>OZ005662.1:60732896-61332896 GCA_963930645.1 Salticus scenicus | reverse complement strand
TTATTTGGAAGAAAAAAATTAAATGATGAAATGGATGTATTTATTGTACTTGATATAAGAATGACTTCTTTAATTTTTAAAATTATTTGGATAAAATGAAGCTATTTCTTACACAACATTTAAATGCTATGCAGAATGAATTCCATGCAGGTCTTTCTAAGTGATCCTAGCTAGCACTTATGCACGATTCAAAGAAAACAATGGAAAACTCCAAACAACTAGACCAGTGGCGGATTTAAGGGAGGGGGGGCTAGGGGGCTGAAGCCCCCCAAAAGCACTAACATTCCCAATTGGATGTTACAAATGTAAATTTTTCATTGGTCTGGAATAACATCTTGAAAACTCTTAGCCCCCCAAAAAATTTAAGTTCTGGATCCGCCACTGAGTCTGACAAGTGGAACCTTGGTTCGAACCCAGCAGTTCCTATCTACCAGTTTTGGTGGAATGGTGTAGGTGATAAAGCCGATTGATTACACAAGGTTCCTAGTCCTAGGACTGGGTAAAGTGCCATTAATGGAAATCTTTATAAGCAATCTAAGCTGGTATGTATGAGAGCTTTGAAGAAAACTACGGAAAACTCTGAACAGCTAGGCGGACTGATATGGCCTGTCCTGGGTAGTGATGTGGGATGTTTAAATACCCAGTGGGTGAGTAGGTAAATATTTCTGGGTATATAGCCAAGGCCTGGGAACCCAAAAACTGGGTATTTTGAAAAAAATGTATTTGTGAATGGGTGATAATTTTCTTATCTCGAAATGAAACACAATACACATATACAGAATTTTTTGTATACAATAATTCAACTAATGACATTGAAGGATGTTGATTGTTGTATTGCATTCATTTTTCTTTATGATTTTTTTTCTTTTAATTCATAAAGACTTTTTAAACAGTAATATAGAAATATTGGATTGATTTTTGATTAATGCAATATATTTGAACAGTGGTGGATTTAAGGGAGGGGGGCTAGGGGGCTGAAGCTTCCCCCCCCCCCCCAAAAAAAAAGTACTGACATTCCCAACTGAATAGTACAATTGCAAACTTTTCATTGATCTGGAATTACATCTTGAAAAATCTTAGCCCCCCCCCCCCCCCAAAAAAAAAAAAGTTAAGTTCTGAATCCGCCACTGTATTTGAACAGGTTTTCATATGTATGACATAATTTACAATATTTTTTTAAGTTTTGATGAAGTTTATTTTAAAAAATTTAATCAGCATTCATGATAAAATATATTCTAAAACTTAAGTGTGATAGCAGTGTAATTTTTCTAGTGTAAAGCAATGTCACTAATAATAAAATATTTCTAACTATGTTTATGCCATAGTATAGATGATGCGAGAGAAGCTTGGATTCTTAATTTTCTTACGGATACCATGCTACAAGTCAGTTTTGATTTCATGAACAGTTAGTCACTCCCTTTGTACACGTGTTAATTTACTTTAAATTTTATGCTAAAAGGTGAAAAATAAAGATAGGAATAAAAAAGGACTTGCTTTGATTTTTTTTTTAAATGTTAACGGGACTCTCTCTACTTATCGTCGCCAGAAGCCAAAGCCAGGATTATTCTATGTGGAATTTTGCCTTATCATAACTCATGAACTAACACATATTTTTAAATTCCATTTTTATATTCAGAAAATTCATAAATATTAAACAGGTTATTTTCTTTCTTTCTTACAAAAAAAAAAAAAAAAAAAAAAAAAAAAAACTCTAAAACACAAAACACTGCTTTACCAAAGTCCATAATATACTTGTAATATTTTATTTATGAAGTTATTTATTACAAAACTTGTAGTATACTTTGTTACATTAAGAGAAATTACTATAAACATTAAAAGTATAGACGCAATTTTTGTTTTATTTTAGGATTATTTTAACAGGTTTACAAACAAATATGCAATAATTCACAGGATTTTTTTTTTAAATAGTGTGATAATTGCATGCAAGATGCTGTATAACATTCATTTTTTATGATTAAATCTTTTGGTTTTATAAAATTTTTTAAAAAGGCTCAAATGTTTTTAACTTTACATATATTTCCTCTCTCTATCTCTCTTTGTACTTAGCAATATCATATTATACATAAATGCAAATGTTTTATTCGAATAGAGTTCTTTGAAAAATACTCAGGTATTTTACATTACTAGCCCGGTCCACCAGTAGCCGAGTGGTTCTGCGCTCAAAGGGGGTAGACATGAGGTGTTGGATTTAGTCCCAAATCACACTTGCCATTCTAGCCGCTAGTAGTTTTCCATGATTTTCGCCTAAACTTGCTTAAATAAGGACTAGATCACCTTAGAAAGACCTCCACAGTGGGCACTCCCCCTTCAGAGCCTAAGACGTTAATGCAGTCCGTCGTCTTTACTTCCAAACATACATTAGTCTTCCTGGGTTCAAACCTTGTGCATTCTGTCTATCAGTTTTGGAGTAGTGGTGTACATGTTAAGGTTTAATGACCACATGGTTTGGGTGAATTACCCTTCGAGGGGTTCTACTAAATTGTCTTAGCCTATTCTTGTGCAAGTTTTTGGAGAAAATCACAGAAAATTCTAAGTGACTAAGACGAAAAGCATAACTGGAGACCTGGGATTGAACCTGATACTGTCTGTTTGTCAGCTTTGTGAGCAGAACCTCTCGGCCACTGATGGGACCTCAGTAGTTAAAATAAAAAAAAAATCTTGTAACATTATCAAAACAATGTAAAGTAAAAATAACCTGAAAAATTTTAACTTTGAAATTTGAATTATTTCTAAAATTAATTTTTACAGTCTTCCTAAATATATTTCAAAAATTTATGCCATTAAGAATTTCAATGAATTTAATGAAATAATAAAAAGCAGTGATTTAAACTATAAAAGTGTCAAATAATAGTTTACTAGCTTAATTCCCTAAACTTGACTGTGCATAAAAAGTACACAAAATTCTGTATTCAGCAATCACTAATACACATGTATGTATGTGTATACATCGGGAAAAATACACTATATGTATAATTTGATACCAATCTTACACACTGTGCATTTGAAATTATAACAATTTTAACTCATTGTTAATAACTTTATGTAAATAAATAATTAAAAAAAAAAAAAAAAAAAAAAAAAAAAAAAAAAAAAATGCTTAGGCTGATGAAGGGTTAAAATTTAAGAAGAATTACAACTTACCTAAACATTACCATAAGGATCCTTTAGCAGTCAGCTTCGGCACGTCTTCAGATGTATGTGTTACCTCAGATTTATTCTTCTTCCTTTACACCTGGATTTCAGCATACCGCAGCATTTGGCATCTAGGCACATACGCTAACAAGATTACATAAATAGGCACAGTATAAAAATTGTGCCTATAAATGTAATCCAGCTGGCAATGAAAATTTAAAAGTGGAAGACTGTTTCAGGTAAACCTGCCATACATATGCTTCATCTTCATCAAACTGGAAAAAACATGCTTACATACTGTTGAAAATTTTAACATGAAATAATAAAATATACATTTATTCACTAAAACTTCTACAGCGACCAAATTATTAATTTATTGGAATTAACTGGCTTTGTGTAGTGCTGTGTGTTATCTGAAAACTGCATATTAAAGTATTGTACTAAAAAATTTATTATAACAATTTGAAATCAGAAGTAAAATTTATCATAAAAAATCAAAATTATGTGCATGGACAAAAAAAAAAAAAATAAATAAATAAAGATTTAGTTTTATTTTATCCTGAACATTACACTTAACAGTCTTAAAGAGTAAGAAAGTAGCAAGATAGTGCTTCAAAACTTGTCTAAAGGAAATTCATAAGTGACAATCATTTGCGTAAGAGGAAATTAAAATTCAACAACGTTTTACCAACCTTGTGCTTATAATAAGCTACAAGGTTGCTGCCCCTCTTTTAAGATTAGTTATAGGAATTAAGGCCAATTGACTGCACTAGAGCCAGAGTGGTAGTGCCCTCCATAGGAGTCTATTTAAGCGGTTCGAACCCATATTTAGACCCTCTTTAAACAAAAAAAAAAAAAATAAACAGATTTTCTGTTATATATTACAATCTTGCCTTTATCTAAAGTAACATCTACTGTTATCAACAATCACAGTAAAATTTCTATACTTTACAACTGCATGGAATTAGTTTAACTACAAAAAATACATATAAAAATTCAAAGAGAAAATTATTCACTACAATCTATTCATCATATTTCAGCAGAATAAAAAAGAAAAAAAAATTACATAAATTTTGCATAAAAAATAATTCAAAAGCATTAACATTATTTTTAAAAATTACAATACATATTAAAAGCATGCTTCAAACTGCAATTCAATAATAATAATAATAAATGAAATCTACAAAATTACTTTTTTGAAACACTCAGAGAAACTGAGCAATAAAAAAAAAAAAAAAAAAAAAAAAAATCAACAACAAGTTTCATTATTTTTCATAAAATAACATTAAAGTTTCAAAATACATTCGAAAATATAAAGAAAGAAAAATCGTCGTTTTAAAACCATTTTGTTTGTTTTTTGTTGATTAACTTACAGTTTTATTGTTACTAAGTCAGGTTAATTCTCAAAATTTCAAGTGAAATATGATAGCGATATACATCAATAATATCTGAAAAATTAGGTTCACTTATCAGTGAAGGAAAAAAAAAGCAAAAATTTGTGAAGGAAAACTGATAATTTTACACAAAAGCATACTTTTCCTGTTTCAAACAAAGTAAAACGAGTATATAATAATAGTAATTAAATACTTATCGTAGGCACTTTCTAAAGTGAAACGATTAATTAATAAAGCATAAGCAACTCACATAAGTTTAAAAAGTCTTTAAATATGAACAAATTATTAGTATTTATCGAAAACAAACTTTAAATGTTAAATAAATATACAATTAACCTGATACGTTATTAAGGTCAGAATTTATATTTACCTTTCATGTACTATTTTTCCCTTTTTTTTTTTTTTTTTCCTCTGTATGTAATCTTTTAGCTGACTCAAATCAAACAAATGCTAGTTTTCTTGAAATATTGATAGAAATCATCTATTTTCTTATACAAAACATCACATAAAATACTAAAGGAAACATAAACAGTCCAAAGTCACACGCCAGGCAAGCATGAAGGAAGTGAGTTTCTCATTCAACAATCTGATTGGTTCGCTGCTTGCGGTCGATTGCGGCGAAAACGTTCATTTCTAGCACAGACAGAAGTCAACGTTTTCCGCAACAGAGCTTTGCGTTCGTCCGTTGCGTTGAGAAAATTCATCATTGCGCATGCGCTAGTTTCGCGGAGCGGAGCGGAACGGCCAGTGTGAAGCCCGCTTAAGAGTTTAAGATGTATTTCGAATGCTACGGAAAAGTAGTAATTTTCATCTTCCAGATAGAGGGCGAACTGATCTTGACAATCTACCAATCAGCGCGTTAGTTTAAATTTGTAGCGGTTCATTGGTCGTTCTCGGAAATCGGATGATGACAGAAGCCGAAGGGGCGGGCTTTCACTTTCTTCCGATAAGTTTCAAAGATACTACACCAGGCGGTGATAGGATCGTTTTCCTCCACTCGGCTGAATTAATGTGGAATAGAAAGCTCTGGTTTCCGCGCTGGCTGCCCTATCTTGTTTTTCAACCTATAGATAGTCTTAATCCGTGAGTAGAATGCATCCCGTGAACCGGTCGTAAATCAAACCGTCCAAGAAATTTTTCTGAGTCATTTGATCCATTTACTAATCCATTGATATGATTGGCCATTGGTTATTGCTCTGGTTCCACCATCTATCGGTCGTTACAAACGCGAATATGCATACAAGCAGTTTTTAAATTTTTTATATAACTGTATGATTTATATAACTGTAATAATATTTTAGAATTATAAATGTATGCATGCAATGGATTGAAATACAATACAACAATGCAAATTAAAATTCATCGAATATTATTTAAATTTAATAAAATGAAGTTTTAAAATGCTCCCTGCTAACAATTTTTTAATTTTGAGTTTAACAAAATATTTTAATTATGTTTTGTACTGCTTTGTTAATTTATTGATGAGTTAATTTTTATAAAACCTTTTTATGTTTGAATACTAAATATTTGCATTAAATTTCAGCATTCAAACATAAAAGTAATTAACAATATTTAAAAACCAATATTTAATTTGCATTTAAATAAAAAAAAATCATAAATATATAGTATTATTGATTGAAATCATAATTAATTGAATTTAACAAACCAATTAAATGAAGTGATAATTTAAAAAACTGTAATAAAAATCTTTTTTTTTTCTTATTTAAATCAAAATTTAAATGTTATAATTTTTTAGCAATGTGTAATAGTTTTATATTCCTTACCTTAGATCATAATAATAAAACTTGAACCTACTTCTTATCTACATCAAATAAATAAATGCTAAATATTTGCTTTAAATTTCAGCATTTCAACTTAAAAATATTTAACAAAAATTAGCTTGATAATAAATCCATAAAATAATTCTTAAATTTGTTTACAATATATCGTTAAAATACAATAATGCATAATTGAGGGAAATTAATTAAAAAAATTTTTGCTGGAAATTTTTCTAAAATTAAAATTTTATTGTTATTATTTTTTTTATTTAAATAATTTTCAAAAAAGAATTACATAATTATTATTATTGTATTTCAGTGCATATGTACCCAACTATGCAGAATAGAAAAAAATAGATATGCATCTATCTTTTTTTTATTCATAGTTAAATTACATTTTTAACTAATGAATTAAATTTTTCTTTAATTAATTTAATTCTGTAATATTTTACAGCTAATTTCAAACTAAGCCTACAGATGACAGCACTGATTTTGATCCAATAACGGGATCGGAGTTGTTCAGCCTCTGCTTTCGACCGGTCGTGGATTAAATGGCATAGGGCAATACCTCCTGTAATAATGCCTTCGAGCTGATCTCTACGTCATGGAAGATCGGCCGATTTTATCCAATCAACACTTCCTATGATACATGTTGGATCGTGGGGATTGGATGAAATCGGCCGATCTTCCGTGACGTAGAGCTCAGCTCGGAGGCATTATTACAGGTGGTGTTGCTCAGGGGATCGGTCGAAGTGGTCCAGAGACTGGACTCGCCCCAGGGGTTGCCAGATTGGGGAAATGTTTCGAGATTTTGGGGAAATATTTTGCCCGTGGGGAAATTTCGGGGAAAGTGAAAGAGTGGGGAAAAAGTAAATTCTTGGGAAAGTATTGGGAACAAAACCCGGAAGAATTAACTTTTTTCCCCCATCAAAAAACTGAATGTACAAATTAAATATTAAACGATTGATCATCCAGTCAGTTTCACAGTTCCGAAATGTACCATTTTTGTATCAGATGTAAGATCTTTTACGATTTCTTTCATTGTTTTTGACTATGCAATGCGTTTTGACTATGCAACGTTTGAAATGCATTTGAGAAACAGTCTTCATTTTCCCTAGTGTATCAGGTTTTATTTTTAATCTTTCACAGCCATCGTAATTAGACTACAAATATCTGCTTCCAGAAATATCTAAGTAAAATACATGATGCTTAATATAATTCTAAAACTTTATCATACATTTTATTTGAAACATAATTTAATAAATTAAGTCCCATCAGTAACCGAAATGCTTTGTTTTGGAGGTTGGTAAACGAAGCGGTGCGGGTTGGTGAACGAGTAGCCTTAGCTTTTGACAACTGGCATTTTATATGTGCAATTTGGGGCAATTTTCCTGAATAGATGCTGAGATATAGCCAACTGGAAAATCACAGAATATGAAGACTTGAATTAATCAATAAACAATTACATATCATGTATCGAGTTTGCTGCTTTTATATAACACAGCAGACTTTGCCCGTTCCGCTGGTCACTGCAGTTAAATGAACTCTCAAAATTTAATATCACTTAGTAATATAGAAATGATGATAATAATAATAATAACAAATCTTTGAAATTATTTAAAATCTCAGTGAAGGTTCACATCAAAACTTCTGATCCCATCTCCCATAAAATCGCGATAGCCGTCTTCAGTCAGTAAGTTGGTGAGTGGATGTACTCTTTTATAATATTTATTATTAAATGCTGAGATACAGCTTTCCCGTTAATGAGAAATATTACAACATAGCAACGCCACCTGTCTTCCAATATGCATCCAAACTGAATCAGCACAGTTTTCCATAATGTTTATCTATCGTGCAAAATTTGGTATATATATTACTGAATTGTATATTTATAAATCATAGAAGCAAATTGCTTTCCCATAAATGGGATTAAATTGTAGCACAGAAGCGCTGCTTTTTCGCTAATATGCACCTGAATTGAATGCATAATATCCATCTCACATTCCAAGGTTGATATGTTTATACACAGCAGAAGCTTAGATATAGCTTTCCCTTAAATGCGGATAATTGCAGCATAGCAGCGCCTACTTTTGGTTGATATATATTAAAAGTTAATTAACATCAAGTTAAGTGAAGGTCCAATAAAATATCAAGTTTGGTTAAATTAAATCAATGTGTTAATTGATTCTTGTGATACAGCATCTACAGAGCTTTGCCAATACACACAGGCGGACATTTTCTAAAAATGGTTGAGGAAATCTCAAAACGTCTTAATTCGTTGAAAAGTAAAAATGAAAAAATTTCAGAAATCCTATACTTTTTTCTTTACACTCAAGAGCCAAAACATTATGACCACCCCTACATTTTGCAATGAACTCGCCTGGATGACGTGGAAGGTACGTGACCAGTTGGGAGTTGTATTTAACTGCTGCTGGAGAGTCTGAAGTATCATTTTTTGCTTACTTTTGTGTGTGATGAGCATGAAGGTAGAAAGGAGGAGACGAAATGCAGTGTAAAACGAAATTGATACCGATTTCATGCCTTACGAGCCTCCCTGTGACTGGTGTCGCCATCTGTTGACAGCTAAATAAACTGTCGAAAGCTTTGAAGGCTATTTGAAGCAGTGTTGCGAAATTGACGGAATTTTTCAGTCAATATCTACCACTAAATTTTAATCGTGATAATTGTGTAATGATTTCTCTCAGTCTGGCAGCATTGATTATAAGCAATATTCATAATTCTAAATGAATAAAACTAGATGGAACCCGTCGAATTCGACGGTCACTTTATTGACCGTAATGTTTCAAAAATCGTCGCATCATTATTTAAATGTATTTCAATTTAAAACATCTAATATAATTTACGACACTTCACTTAAAAAAAAAAGAAAGTCAGAAAAATGCTTATATATAGAAATACTATATATGGCATCGCTTTCTACAAAGTACTGCCAATGTGACGTCAAACTGACTCCAAATAAACAGTTGCTATATTTTATTTTCTATTTCGTTTAATACTAAGACTACATATTAGCTGACCCGTCCGGCATTGCCCGGGGCCATGGTAAATAACCTTAAATGAACCTCAAATTTGTATGGTTTTGCATCTTTAACTCGATTTTGTTTGAATTTCTATTTTTAAATAAAAGCATCGCGAAAAAAAAATCAGCTGTAACAAAAAAAAATTACCTCGAACCGAACGAAACTCTGCCTTGTGACCCGGTGCCTTCGGCAGCGCGTACGCCGGCCGCTAATAGCATAAAAATGTTCCCAAAAATTAACCTGGAATCGAATGAACACGCCCGGTGTTGCCCGGGCCCATGATACCTTAAATGAACCTTAAATTTGTACGATTTTATACCTTTAACTCGATTTTGTTTGAATTTCTGTTTTTAAATGAAAGCATCACGAAAAAAATAATTAGCTGTAAGAAAACAATTACTTCGAACCGAACGAAACACTGCCTTGTTTCCCCGGTGCCAGCGGCAGCGCATACACAGGCCGCTAATAACTTAAAAAAAATCAGAAAAATTAATCTGGAACTGAACGAACCCGCCTGGTAATGCCCAGACCCATGATAATAACCTTAAATGAACCTCAAATTTGTATGATTTTATATCTTTAACTCGATTTTGTTTGAATTTCTATTTTTAAATAAAAGCATTGCGAAAAAAAAAAAAAAAAAAAAAAAAGAAAAAAAAAAAAAAAAAAAAAAAAATCAGCTGTAACAAAAAAAATTACCTCGAACCGAACGAAGTGACCCCGCCTTGTGACCCCGGTGCCAGCGGCAGCGCATACGCGGGCCGCTAATAACATAAAAAATTCCAAAAAATTAACCTGGAACCGAACGAACCTACCCGGCAATGCCCGGGCCCATGATTATAACCTTAAATGAACTTTAAATTTGTGTGGTTTTATATCTTTAACTCGATTTTGTTTGAATTTCTATTTTTAAATGAAAGCATCACAAAAAAATAATCATCTGTAACAGAAAAAAATACCTCAAACAGAACGGAACTCGGGATCGTGACTCGGTGCCTGCGGCAGCGTATATGTGGGCCGCTAATAACATAAAAAAATTCTCAAAAATTAACCTTGAACCGAACGAACCTCTGACTGGTGTTACCTCTGCCTGTGGCTGCAGCACCGTATAGCAGGCATTCTATGCACACGCTGCAAAATCCACTTTCCTCCACAAGGGGGCGCAGTATGTTGCATACGAACATCACCAATCGCATTGAATTTCCAAGACCTTTCAAATAAGGTATCACATGGTGGTGTCAACTACAAAATCATTTAGTTGCACATTCCACCGCCAGGGGGCACAGCGTGTTCTATACGAACAACACCAACGGTCAGGAAATACCAAGACCTTTAAAATAAGGTGTAACATGATAGGGTCTACAGCAAAATCACCTAGTTCCATTTTTCACCACCAGGGGCGCCCTGTATTGTATACGAACATCCCCAATCGACATGAAATTTCAAGACCTTTAAAATGAGGTGCTACATGTGTGGGTCTAGAACGGATTTCCCTCTCAAACTAATTTCCCCCCTTTCCCCCCTCCAAATCTACTTTCCCCCCTTTAAAATAGAAAATTCCAAATTCGCAGAAAGTGATTTTTTAGTATTCGACTCTAGCCCCCATATGTACAATTTCTTCACCGTGAAGTAATTTGGAGCTCAGTTAAGCTCGTAAACGTGTTTTTAAAAACCAAGACCTTTTATTAGACACCTCAACCAAATTTTTACATCAAGTAGTTCTCTCAATATAGTGGAGACAGACAAAAACATGTTTCAAATTAATAGATATTATTATTATATATAACTAAATATTTCAGAGGTATTTGAAATACGATAGATTTATTTCACGTTCTCTCATTTATCTGAAATAGAAAAATATATGATTTTCAAAATAGTTATAATTTATTTTGTTTCTTTCCTTTTCATTTTTTAAGAATATAATTTTATCTTCTTTAGATAATTTCTTACAATTTTTGCATTTATAAATGATTTTGAATATTATTAGTTTTAGTGAAGAATTTTATTTAAGAATTTCAGATTTTCAAATGTGTGAATTAAAGGCCTGAGAAATGCATAAAATATATTAGAGGCAATAAATTTATTGGCATAAAGAGAAAAATTTCTTACAAAATGACCAAGGCATTTACAATATATATATGTAGATTATATATATTCATGCTAATTAGGTCTTATTTGGAGCAAAAAATTTTAAATAATAAATGGATGGTGCCGTGTAAACTTTAAGGCCGATTAATGACTCGAGGGCATTTGGCTTGACCTGGGTCTCCGTGGGGGATCTTTTTAAGGGGTCTTAGTCCATTCTCGAGGAAATTTAGAGAAAACTACACAGAAAACTCCAAACGGCTAGAGTAACGAGTGTAACATGGATCAGAATTCGGCACTTCCCGTTTACAAGCTTACCTATCGACCACATTGATTAAAGAGATATTTTTATATATAAAGTAAAAAATGACTTCAAATTTTTGTATAAAACAAATTTGCATTATGTTTCCATGCTAAAGTTAATTTTTCTAATCTTTCCAACTTTGTTTGAAAAATTGCATACTCAAAAATAGCTCCGAAGCAAATATACTCAAGTTAAAAAAAAAAAAAAAAATTACTTGTTTTTGAGTGTAATAATATGCTCAAAAACTGGCATCGACCATCGTGAATCCTAATATACCAAACATAGATTTTTATTAACGTAACGTATTCTTCCGCAAACCAGTATGAAACTGAGAAGAAATATCTGTTCTGATAAGTATAAAGGATTTAAGTCCAAAAATGTCGATTTTGAGTTAAGTACATAATCAGCCCCAGAAAAAAATTCTCTATCTATTGGTATAAAGGATTTAAATGCATGCCATTTAGTCTTTGAGAAATTCCATTGTTAAAAAAAAATTCAAGTCAGAAATTTAGCATTAATCTTTGTTATAAAATATTTAATTCAATTTTTCCCTTTATTAAATGAAGGTTGACACTCACTGAATGGAATAAAGGGTATAAATTAACATAATCCCTTTTTCCTAATCGATTATTCTGATTAGTTTTTAGTTAGTTTAAATTTATTTTTCGTCTCCTGAAAAATCAAGAATATGGACTTAAATCCTTTATACTTATCAGTACAGATATAGTTCTGGAGATTTGAGGGAATAAGTTTTATGTTTGAACTCTTTCTGTTAAGTTTGTAGAAATTATGTTAAAGAACCTGTAATTTCTATTAAAAAACTTCTTTTAGTTCAGCATATTTATAGTAAATTTTGAAATAAACAGATAGTAATTTGAAAACATGCGATATTTCGTAAGTGAGACAAGAATGTTTTCCTTTTTTGAAAAAAAAAAAAATACTCATTCCGAAATCAGTATGTTCATCTACTCATTTTTGAGAACTTCATTTTTAAAGTGTAACAGAGAAAAGATTTTTACTAATGTGTGACAAATGTGTATGTGAAAATTTAATGACAAATATACAGAGCGGCTTTTAAAATATTTAAAAATCATTTTACGTGTCGTAGTTAAACTAAATTTTAATCACATTAAAAACTGAGACAGACAATATACACTAAAAATATATACAACTTAAAACATTAATTTAAAAAGTTTCGAGCCTTTTACAGGCTCCTCATCAGTAAAAACATCAAATATAAATGCTGAGAAGAACAACAGACTTTCATTAAGATAGTACTTCGTATTCAGCAGGAACTGCGCATGTTTCATTAAGAGGTGAAAAATGTTGATTTGTGTACCAGCCCTCCAGGAAAATTCTTGAATGATAATTTAAACAGTTAGATATGATTATTTTTGTATTGTTAAAATCAGGTAAATGGTCAGTTCCTATGGCACGCTGTACAATTTTCGAACGTATACGATTTTTGAAATTTCTTTTATGTTCCAGAATTCGAGTATGAAGAGAACGGCCAGTTTCACCAATATAAACCGAACTACAAGATTTACAAGGGATATTAGAAATAACATCTGTACGGGAAAAGGGGGGGATAACTGGTTTAAAATTAGAAAGGAAGACAGGCTTTTTTACTTTCTCTTATCCATAAAGAAGAGAAAGTATTGTTTTAGGGTCAAATTTACGAACGTGAGTTTCTGTTATGTTTACACGTTTTGAGGTCCTCTGAATCCGAAAATCATGTTTTTAGCTAATGGTTTGTGTGTGTGTCTGTATGTGTGTCTGTATGTGTGTTATCAGCATACCTCAAGAATAAATAGTAGCAGAAATTCCAAACTTCGTATTCTAAATGTGTATGATGTAGGGATGCTACACTAAGCTTTTCGTTGAGATGAAGCAAATGGTTCGTGTACAGGGACACCCAAGAGAAATCAAATACATTGCATCTATGCGGGAAAGTGCTGGTAAGTACAGTTTAACATCTATAGACTGCACTAAACCGAATGAAACGAATATATATTTTTTATATGCGTAAAAAATGTTTCATGTAGAATATGGTAGGGAAATCATTCACTGTTCGTTTATAGGGCTACACAAAAGAACTAGATAAAAGTGCGACAATAGTTCAAAATTGATGGAAGTGTATTTCAGGATGGGCCATGTATTATTACTATAAGATTATATTTAGGTGCACCATATGGTCTGTATATAATCTTCAAAAGGTATACAGGGCTGCAAATATTTAAGCGATAATATTCTTTTTTGTTGTTAGTGGATGTGCTTTACTAATAACATATTACCATTTCCAGGAAAGCTGTTCGGGAATTGAAATGAATTCCTCATAGAGATATGGTAAATAATGTATGTTTTTAAGCTAAATATTCATCGCTTGTTTTTTGTATATTTACATGTTTTGAGGCTTCCTGATTACCGTAGTCAAGTTTTTTAACGTTTGATTTTTGTTTGTGTCTCTTAAAGTGACTTAAAAACGAATAATTTTAGGAGATCCAAATGTTGTATTTTGAAGTTAATATAAGTTTGTTGCTGGAAAAGTTTGATCGAGATTAAAAAGTTTCAAGGAATGTTGCGTGTGAAAATTGTCTGAATAATTTTAAGTGAACTTTTAATTTTACTAACATTTAAATTCTATATATATGTAGGTGAATTAATGAAACGGGGGGTTGAGGGGGGCGGTAGCCCCCTAACACAGATATAATTATCATATAAAATTCTTCCGAAGCCTAATTTGAATAGTTTAACACAGGTTTACCTAACAGTACTCGTTATCTTACCTCTTAATCTTCAACCCGTATTTATAGTATTAAATTTCAGGGTAAGAGAAAGTCGTGTGAGTGACACACCAGATTATTTATTATTCGTAGAGAAAAGATTCTTACTAATGTGTGACAAATTGTAATGACAAACATGCAGAATGGCTTTTTTACTTTCTTCTATATGTAATATAGAGAAAGTATTGGATTCGCGAAAATTTTCGACCTCCGTTTTTTGACGGATCTACACGTTTTGGGATGTCCTGAATACGAATTGATAGTTTTTAAAAAATGTCTGTCTGTCTGTCTGTGTGTCTGTCTGTCAGTGGTTTCTTGTTTTCACAGTATCTCACGAACCAATGAATGAAATTCAACCAAACTTGGTATATAGTTGGAACCTGACAGGGCATGGTGCTGATTAGATTTGGGGATCAATCGCCCAGCAGATGGCGCTGTGATCGCATTTTATGTAAACTTTTAACATGGCAGAATAGGACAAAATTTCGTATAAATGTACATAATGAGCGTTATTTTAAACTTGTGATTGTAAAATTAATATGAATTATTGATACTAGTAGTAATTAACTAGGAAAAAAAATTTGTGCATGTGGGGGCACCGGTTCCCCCCTAGGGGGAAAGTACCCCCCCCCCGGGGGGGGCAAAGTTTCAAGATGGGTATCTTTCGAAAGGTCTCGTCAATACCTTTAAAACGAATGGTTGAACCATAAATCTGAGACAATTTAAATCAAAGTTATCGATTTTTTTTACTTTTAACGAAAAAAAACTGAAAAAAAATCGTATTTTTTTTTAACGAAATTTAACCAAACTTCGTATTTAGTTGGTCCCCGACATAAACTGGTGCTGATTACATTTTGGGGATCAATCGCTCAACAGGTGGAGCTGTGATCTCATGTTTTCTAATTTTTAACATGGCAGTATACGAAAAAATTTCGTATAAATGTACATAATGAGAGTTAATTTGTGGTTGTAAAATTAATATGAGTTATTGATAATAGTAATAGTTAACTATAGTTAACTAGGAAAAAATGTCTGTGCATGTGGGGGCATCGCTTCCCCCCTGGGGGGAAGTACCCCCCCCGGGGGGGGGGCTAAATTTTGAAGATGGGTGTCTTTCGAAAGATCTCGTCAATACCTTTAAAATGAATGGTTGAACTATAAATCTGTGATAATTTAAAACAAAGTTATCGATTTTTTTTACTTTTAACAAAAAAAAAAAAAAAAAAAAAAAAAAAAAAAAACCCTAGAAAAAAAATATTATTATTATTATTATTATTATTATTATTATTATTATTAATGTTACTGATTGAATATGTATTACTTTTAACAAAAAAAAAGAAACTTAAAAAAAAAAAACGTTTTTTTTTTTTTTTTTTAAATATTGTTACTGATTGAATATGTATGTAGGAAAATATAGAAGAAAGTCTTGTGGTGGCCACAACATACTAGTTACTATTAGTAGAGAAAAAATTCTTACTAATGTGTGACAAATTGTAATGACAAACATGCAGCATGGCTTTTTTATCATTAGTAGAGAAAATATTCTTACTAATGGGTGACAAATTGTAATGACAAACATGCAGAATGGCTTTTTTATCATTAGTAGAGAAAATATTCTTACTAATGGGTGACAAATTGTAATGACAAACATGCAGAATGCCTTTTTTATCATTAATAGATAAAATATTCTTACTAATGGGTGACAAATTGTAATGACAATCATGCAGAATGGCTTTTTTATTATTAGTAGAGAAAAGATTCTTACTAATGCGTGACAAATTGTCATGACAAACATGCAAAATGGCTTTTTTATTATTAGTAGAAAAAAGATTCTTACTTTTGATTAATCTTGTCTAATAAATATGAATTTTCATTTCATTTAATTTTCCAATATCAAAGTCGATAAAAATATGTTGTTACAAGATACATCACCATCCTCATGTATTTAACACGCTTTTATTAGCTTCACCTGTATGTATGTTTGTATGTATGTTTGTAACTTCTCTGGGAGCAAACAAAAAATTATATTGTAAAAAAATACCTTCCATGCGTGAACTATGTGGCGTTGAGGTAAGGCTCCGCGCTACGAACCCTAAAGGTCCAGCGTTCGATCCCAGTCCGGGGAGATTTTTTAAAAATGGTTTTTGTTTAATTCTAAGTTATTTTAATTAAAGATTTAAATGTATGTAAATATTATGGTGTGTCACTCACATGATATTCTCTTACCCTGCATTTTAATACTAAGATATATATTTTGTGCTTTTTTAGTTCACATTTCTATAAAAGAGTGTTCTTTAATTTTTTTAAAACTATAATATTATTTGTATAATTATAATGATAATATATTTAAAAGATTTATTTGAGTAATTTAGTTCTTTTTCTTTTTCTTTCTAGCACATTTTTTTAAAACAATCTTCTTAATAATAAAACCAAAGTTTCCCGAAGATAACTCTGAAAATGACGTTATAACTAAAACAATGTATTGGAATAAAGAAAGTAAAATTTTATCCATGGTTTCCATGCTTGCATTTCAATTGAATAAGATATTAAGAAAGATAATCTAATGGAAAAAAGTTACAGCACAATCGCAATAATATTTTGAGATAAAGAAAATGAAATTTTATCCATAATTTGCATGGTTTTGGAAGATTCGTTCATTAATTCTCAATAAATAAAACAAAACATTTTTTTTTTTTTCAATTCCTACTATTAGTTCACACTCTCCCTATATATATCTTGTATAAATCTTGCAATCGATTTTTAACTAACTTTCCCGACTAGCTAGAAACTTGAAACTTTCAGGATTGCTCAGAACACGGTGACAACACAATTCTTCGAAGTCCGATTTTCGAATTTTTTTATTAGTTTTCTTTTAATTAATTAAAATATGAAAATAATAACATCCTAATAGCGTTAAAAAAGCCATTAAAATATTAGCTGTAATTTAATTGTTGCCGAAAAAAATTTACGAGTGCATTTTCTTTCAACATAAAAATAAATATATTTAATTAAACGTGAACATTAAAAAATTATAAAAAGTTAAATTATGCATCTCACAAAAACTGACGTCATTATCAATTAAAAAATTTTATGCACATTGATAAAAGCTCTATGATTCATGAGAAAAATTAAAACAGGGTATATAAAAAGTTATTTTATTTTATTTTTATTTCATTTTGCACGCGCGCTTTTTATTTCCTAATTCAAAAATATTGAAAAAAAAAAAAAAAAAAAAAAAAAAAAAAAAAAAAAAACTTTTTCGATAGTGTTTGTGAGTAGGAATTGACTTTAAAAAATTTCTTTTATATTACTTGTTTTTTCTAATCAACGAGATATATAAAGTATAGTGATAAATGGTAACCCTTGAGAAGGTCCAAGATGAGTCATGTGACATGCTCTCCTTGCACCTGCGTACTCGGTGGTTCCCTTAGTAACAGCTTATTTTCAGTAAATTTCTATGGCAACGGTTTGGAGATTGTTCTTCGCATAAGTCATAAACGCCAATGTTTGTGTTTACTTACGTAGTTTAATATTCTTTTGTTCTAAATCATTTTGATTTTGATTTCACTCCTCTTTTATTTCGTGTAGTTGAACTTTAACCGACAAAATTAAAAATAGTTGAAAAATTATTATTTGTTGTTAAATTTAGCTCTTTAAAACACTTTTAAACTTTATTGGGAAATGATGAAAAAAAAGGTATTTTATTATTTATTAAAATGTGAAATAGGTGTAAAGTTATTTTAAAAACAATTTATTTCGGTCACAGGACTGTCATGTTACCTAATGATAATGATAATTTGTCGAACTGATATTTTAAATGCCAAAATAGCTATAAAGGGCCAAACACAGCAACCTATTCGAGCATGTCACGTGATTCATCTTGAACCACGGAAAGTTAATCCTTCATCCATTGAATCAGCACTCTAATTTATATATCTCGTTGTTTCTAAGGGAAAATCAAGGAAAAATGCGATGCCATTTTTAATTTCTTGGCAACAGTATAATATCATGATGTGAAAGATAAAGGCATTTGTTTTAAATATCATGCAAACCAATGTTTAGCATTTTCAACTGGCAAGGAGAAATAAATTTGTAAATACACACTGCAAATCGAAGTGTCTTAAATTCAGACAGAAATATGTCTGAAATACTAATTTAGACACATAAATGTTTGAAACACGTAAAGATACAAATTTTCAGACACCACACGCGTCTGAATTTAAGACACATAAATATCTTTATAAAAATAGACGGAGTTAAGTATCTGAGTAATATTAATATGTCTGAAATTAAGACACATTGCAGTTTTGACACTTGGAAATTAAGACACCTATAAATTCAAACATTTGACATTTCAGACACTTAGAATTTCAGACATTTGTATTAACGTAGCATATTTCACACTGAATCTGTTTTAAGTAATATGCATACAAGGTTTAAGTTTCTTTTCACATCCGCTTTCTTTAATAATATTTTATATAATAAGTGTTTAAGCAATTTAGACCATTTGGTTTAGTGAAATTGAATTTTCAAAGAAAAAGAAATCGGCTGTGTAAACGAGCAATCGTGAACAACTTGTACACGACTGCTGCTTAAATTTTTACGTTAATTAAATATATATATATATATATATATATCCGCATGGGATCCTATACATATTAGTGTAGAACAACCAATTTTCTGGTTTTCACGTAAATTGTTTGTTTTCCGTCAAATATAAGTTTTAAAAAAGTGAGAGAGAGAGAAAGAAAAAATAAACCGTTTTCGAAATATCATAGGCTGCACTTTTTTGCACATTTATCATTCATATTTGAAAAAGAAAAAGCACTAAAAATATGCACGTAAAATTTAAAACGGAAATGTATATTAAACTTTATTTATTTTGTCGAAATAAATAAATAAAAGATAAATTTATGATATGTTTGAAGAATAACTACACATCTATACTACTAACCAAAACAGGTATACTGTCGATGGTTGTAGTTCAGTTGGTTGGTCGCTGACTTGTGAATCCTCAGTTCGAGTCCAGCCTGTATAGGAGAGGTTCGCTATGTATGGAAATTTTCGCATGAGCATTTTCTGCATGCTCTAAGAAATTCTGTATTCAGTTTTTAACCGGTAACTGAACCATACACAATCTTATTTATTTATTTAATTATTTTTAAATTATTTGAGAAAAATGAGGTTAAAAATGGCTGCTTTAAGTCACTTCAAGTATCTTAAATCCAGTCACATTCATGTCTTAACTTAAGACATCTTACATATCTTAAAATTTAAGACATGATTTCGTGTCTGGAAATAAGGACACCGATTTAAGACACTTATGTGTCTGAATTTAAGACACCTGAATTTGCCGTGCATGTGTGAAAATCGAGCACTGGGTGGGCACAGATCGACTAGTATTTGTACAGTAAAAAGTTTTAAATCCGTAATTATTAAACTTGAATTGTTCAATAATAATCAACAACAGTCTAATCAGCTGATTTTTTCATAAGACATTTTTATATCGCTGAATTAAGTATTACATACGAAAACGGCTTAATGCCAATTTCGTAAAAACAATTCAAATAATAGCACCAAAAAACTTACAAAATATCCTACCAAAAGAACAATCATTGCACCCCCAATGTCAAATACAGATAATTGTCTTGGAAATTTCCTTTCTGGTGCTTTATTTAGTAAAGACCCAAAAACTCTTATAAAATTGTTGTCCTTCAACAGTTTTTCATAAAGCCCTGCTTCACTAATTCTTAATATGGCTTTTTGTAATTCAGATTTACAACAAAAATTTTTCCTCGTCGCAATGGCAACAAATACAGGAAAGAAATTATCATTTGAAACGGAAAACCTTTCTTGCAGAACATCCATTCTGGTTCTTGTATCTATATAAGCGATGTTGCTTTCTGGGTCATCCATGAAGTCGCTAATATTAATGTATCCACGAGGATTTTTATTTATGTTATCGCCAATTATCGTCATAAAATTGTTTCCAGAAGTGGTTAATAAGTGGGCAATGTTGCTCCCCACCATAGTTGAACATTGGTAAGTACCTTTTTCGACTGCTGTTGCTAACTCTGTTACAGTACGAATTCCTTTCAGAACAGGAAAAGACAGGAAACACAATAATACAGACATGTAACACATGGACAGGAATGTGGAACTAATAATCCACGAAGTGATCAAGACTTTACCAGCGGCTGTTTGAGTTTTGATATTGCTTGGTTGCTTCAGACTTAATCCAAATACATCAAATATAATTTTTGCACAGCCATATTTATTCTTGAAATACACACAGCTGAAAAACATTACCATAATTAACGATATTCCAAATACTATCCATACTGGTTTATCGAAAACGAAAAATATTCCAAATATGTTTGGTATGAATGTCGGTTTCTTTGTGACGAAAGTTATTTCGCTGATTAGAAACGGGTAACTGTAATCAACTGCTTGACTTCGTGCTTCTGTCATAATTAGAGGCATTACTGCTATGTCCACTTCCGAGCGATTCAGCATTCCAATAACCCCTGTCCAGTTACTATCAGGCAGGAGTACCCCCCCTGTTTCATGTCTAAATTCTTGAAAGGAAAAATCCATCGCTTGAGCAAGTAGAAGAGCCAAGTGACCGTAAATATCTTTCGCATGTTTCATAATTTCATTTGCCTCTTCATTTATATTTATGTCACTAGCTTCATCAACAACAACTTTGAAAAGTTTACGAGGCATACTGAATATAGACTATTGAGATTAATCCAGAACAAATTTAGTGACTTTCACAAAGTCAACTTTTGACAATGAGGTACCTTCACAAAATCAACTTTCAGCAAAAGAGGCACCTTCACAAAATCGACTTTCATCTAAGAGGCACTTTCACAAAATCAATTCTCAGCAATATAGTGGCACATTAAAAAATTTTATAAGCTTCGCTGCATCAAACACATAAAAATACCCTCAGTTTGGATATTTACTGGAGACAATGGTGAATATCTAAGTAAAAACGTTTTTATCTTATACATAAGAAATAACTCATTTACATCTATATTAAATTTTACAAATGTTTCATTTTATTTTTTAAATGTAATTTAAAAAAGAAACTGCTTTACACGCATTTCAGTTATTTGTTCTGAAGCATTATTAATTTTCACAAACTTACTTGATTTCTTTCACAAATTATTTTATAAATTCACAAATGGAGTACCATTTTTAAAAAGCTGGATTAAACCCTGCTATATTATACTACTCTGTCAAAGGTTCATTTTATTGTTTTCTATTTCTGATAATATAGCAGAGAGCTATTTTTACGATCACTCATAAAATTTGGCAAAACATCTTTAAAATGTAGTTTCTGCTGTGCCAAGAATTCTTAAAAAATATTTTTTTTTTTAGTTTCCTTTTATTGAAGATTCTTATAAATTTCTATAAATGCATGATTTGGTAATCTGAATAAATAATATGCTTTTTAAGGTGTTTTATGCGTTAAATTTATGTGTTAATAGTTTTGCCCCAATTAAAGAAGTGTTTTTAACTTTTTCTTCTTTTAAAATTTAAATTATTTTCACTAAAATAAATCGATGACTTTCTTAATTTCAACAAAGTATAGGAAATTAATGCTTTTATCGATATTTTATTCCAAATAAGATGCAAAATATTTGGTGAAGTGAACAACAAACATTTTGATGTGACACAATTTATGAAATATTATGAACCCTCAGAGTAAACCAGAAATATTTTGTGTGTGACATAGCTTAAGGTCTATAATTTTTTTTTTTCAATGGCATGCATTTTCACATTAAATAAAGCTAAACCTTCTAAATTTAAAACAAGTGGACGAAATGAGTACTTTCAATTATATTTATATAAAATGAGATATCTTAATGTTAAACATATAATGAACAAAACCTTTTTTGAGCCACACACTGTATGACACAGCAAAATCTCTCAGTTGTATATTTTTTTCACATTAAAATAGAACACAGTTTTCTTAATTTGAAGACAGTATACGGAAATATGTAATTATATATATTTTCACTTAAGATTTATTAAGAATTAAAATGAGATATCTTAATGTTAAACATATAACGAAGAAAAACCTTTTAGAGCCACATACTGCATGATATACAACAAAATCTCTCAGTTGCATACTTTTTTCACATTAAAATAGAACACAGTTTTCTGAATTTGAAGAAAGTATACGAACATAGTTATATATATTTTCATTTATGATTTATTTAAAATTAAAATGAGATACTTTAATGTTAAACTTAAAACGAATATATATATATATATATATATATATATTAGCCACACGCTGCATGGCATAGCAAAACCTCTCAGTTGTATACTTTTTTCATATTAAAATAGGTCACAGTTTTCTGAATTTGAAGATAGTATACGAACATAGTTATATATATTTTCATTTATGATTTATTTAAAATTAAAATGAGATACTTTAATGTTAAACTTAAAACGAATATATATATATATATATATATATTAGCCACACGCTGCATGGCATAGCAAAACCTCTCAGTTGTATACTTTTTTCACATTAAAATAGAACACAGTTTTCTGAATTTGAAGAAAGTATACGAACATAGTTATATATATTTTCATTTATGATTTATTTAAAATTAAAATGAGATACTTTAATGTTAAACTTAAAACGAATATAAATATATATATATATATTAGCCACACGCTGCATGGCATAGCAAAACCTCTCAGTTGTATACTTTTTTCACATTAAAATAGGTCACAGTTTTCTGAATTTGAAGATAGTATATGGACATAATTATATATTTCCATTTATGATTTATTTAAAATTAAAATGAGATATCTTAATGTTAAACTTATAATGAACAGAACCTTTTTCGAGGCACTCACTGTATGACACAGCAAAATCTCTCAGTTGTATCCTTTTTTCTCATTAAAGTACAACACAATTTTCTGAATTTGAAGAAAGGATACGAAATATGTAATTATATATATTTTCTCTTATAATTTATTTAAAATTAAAATGAGATAGCTTACTGTTAAACTTATAATGAACAAAACATTATTCCAGCCACACATTGTACGACACAGCAAAATCTCTCAGTTGTATACTTTTTTCACATTAAAGTACAACACAGTTTTCTGAATTTGAAGAAAGTATACGGAAATATGTAATTATATATTTTTTCACTTATAATTTATTTTAAATGAAAATGAGGTATCTTAATGTTAAACTTATAATGAACAAAACATTATTCCAGCCACACATTGTACGACACAGCAAAATCTCTCAGTTGTATACTTTTTTCACATTAAAGTACAACACAGTTTTCTGAATTTGAAGAAAGTATACGGAAATATGTAATTATATATTTTTTCACTTATAATTTATTTTAAATGAAAATGAGGTATCTTAATGTTAAACCTATAATGAACAAAATCTTATTCCAGCCCCACATTGATGACACAGCAAAATCTCTCAGTTGTATACTTTTTTCACATTAAAGTACAACACAGTTTTCTGAATTTGAAGAAAGTATACGGAAATATGTAATTATATATATTTTCACTTATAATTTATTTAAAATCAAAATGAGATATCTTAATGTTAAACTTATAATGAACAAATTATTATTCGAGCCGCACGTTGTATGACACAGCAAGATCTCTCAGTTGTATACTTTTTTTACATTAAAATAGAACACAGTTTTCTGAATTTGAAGAAAGTATACGGAAATATATATATTTTAACTCATGATTTATTTAAAATGAGACGGTAAACATATGTTGAACAAGAAATATTTTGAGCCACACATGCTATGATTCAGCAAAATACCTTTCATTCGTATACTTTTCACACTGAAATAAAGCACAGTCTTCTTAATTTGACGAAAGTATACAAAATGAACATTTTCACTTATGATCCATTTGAAATATTATGTTAAAGGGAATAATAAACATTTAGAACTACATACTTTATGGTATATCACAAACATTTGCACTTGAAAAAAATTAACAAAATGAATACTTTGACTTATGACTTATTTAGAAAGTTGCTAAGCTTTAGTTGAACAAGAGATATTTTGAGAAATGCACTGTATGACGTATTACAGATATTCAATCGCATATAATTTCACACTAAAATAAATGAATAAAAAAGTTCTCCTTCATTAAAAAGACGTGTATGAAGTAAATACTTTTTAGTATAAACTTAAAAAAAAAAAAAAAAAAAAAAAAAATCATTAACTTACGCCATCCAAACTGTAAGTAAAATATATGGAAATGTTTACTTTGTGTCATTTCATCCAAATAAATTGAAAATGCATGCAAATAGATATCGTGATGCAAAGAAAAAAACTGTGAAATTTTTTTCAGTTTTGGATGGCGTGACGCAAAAGATAGAATAATTCATTGAAATAAATATATTTCAGTACATAATATAAGCTTAATGAAAGTGATATATTTGACAGCGTATTTGAAAATTAAAAGCAATATTTCAATGTGCACATATACTTTAATATGCTAAACAAAATAATTGCAGAGAAATTTAAAAACAAATCACTTAATGTAACACCACTGCGTTACTGGAATTTCATATAATTTCTTTTAAAACACATGCTATCATAGTATAAGAGATGTGAATGGAAAGGTATCAATGAGTAAATGCTATATATTATTTTATGTTGAAAATAACGTTTACACTGTAAATATAAATAAAAGGAAAAAGCAAATTCAAATAAGAAAATCTATGTATAATTTAATTAATATCAAAGCGTCACTGAAAATTTGATATCATTATTTTTAAGACCCGTATTTCTAATTCTTATAGCCATAAAGTACAGTGCTGCGTCACAAACTTTTAACCCGTTAAGGGTTTTTTGTATTGATATGCATACAAGCATTTTATTTTTTATAAAACTGTATAATTTATATAACTGTAATAATGTTTTAGTGCATGCAATGGATTGAAATACAATACAACAATGCAAATTAAAATTTATCGAATATTATTTAAATTTAATAAAATAAAATTTTAAAATGCTCCCTGCTAACAATTTTTTAATTTTGATTTTAACAAAATATTTTAATTATGTTTTGTACTGCTTTGTTAATTTATCTATGAGTTAATTTTTATAAAACCTTATTATGTTTGAATACTAAATATTTGCATTAAATTTCAGCGTTCAAACATAAAAGTAATTAACAATATTCAAAAATCAATTTTTTAATTTGCATTTAAATTTAAAAAAAAGAAAAATCATAAAATATATTAAAGAATTAAAATATTATTGATTGAAATCACAATTAATTGAATTTAACAAACCAATTTAATGAAGTGATAATTTAAAAAACTGTAATAAAAATCTTTTTTTTTTTTTTTTTTTTTTTTGTAATTATTGATTTAAATCAAAATTTAAATTTTATAATTTTTTGGCAATGTGTAATAGTTTTATATTCCCACGGCCTTACTAGATCACTCCTTGGCGCCAAACACGCCAACGTCGTAAGCGGCCATAACAATCGACGATTTTTCCGGAATCAAATGCATTGGATGTTAGGGTTGGCGCACAGCGCCACGACGGCAGAACTAACTTAGTTTTGTATATGAAACTGCATAATTTTTTTCCGTTTGCAGAGCATTTAAATTGATTTAATTAAATTTAAAATGCAGTCTTCCGATACGCAAAAAAATATGAATCATAAAAATAATTGTGGCAATAATTTTAAACCAATTCATTGAAAAATGATAAATAGTGTTAGTCGTTTTTTCTTAAATAAAAGATACTCTTCTTCCAATTTCTGTTTTGCATGAAAGAAAATAAATAAAAATTAGAAAGACAAAAATAAATAAATAAATAATATATATATATATTTCTATTTTCCGATTATTATCATAAAATTTATTCTAGCGAAAGTGGGTGTAATTAAAATATATCGGAAAATTCAGCTGTACTTTTACTACTTTTATAAAAATAATTTTAAATTGTGTCTTTTTTTAAATTATATTATATACATATATTATTATTTTGTTGAACCATGGATGAATATTTAATGTTTCTTGGCATTTTCCACGTTTGCTAAAGCCTGGGAAAGTAGATGGCGCTTGTTGCCAACCCTGAAAATCGATTCCGCGGCATGCATTGATCTTTGTAGTTTTGTTATGGCCGCTTTCACGACGTTGGCGCGTTGGCGCTGAGGAGTGATCTAGTAGGGCCGTGATATTCCTTACGTAATAATAAAACTTGAACCTACTTCTTATTTACATCAAATATTTTAATGGTAAATATTTGCTTCAAATTTCAGTATTCCAACTTAAAAATATTTAACAAAAATTAGCTTGATCCATAAAGTAATACTTAAAATTGTTTGCAATATATCGTTAAAATATAAAAATGCATAATTGAGGGAAATAATTAAAAAAAAAAATTGCTGGAAAATTTTCTAAAATTAAAATTTTATTGTTATTATTTTTTATTTAAATAATTTTCAAAAAAGAATTACATAATTATTATTATTGTATCTCAGTGCATATGTACCCAATTATGCAGAATAGAAAAAATATATATGCATCTATCCTTTTTTTATTGATAGTTAAATTATATTTTTAATTAATGAATTAAATTTTTCTTTAACTAATTTTAATTCTGTTTTATTTTAGAGCTAATTTCAAACTAAGCCTACAGATGGCAGTACTGATTTTGATCCAATAGAGAGATCGGAGTTGTTCAGCCTCTGCTTTCGACCGGTCGTGGATCAAATGTCTCAGGGCCCAGTTGGATCGGTCGAAGTGTTCCAAAGGCTGGACTCATCCCACAGATTACTATACAGATAGGACACTCCCATGTATTCTTCGGTAACCAAAATTTGACTGCAACGGCTGTAAGTTTCACGAGCTCTCCAGCTTACGCAATCGCTCGTCTTATTTTTATTGTATCTATGTTCATATCGTAATATTAGTGCAACGTTAAACACAACATTCAACCAACTAACCATTGTTTTGATGTTTACGTTTGGCAAATTTCTTATTGTTTACAACTTGATTGTCGAAAGCAATTTATTTTAAGAAGCAAGTACTAAATATTAAGCAAATAAATTTCGAAAATATACATAAACCAGAAATATTTTTTTCATTTTAAAGCATTTTGTATTATTTAAACCAAGCAATGTTAAATATTTAAGATTTCATACTATACTGCTATTTCAGCACTACAGTTTGTTATATTAATTTGTACACTTGAACACGAATGTGCTTGGCAAAATTTATTTTCAAACATAATAAAAATTAGTTTTATTTCTCAGAAAATAGCTGTGAATGTTATGATTTTGTGAATTTAAAAGTAGTAGAAAAAGTGAAGGAAAGAAAACTGCACATACGTTTTCGTTTGGCTACTTTATTATTGTTTACAAACTTGATTGTCAAAAGCAATTTATTTTAAGAAGCAAGTGCTAAATATTAAGAAAATAAACTTTGAAAATATACATAAAATAAAAACATTTTTCCATTTTAAAGCATTTTGTATTATTTAAACCAAGCAACGTTAAATATTTAATGATTTCAAACTGCTATTTCAGAATTACAGTTTGTAATTTTAATTTTTACTTGAATATGAATATGTTTGACAAAGCATATTTTTAAACATTATAAAATTTAATTTTTATTTCATAGAAAAATAGCTGTGAATGTTTTGAGGATAATTTTGTGAATTCAAAAACAATAGAAAGTGAAGAAAAAGAAAACTACCCATACTAACCTACTACTGACTACTCGCGAAATAGAAAAACAATTTTCGATCAAAGATGCTATTCATGTAGACTTAATACATGTAGTTCCCCTCTGTTGACACTAGTGGTGCTACTATATTTCCGGTTCGCGTTTTAGCTTCACTGTTCTATCTGTATGATCATAATCTGTGGACTCACCCTTAGTCTATGCAATGGTTGGTTGGTTGGTTGGGTTTAACGTCGCACTAGTGCTGCGCAGATAGGCAATTGGCGACCTTTGCAATGGAAAACCATTTTTTAGCAAGATTGAAAACTAAGTCAGGTATAGGAGCTGAACGCAGATTACAGTCGACAGAAAAAGTACCCGAGCACTAGCCAATAATTCCGATATCAAAAAAGTATACTTAAAACTGTTTCATTTAATAAATCCTTGTCGAATCATGTTCTTAGACTGACTAAGAACATGTCTCGACAAGGATTTATTTAACAAAGCAGTGTTAAGTGTACTTTTTTTAGACAGGGATTATTGCTAGTGCTCGGATACTTTTGCTGCCGATTCTATCTTGTTGACATCTCACAATATTTTGCTCTCCAGTGAGTAAATAGTGGTACTCGAAGGTTAACATAATAGCTCAGCTTGTGGAAGCTGACTCACAACTCAATTTGTTGCCCACTGCTCTTGTTATTTGTCGATTTTTATCGAGCAAATTTTTGAAATTATGGGTGGTTGTTCAATTATTAATTGTTCAAATCATTCAAAGATAGGATTTCGACCGGTACAATTTTGAAAAAATAGAAAAAGAAGGAACAGCACAATTTCGATTTGGGCAACATTTTCGATGTGAGTCGGCCTGTATCTATAAGGGCTCTAGTTTGTGGAACATTAATGCTTTATGCCGTCAGACTAGAGGTCAATTCCTATTCCTAGCGTAGCCAGTTTTTGACATTGTTCCGGTTATCTTTTCCTTTTAAAATGTTATTTAAAATCTTGGTCTATACAACAGTAACAATTGTATTAAAACAGTTTATAAAAGTATTAATAAAAGTAGATATAAAATAGTTTGGTACTTTTGTATCAACTGCATATCAGAAATTAATACTTTTGTATAAACAGCATGGCCATTGTATTATACGAAGAGAAGTATAATGTGTACAAGTTTATGATAATGTTTATTGTTAATTTAATAATGCTTATATAAATAATGCTTATAGTATAAGTTCATAAGTAGTATAAATTTATCACAGTGAGGATTAATGGCTACAAGTGGGGTTAATATAAGCTAATTTTATGCTGTATTTTATGAAATTTTGTGTCCTCAGAAATGTCCTCATTTTTCTCATGGAAATGAGGACATTGCATAATTTTTGCATTAAAAAAAATCTGATCACCCTACCGTGGGGAAATTTCGGGAAAAGTGAAAGAGTAGGGAAAACGTAAATTCTTGGGAAAATGTTGGGGACAAAACACGGAAGAATTTACTTTTTTTCCCCATCAAAAAACTGAATGTACAAATTAAATATTAAACGATTGATCATCCAGTCAGTTTCACAGTTCTGAAATGTAGATATAATAGTACAAGAGCTAGCAACGTCGAAAACACAAGAATTTTAAGAAAGCTGGTTTTTTAATATATCTTTACTTATGCTCTCTCGAACAGCGTGCGGGCTATCTGGCTGCCAGCAAACGTTGCATTTATTAGTGCGCATCACATCTTTACAGGTAAAAATATTGATTTTTAAATCATTTTAAGAAGAATGTTTTCTTTTTCACTAACTTCTAAACACTATTAGAAACCTGAATTTATTATTGCCAGACATTTTTGTTATTGACAATAATGTGCCAGATGCCATTTTTTATAAACAAAAAATAATAAATTTCAAACCATTTTAGTATGTCTGTCATTTTAATATTATTTTCTTTATATATAAATAAACACAAAATTAATTTGCCAGACATTAATTCGGTTGTTTACTCAAACGGAAGACCGATTAATTGCTGTACAGTACCGCGCCATTGTGCCAGTTGTTAGAGAGAGATAACGGCAAAGTAGATAGGCGGAAGAGAAACAGGAATAGATTACACTATTTAAAGTATCCTAAGTAATTTTTCACCAACAAATATAGCGGTAGTTAAACATACAATGGAACAGGCCCAAATTGTTGGTGAAGAATGTAATCAAAGTGAATGAAAGTGAATGAAAGAGAATGAAATCATACGTGCAAGTTACTTATGATCTGGCAATAGCTAAAATAGCATGTAAAATCCAATCAACATCAAAGCCACAATTTGATAGTCTTTTCATCCATCTTGGTTCATTTCATTTAATGATGGCTTTCTTCAAAGCCATAGGAGTTTTTATTAATGAGTGTGGTCTATCTCATATGATGATTGAGAGCAAAATTATTGCTCCTGGCTCAGTGAACGGGATAATTGAAGGTAAACATTTTAATCGTTGCAAACGTCTGCATCCATTGATGGCTCTTGGTTTACGAATGTTACGTTTTGATCAATTTTTAAAGATGGAAAATATGGAATACAATTTTCTAAATGAACAAGTTTTTGACGACCTCTTACATTACCAGGAGGTTAAAGTTTCTCATTCATCTACGACAGTTGAATTACCCAGTCATATATTATCGAGACTGTTATTTACATATAAGAGATTCGTAGCAGAAACAAGACAAGGTGAACATGGTAAAACGTCTCAATTCTATATGATTTACATCCAGTTTGTAAACTATTATATTACCCTTTCAAGAAGTATACGCATGCGTGATTTCGAAACGTTCAAGTATGTTATTCCAAAAATGACAAACTTGTTCTTCATAGTAAATCAACCAAATTATGCTCGATGGTGTGTTAAATATTTAGACAATTTGAATAACGTAGAAGAAACACATCCAGGACTCAAAGATGATTTCATGAACGGATGTTTTGGAATAAAAAGAACCGACAAACCATTCTCGAGGATACCAATTGATCTTACACTGGAGCAGACTATCAATGCCGAAGCGGCTAGACGTCTCAGTGGTATTGCACATTTTACCAATTCCATAGCTGCCCGTCAACGCTGGACAAAAAGTCACAGTATTAGATCTGCTTTAATATATCACGTTCTTGATGTTTGTGGATTGAGGGAATTACAAGATGTGACTGCAGATTTACAAACAAATCGAATCAAAATTTATGGCAAACAAATCGCTGATTTCATAGAAATATTTGAGAAAATTACTAATCTATTTGATCAAAACTTAGACAAAGATAATTTATACAATATTGTTACTGCGAAACCTGTACCTGACAATGTCGCTGACTTCTTGCTGAACATTGAAAAAAAGGGTTACGATTTACGAAAACAGTTTATAAATGAATGTGCTGAAGACCATGATAGATTTGATAAACCAATAAAAAAAAAATCAAGTGCTTAACTTTGCTGGTGCTCCAAAAAAGAAAATAATAACTCTTGGTAACAAAATTGTTGAACTAAGAATGCAAAGAGATCTATTCGGTCGACTGGTTGGGATAGCTATGACCAACAAGGTTGATATAGAAAAAGTACTGGGATTTCCCCTAACGCCGGTACCGTCATCGATGTGTCATGCAGATGGTAGTATTTGCAAAACAGATAAAGCACAATTAGTCAAAGTATTCGAGAAGAAAGTTAGCAATGTCAATCAGCAACCGTTATGTTTTGATATCAGTATTTTAGACGGTTTCTTCATGTTGCACCTTATGAAAGAAGTACCGCAAACTTTCGATGGCATATCGAAGAAATTTCTCAAAATGATTTCACAATTTAAATCATCTCGCATTGACATTGTGTTTGATCAGTACTTCACACCTTCCATAAAAGATTGTGAGCGTTTACCTCACAATGAATCAACCAGTAGCGTTTCCATCAGACCTAATCAAATTCGGCCTCATAATTTTGCTGGTGAACTCAAAAATACACAGTTCAAGGAAGCCCTCGTAAATTTTTTTATTGATCATTGGGCTAATGATAACATGTTTCCTTTTATTGGAAATAAAACTATTTATCTGAGTTTTGATAAATGTTACTCGTATCATGTTGAAAATAACCAAGTTATTCGAATCATTGAAGAATCATTATCATGTGAAGAACATGAAGAAGCTGATACTCGAATAATATATCATATTTGCCAGATACATTTTGACGCTCAAGTTGTTATACGCTGCTCAGATTCCAATATTTTGATTATACTTCTCGGCAACACGGATCACCTGATTGCATCTTTAAAGCTTTGGATTCAATGGGGCGTAGGAAACCATGAACGTCTACTAAACGTCAATGAATTATACCAAGTTCTTGGTATTTCTTTATCGAAAGCTTTATGTTTCCACGCAATGACAGGGTGCGGTTACACGCCAGCTTTTTTTCTGAAAAGGCAAACTAAGGCCTTTCAAGTTGCTCGAGAAATCTGCTGAGTACCAGTTGGCCTGTCAAGAGATTACAACAGACGATGAACATGTACTCGAACGTATATTTGCCAGGTTAGAAAAATTTATATGTCACATGTATGGGGTGCCTAACTGTTCAAATGTTAACGATGTTCGCTTCTATCTGTTTTCAAAAACTTATCAATCGAAGAAATGCAATGATAATTTTGAAAAAAATTTTCGAAATTTTGATTCATCGAGCTTACCTCCATGTAAACTAAATTATATCAGCATTTATTGCGTGTGAGGTACGTGACAAAGTTTTGGAGAAACGCTCATTTGAAAAATCCTACATCTTTATCGCCGTTAACTTCTGGTTGGGTCATCAACGATGATAAATACGATTTTGTCTGGTTTGCTGGGGAGCAGTTTCCATCATCAGTTGCTGACATTATTATAAAAGGTAAAGTATTATATTTATAAAATAACAAATAGAAAGAGTAACCTAATAATGATTTTATTATTATTATTATTATTATTATTACAGAACCTACACTACTAGACAAGGAAAACACTACGCAAGATGATGATGATGATAATTATAATAATGACAGCAGTGACGATGATGACGGCTATGGAGATGCATCACTTTTTTGAGACACAATTGTGGACTGAAAAATACTTAATTCAGTTAAAAATAGATTGTAATTATTCAAATACAATATTTATAAATAAAAATAAGAATTTTGATACTACATTAATGCCATTTTTTCCTGTATCTTTTATGAAATTATTTAATTTAGTTACAATTTGATTTTTATGATTTAAAAATGATCCATAAACAATCAAATTTTGATACTTAAAAAACGTAATTTTTCCCTGTCTTAAAAATAATTTGTTTAGCTATCTTTTATTATTTTTATAAGAATTTTAATAATAATGTTTTATTATTATCATAATCGAAGAATTGAAAAAAAAAAATTACTTAGGATACTTTAAATAGTGTAATCTATTCCTGTTTCTCTTCCGCCTATCTACTTTGCCGTTATCTCTCTCTAACAACTGGCACAATGGCGCGGTACTGTACAGCAATTACGGAGTAGGAAAATTCCGGACCAGACTAATTATGTAGCTTTTCGTACGATCAACCCCATGGGTAAGTTCCGGACCAAACGTTGGTCCGGAATTTACCTATGCGTTTCCACTCTACTCTTGTAAACTGAGGGGTGTTTCACAAATAAAAATTAAATCGGTAACGATTGTCATAAGTGATTTAACAATTTATACTGCTTAGTATTGTGTTCATAATTATTGTTTCAAAAATTACTAAGCCATATTAGTGAGATTATCCAATTACTATTGTACATTAAAATTAAAACTAAGTACTGTAGTTTTCCAAAAGAATTGAAAATACATTTTTAAAGAGTAAATCCTCAAACAAATATTTAAAATGTACACATATTTAAGTTTAATATTAGTCTGAACATATTTAAAATTTTAAATAGTTAAAAAAAAAAAAAATCAAATAATGGCAAACACTTTCATTAAAAGGTTAAGACAGATTAAATATATAAATAAATAAATAAATATATAGTTAAAAAAAAAAAAAAAAAGCTTGAATTAAATTAAAAATTATTACCTTCTCCTATTCATATGACAGTAGTTGAACTTTTCTTTTCGCGTCAAATTTTCGAAATGGAGTTTTAGCTATAATTACACGTTTTGAGATGCCATAAATCCAAAAATCAGGTTTTTGACGGTTGTTTTGTGTGTTTTTTAAGATTAAATAATGAAATAAATATACACATTAGTCTGAATATATTTAAAATTTTAAATAGTTAAAAAAAAAGAAAATCAAATGCACTTAATCAATCCACTTAAGGCCCTCCACTGCCATCGATAGCGAAAAATATATTGCACCCTATCTCCACCAACCCTATGTCTAATCAGAGTTTCCACGGTTTACGGCAGCATCTTACCAACCAGGCACTTCAACTTGAGTGTTTATTCTACAGTAGGTGGCCCTCTTAGGTTCTAATTTTCCCTATTTACTGGTAGGATATATTTCACATTCTGCAGTGTATAAGTGCATAATCAGTGTTGTGCAAGTTCACGAAAAAAACGAGCTAGTTCAAACTCAAGTTCATCGTGTAAAAAACGAGCTAGTTCGCGCTCAAACTCCTGTCTGAAAAAAATGAACGCGCTCAACTCAAGTTCATTTTTAAAAAGGAGCGAAGTTCATTAAAAGTTCATTTTTGAGTATTTTTTTTTCTCTAAATAGATCTTCTCGGTGACTCGGTGAACACTTTCATAGGTAATTTACATTTATTAAAATTGTCAATTACCATGAAAATTATTCTTAATTTAGTGTTTAATTAAACTTATAAGCATTTAATTCTCAATTATAACTTATTCATTTAATTGTAGTAGAAATTTATTTAGAGGACACTTCTGAACAGTGAACCCATTGTTTTTGTGTATTTTTTTATTCTCAAATTTCCAATACTTTTGTTTATGCGCACAGTGGCGTACCCAGAAATAAATTGTGGAAGAGGCCTGAGTTGAAGAATAAAAAATACTATATATATATATATATATATATACTCAAAGCAATTCCAATCCTATGCCAGTATTTCCGAATACAAATTTTTGTTTTAGTTAAAGCAGAAATTACAAGAAAGTTTCTACAAATATTTAAGAAATGTGGTACAGCAGGACAACTTTATATGCAAGTGAATGTGGTATTTATCAAAATAGCAAATATAAACATGTATATGTCGATCCTTGTTCAATAAAATCATTTCCAAATAGAAATTTTTATTTTAGCTTAAACCAGAAAACTTTCCAAAAGTTTCTCCAAAGATTAATTTTTAAAAGTTATGAAAGAAAACGGGTGTGAAATTATGAGTATATATACAATGTTTATTTTGAAGTATGATGCGTCATGGTCAATATCAAACAAGTCTTTGAAAGTCTGTCATTTCTAGATAAACGAAATTTTTTGAAAGATTTAAAATAATCAATGGAATTATAATCAAAATAATTTTTAAACATTATATATAAGTTATACACTTTAAAAGTATTTTTACTTCCAAAAATATCTAAATAAAATAACATTTAAAAATGTAAATTTAAATTTTATGTTATTTTTGAAATAATTTACTTTGACAATATTTTTAATCTTTTGTTCTATGCAGCTTACTAATTGCTTCAATAAGAACTATGACAAGATTTTTCTTAGTCTAACATGTTTGCTCAAGAGCCATTTTGCTTAAATTAAGAGTTATTTATTTATTTTTGATAACGAAACTAGTATAATATAACATTTTCAAATGACAAATAATAATAATAATAGAAAGAAAAAGAAACTGAAAATATCCTACCCTGTCATTTTTAATTTATAAAGCAGGCTGAGTTTTTATTGATTATCAATAGCATGATATTAAATATGATAAAGAAATTAGTATGATTTAAAATTTAATAATAATAATAATAATAATAAAAAAGAAAGAAATCAAAAGAAAGAAAAAAAGAAAAGAAAAATGGAAGAAAAAGAAAAGAAATTTAAAATGTAAAAGAATATAACATACACTATTATTATTTTTAACACGCTTTTATTAGCTTCACCTGTATGTATGTATATTTCTATGTTTATTTGCAACTTCTCTGGGAGCAAACAAAAAATTTATATTGTGGAAAAAATGCATTACTTACGTGAACAGCGTGGCGTCGAGGTAAGGCGCCGCGCTACGAACCTGACGGTCCAGCGTTCGATCCCCGTCAGGGGAGATTTTTTAAAAAGGGTTTTTGTTTAATTCTAAGTTAGTTTAATTAACGATTTAAATGTATAACGATTAAAATATTAAGGTGTGTCACTCACACGATTTTCTCTTACCCTGAATTTTGATACTAAGATAGATATTTTGTGCTTTTTAGTTCACATTTCTATAAAAGCGTGTTCTTTAATTTTTTTAAAACTATAATATTTTATTAATTTATAAGCAATACGTAAAATTTCATGAAACATGTAAAAAAAAAAAATAATAATAATAATAATAATAAATAACAAGAAAAAGCAGGAATCATTTTACATTTTGCTTAATATAATATATAACATCTCTATTGTATGCAAAGAAAAATCTATATTTAATATATGTTTTTTAAAGAAAAATATTTACTTCTACTTTTATTTCTAAAGCAGGCTGCGCTTTTATTGATTTGGTATATAAATATGATAAAAAAAATTAACAATTTATTACTTTCCGAACAAACGTATGAAAGGAAAGTATTGTAATCATGTCAAATATCCGAATTCGAGATTTTGGTGTTTCAATACGTACGCTAGCGTCTAAAAACGCTTTGCTCGAATGCGCTGTAAGTTGGTAAGCATGTTGCATGTCACCGTAGCACGAACCCTATTGATTTTGGTGAATCTGGCACTTACAGTTTTTTTACAGGGAAACAAAGAAAAATTCTTTATCACTATGGCCTGTGGGACCAAAATCTTAAAAGTGCGATAGCATCTAAACGCCTCATTCAATTGAGTAAAAATTTTATACATATATTATAGGTCCCAGTTACTCGATCTGTATAGATTTTGGAAAATCTGACACATATAGTGTTTTACAGGGATATAAAGAAAAATTCTTTATCATTATGGCCTCTGGGGCCAAATTTATAAAGTGCGATAGCGTCTAAACATCTTATTAAAAAGAGCAAACAATTTATACACATATTATAGGTAATAGTTGCAAGAACTGCTTAGATTTTGATGAATCTAGTACTTAATTTTTTTTACAGGGACACAAAGAAAAATTCTTTATCTTTATGGCCTATGGGACCAAATTTTAAAAAGTGCAATAGGGTCTAAACGGTTTATTCAATTGAACAAAAAAAATTATACACATATTACAGGTCACAATTTCACGAACTGTATAGGTTTTGGTGAATCTAGCACTTCTATTTTTTTTTTTTTTTTTTTTTTTTTTTTTTTTTACAGCACAGCAAATAATTCTGTATCATTATGGCCTATGGGGTGAAATTATTTAAAGTGCGACAGCATCTAAATGCCTTATCCGTTTGAGTGGAAAATTTATATACGAGTCATATCACACAAACTGAGGTCACCATCACACAAACTGTATAGATTTTCGTGACTCTAGCATTTAACGAGTTTTACAGGAACACAAATAAAAATTGTTCATCATATTAAATTATTTAAAGTGTGATAGCTAGTAAATGCCTTATTCAAATGAACTGAAAATTTATATACATGTTACACGTCACCGTCACACGAACTTTATGAACTTTAGAGAATCTAGAATTTACGATTCTTTTTACAGGGACGAAATGCAAATTTCTTTATCATTGGGTATATAGGCTCAAATTTTAAAGTGCGATAGCGTCTAAATGCCTTATCCGATAAAGCTGAAAATTTATAAGTCACTGTTGCACTAACTATAAGCATTTTGGGGAATCTAGCATTTGTAGGTTTTTACAGGGACACAACGAAATATTCTTTATCATTATGATCTACGTGTTCGGTAAGATAGCGTTAAATTAAACTTCGTGTACCATATAAAGAAAAATACTCAAACTACCTAATATAATTTTCTCTTTTGTTTATTTAACAACTCCTCTTACTTTACTTTATCTACAAAACCGTTAATTACTCAATTTTTGGAATGTCGAGTGGAGTCACTCCAGATTTTTTTTTTTTTTTTTTTTTTTTTTTTTTTTTTAATAATGACCAAAAAATAAAAGAAGAGAAGAAAAAACATTAGATAAAGGAAAGAATATATTATATTTAAAATAAATAAAGAATCAAAAACCTCATCGTTTTTGACTTATAAAGAATGTAAAATTTTATTAAAAATGAAAAATAAATAAATAAATAATATAGGTAGAAATCATTTTATATTTTGTTTAAATTAATAAATAAATTTCATCATTTTATATATTTTTAATAATAAAAGCTGTATATAGTCTCTAAAGAAAATTGTGTTTTCAATATGATTTAAACATAATAATGATATAAACACTCATATATATGTTCTTTTTTAAATTCTTAATAATTATCATCTCATCAAGGTTTTACTTCCTGGTTTCTATGCATTATAATGAATGAAGAAATAACATAGCAATTTTACATATTTTTAATATGTTGACTAAAGTAATAAATACTCTCTTATTTTCTTTTTAATTATTATTATTTTTTTAATAATAAATACTTGTATTTGAATCGCACTCGAAAGTAAATATTCCTTAAAAATTATATTAAGAATGACTTTCACGTTCTAATTAATAACATATTTTTAATTTTAGTTCATAGAGAAGCATAGAAATTAATATTTTTTGTTGGCTGTTATGTGCTTTTATAAAATTTTGAGGCATTTAAATGTGATAAAAAATATTTTGATTTAAAATTTAACAATAATAATAAATAATACATAATCAATAATAATTCTTAAGAAACATGTAAGTAAAATTAATTAAAATTTATAAAGAGTATTGTGTTTCATTTAAAAAGTATAATAAAAAATATCGCTAACAATGTTTCAACAACTATTTTTAAATTGTTATCGAATTTCGAAGAATTTAAAACTGATATATATATTTAAATATAGTAATGTTAATATAATATTTTGTAAATTAAAATTAAAATGATAATAATAATATATTCCACATATTTCATATAAAAATGAAATATAATATAGAAATTATAAATTATAATTTTTGGAATTCTTCAAGAAATTTTTCAAATCTTATATGGATTTTGCTTTTCTAAAATTCATTTTCTGTTGATTAAAGGGGAAAAAAAAATATTAAAAATGAAATTGTATGCTATTCTTATTTTTCCTTTTAATATTTTTTTTTAAATTAAAATTGAAATGAAATATCAAAATAGTAATAGTTTAATACACCTTTTCTTTATCTTTTAGAAAGACTGCTTTCCATTATGGTTTTTCATTAGCTTGAAGAAAAATTTTATATATTGATATTTTTTACATGGTCTTACTTTCTCAGAGAAATTTCAGATATATTTGCAAAAGACTACGATGGAATGTAAAAAGTGTTAAAAGTGATGACTGAGAAATGAGAATACTCTACTAAAATGATCCCCGTTTTTCCTCCCCCATTTCTTTTTCTTCCTTGAAAATAAATCGAACAGAGAAACATACATTCACTATCCTATCAGAAGAGCGAGATGCTGTCTGAGCTGTAACCAATTTCTGGTTATAAATTTTAGCTGTTATAACACTATAACACACACAAAAAAAGAGAAAGAAAAGAAAGATTCGCTTTTCCTAGTGTCCCCCTCTCTTTATTTTATTTTGAATGAGGGTATTTAAAAGTCGAAAGTGGTCACCAATACCCAGTGGCTCCAACATCTGGATATCTGATTATAGCCATCAGATAACAATTATTCAAGTTTCAACCAACAAAGATCGGTAAGCCCCGTAAGCCCCCTGTTTCCTGTTTTTACGACTTCACTCAATAGGTGGTCTCAGTTGCTTTAGGGAAGAGTTTTGTTTACATTCATAAGTTCAAAGAATGCCGTTTTATATCAGAAAGAAAGGAAATAAAAATCTGTTATACTGTGAATATGAGAGGGAGTAAAGTTTTAAATGTTGAAAAACAACAAGTCCTATCTACATTCGAAAAGTATCGTAAAAAAGAAATTCTTATTCATATTTAGATTTATTCTTCGCGTTTATTTATTTTTATTTTATGTCTAAAAACTTGAAGTGTGCCAAATTGGTGCGTATTTATAATACATTTTTTTATTTAAAACACTTTCTAAATTAACTTAAATTGTCGTATAAATAAACTATTTGGAATAGTTGAACTCTGCTCAGATCCCCATCATATATTTGTTCTCATACATTTCTACTTTAGCTCATACTATGTACATGTTAAAAGATATGAAGTCTGTTTATCATTTGGCTCGATTGTAGAATGTAGTTCCTCAACTATTAGGATACCCTCCCGCCTTCCGCTTCAATATATTTATCTTATCCTAATTTGCTATTTAATTTTGTTTAGGTCAGTTTTATATTTCAGTTTTCATGCAATTCTATAGTATTTCCAATCCAATAATCTTCATATAGCAAGTGTTCTGAAATATTGTCTTATTCTGCGATGTTTAGAAATTCGCAAATTTTGAATGATTTAGAAAGATTTCAAAGTGGAAGGTCTATCGTCAATAATGTTCATGATAGTGTCATAAATGGTATTTTAAAGCTGGTCAGATAACTTTACGATTAAAATAATCCTCGTAATACACGATTAATCGGTCGTTGTCGCAATATTTAAAATATAGCGTACTTATTTCCTATACATAATCCATTAAATTTGTAAACAATTGTTGATCCATTCTTGAGAATCATTCACATAAGATCATAGAGCATTGTTGCAAAATGAGTGAGAAACGAAAGAAATATATACCTATTTTTAATTTAATTTGTAATATGTTATTTTAAGTTTTTGACATTAAAAAGAATTTTTAATCATATTACAAAGCTCAAAATGTGACATAAAAAAGAAATAGTGAAAATCCCCCCCCCCCTTTTGCCTCCCTTCAACTATATATCATTTACTATAATTTTAACAAAGATTAAGTTATATTTATACAAAGTTCCAGAGAAATAGTTCACATGGTGATATAAAAACAATCATTTTGCCTCTTTTCCCTCCACCCTCCAAGATATGTGTAACACTTTTGTAATTTTATTTCAATCTATAATAGAGTGGTTTAAAAAATTCTTTTTTGCATCTAGTCAAACCCCTTGTCCCCTAAGCTATGTATAACACTTATTGTGATTTTCGTAAAGAATAAGTGATAGTTATAATACGGAATATCGTTAAAATCGGTAACAAGATGATATTAAAAAAAAAAAAAAAAAATCTTTCAGATCCCGAAGTATGCGTGACATTGCATTTTTTGTCATAAACAGCAAGTGGCTATTGGACAAAATTTCATTAAAATCAGTAAGAAGGAGATATAAAAACAATTATTCTCTTTCAATATGCTCCTGGACCCCTCCCCCCCTTCCTCCAAGTATATACTAAGTGAAAGTGGTTCCAATTTAATTGATTGAAACTTCTAAAACTATGTTATGAAAATCATTCTTTAAATTCATTAGTTGATGTTTATTGTTTTTGCGATTTGCAAAAGTACCCTTTCTTCCGGTGCCCTTTTTTCCAGGTGCCCTTTTTCCCGGGCGTCCTTTTATCTGGTGCCCTTTTTACCAGTGCCTTTTATTCCAAATGCCCTTTTTTCCGAGATCCATTTTGCCGAGTTATTTTTTTTCTGTCCTTTTCTTCTTCTACTTTCCTTTTCATATTTCAGACAGAAATATTTAATATGAGTTTGAGCTTGAATTGCTTTTTCACGCTCAAGTTCGTGTAAAAAACGAACTACGCTCAACTCAAGTTCATAATTTAAAAATACGTGTGGCACTCGAGGACTGCCACGGTAAAGCTATTGCATAGCATTTTTTATCAACTTATGCAATTATAATTATTTATTTATTTTATTTATGCAGTATTTTTTTTCCTTTGATATTAATTCAAGTTTTTTCTTTGATATTAATTCAAGTTACACTTTTTGAGCGTGGTGACCGATAAGAAAACAAAATTTATTCTTTTATTGAATAAATGAGAATATATCTGCAATGAGAATATATCAAAAATATCCGCAATCGATTTGTAGGTATCGAAAACCTCGATGTACCAAATTTGAATGATCTAACTCTATTTTTTGAGAAAAGGTATTTTAATAGGTTTTAAAGGCCTGCAAGTCGAATGGGGATATTCAAGTTTTTTCTTTGATATTAATTCAAGTTACACTTTTTGAGCGTGGTGACCGATAAGAAAACAAATTTTAATAGAGAAAAGGTATTTAATAGGTTTTAAAAGCCTGCAAGTCGAATGGGGATATTCAAGTTTTTTCTTTGATATTAATTCAAGTTACACTTTTTGAGCGTGGTGACCGATAAGAAAACAAATTTTAATAGAGAAAAGGTATTTAATAGGTTTTAAAGGCCTGCAAGTCGAATGGGGATATTCAAGTTTTTTCTTTGATATTAATTCAAGTTACACTTTTTGAGCTTGGTGACCGATAAGAAAACAAAGTTTTTTCTTTTACTGAATAAATGAGAATATATCCGCAATGAGAATATATCAAAAATATCCGCAATCGATTTGTAGGTATCGAAAACCTCGATGTACCAAATTTGAATGATCTAACTCTATTTTTTGAGAAAAGGTATTTTAATATGTTTTAAAGGCCTGCAAGTCGAATGGGGATATTCAAGTTTTTTCTTTGATATTAATTCAAGTTACACTTTTTGAGCGTGGTGACCGATAAGAAAACAAATTTTAATAGAGAAAAGGTATTTAATAGGTTTTAAAAGCCTGCAAGTCGAATGGGGATATTCAAGTTTTTTCTTTGATATTAATTCAAGTTACACTTTTTGAGCGTGGTGACCGATAAGAAAACAAATTTTAATAGAGAAAAGGTATTTAATAGGTTTTAAAGGCCTGCAAGTCGAATGGGGATATTCAAGTTTTTTCTTTGATATTAATTCAAGTTACACTTTTTGAGCTTGGTGACCGATAAGAAAACAAAGTTTTTTCTTTTACTGAATAAATGAGAATATATCCGCAATGAGAATATATCAAAAATATCCGCAATCGATTTGTAGGTATCGAAAACCTCGATGTACCAAATTTCAATGATCTAACTCTATTTTTTGAAAAAAGGTATTTTAATAGGTTTTTAAAGGCCTGCAAGTCGAATGGGGATATTCAAGTTTTTTCTTTGATATAATTTCAAGTTACACTTTTTGAGCGTGGTGACCGATAAGAAAACAAATTTTAATAGAGAAAAGGTATTTAATAGGTTTTAAAGGCCTGCAAGTCGAATGGGGATATTCAAGTTTTTTCTTTGATATTAATTCAAGTTACACTTTTTGAGCGTGGTGACCGATAAGAAAACAAATTTTAATAGAGAAAAGGTATTTAATAGGTTTTAAAGGCCTGCAATTCGAATAGGGACATTCAAGCTTTTTCTTTGATATTAATGAATAAGATAACAATAATGATAAGATAACAATAATGATAAGAAAACAAATTTTAATAGAGAAAAGGTATTTTAATAGGTTTTAAAGGCCTGCAAGTCGAATGGGGATATTCAAGTTTTTTCTTTGATATTAATTCAAGTTACACTTTTCGAGCGTGGTGACCGATATAAAACAAATTTTAATAGAGAAAAGGTATTTAATAGGTTTTAAAGGCCTGCAAGTCGAATGGGGCCATTCAAGTTTTTTCTTTGATATTAATGAATAAGATAACAATAATGATAAGAAATCAAATTTTAATAGAGGAAAGGTATTTTAATAGGTTTTAAAGACCTGCAAGTCGAATGGGTATATTCAAGTTTTTTCTTTGATATTAATTCAAGTTACACTTTTTGAGCGTGGTGACCGATAAGAAAACAAATTTTAATAGAGAAAAGGTATTTAATAGGTTTTAAAGGCCTGCAAGTCGAATAGGGACATTCAAGTTTTTTCTTTGATATTAATGAATAAGATAACAATAATGATAAGATAACAATAATGATAAGAAAACAAATTTTAATAGAGAAAAGGTATTTTAATAGGTTTTAAAGGCCTGCAAGTCGAATGGGGATAGTCAAGTTTTTCCTTTGATATTAATTCAAGTTACACTTTTCGAGCGTGGTGACCGATATAAAACAAATTTTAATAGAGAAAAGGTATTTAATAGGTTTTAAAGGCCTGCAAGTCGAATGGGGTCATTCAAGTTTTTTCTTTGATAATAATGAATAAGATAACAATAATGATAAGAAATCAAATTTTAATAGAGAAAAGGTATTTTAATATGTTTTAAAGGCCTGCAAGTCGAATGGGGATATTCAATTTTTTTCTTTCATATTAATTCAAGTTACACTTTTTGAGCGTGGTGACCGATAAGAAAACAAATTTTAATAGAGAAAAGGTATTTAATAGGTTTTAAAGGCCTGAAAGTCGAATGGGGATATTCAAGTTTTTTCTTTGATATTAATTCAAGTTACACTTTTTGAGCGTGGTGACCGATAAGAAAACAAATTTTAATAGAGAAAAGGTATTTAATAGGTTTTAAAGGTCTGCAAGTCGAATGGGGATATTCAAGTTTTTTCTTTGATATTAATTCAAGTTACACTTTTTGAGCGTGGTGACCGATATAAAACAAATTTTAATAGAGAAAAGGTATTTAATAGGTTTTAAAGACCTGCAAGTCGAATGGAGATATTCAAGGTTTTTCTTTGATATTAATGAATAAGATAACAATAATGATAAGATAACAATAATGATAAGAAAACAAATTTTAATTGAGAAAAGGTATTTTAATAGGTTTTAAAGGCCTGCAAGTCGAATGGGGATATTCAATTTTTTTCTTTGATATTAATTCAAGTTACACTTTTTGAGCGTGGTGACCGATAAGAAAACAAATTTTAATAGAGAAAACGTATTTAATAGGTTTTAAAGGCCTGCAAGTCGAATGGGGATATTAAAGTTTTTTCTTTGGTATTAATTCAAGTTACACTTTTTGAGCGTGGTGACCGATAAGAAAACAAATTTTAATAGAGAAAACGTATTTAATAGGTTTTAAAGGCCTGCAAGTCGAATGGGGATATTCAAGTTTTTTTTTTATATTAATGAATAAGATAACAATAATGATAAGAAAACAAATTTTAATAGAGAAAAGTTATTTTAATAGGTTTTAAAGGCCTGCAAGTCGAATGGGGATATTCAAGTTTTTTCTTTGATATTAATTCAAGTTACACTTTTTGAGCGTGGTGACCGATAAGAAAACGAATTTTAATAGAGAAAAGGTATTTAATAGGTTTTAAAGGCCTGCAAGTCGAATGGGGATATTCAAGTTTTTTCTTTGATATTAATTCAAGTTACACTTTTTGAGCGTGGCGACCGATAAGAAAACAAATTTTAATAGAGAAAAGGTATTTAATAGGTTTTAAAGGCCTGCAAGTCGAATGGGGATATTCAAGTTTTTTCTTTGATATTAATTAATAAGATAACAATAATGATAAGATAACAATAATGATAAGAAAAGAAATTTTAATAGAGAAAAGGTATTTTAATAGGTTTTAAAGGCCTGCAAGTCGAATGGGGATATTCAAGTTTTTTCTTTGATATTAATTCAAGTTACACTTTTTGAGCGTGGTGACCGATATAAAACAAATTTTAATAGAGAAAAGGTATTTAATAGGTTTTAAAGGCCTGCAAGTCGAATGGGGATATTCAAGGTTTTTCTTTGATATTAATGAATAAGATAACAATAATGATAAGATAACAATAATGATAAGAAAACAAATTTTAATAGAGAAAAGGTATTTAATAGGTTTTAAAGGCCTGCAAGTCGAATGGAGATATTCAAGTTTTATCTGATCTACTTTATACACAAATTTTACGCGTACAACTATTCACTGTTGTACATAGATGATAGATACCTATACACCTATATACTTTCTCACAAACAGCTGCTTATGTATTCGTCCGATTTCGGAGCAGCTCGTCTCGATCTGTGCGAGCTTCGTACAGCCGAAGTCTACCGAACTGTGTTAGGTTTTTTTTTTCGTTACGGAATTTTTCGATTCGGTCGCCGCGCTCAAAGCCCGCGATAAAAGCTATACAATAGCTTAAAAACGAGCGAAGTTCAACTCAAAACTCAAAATTTTTGAGCTACGCTCACGAACGCGTTCAAATGAACGCGTTCGTGCACAACAGTGGTTTTAATTTGAGTATATATATGTAAGTCGACAGGTCGCGCTGCTACATTGAAATTATTCGGTTTATTTCAAGGCTGTATTTCAGCTTCTACTGCCTGTAACTGCACCAGTTTTAACTTAAGTGTACATAGACCGACAGGCAATGCTGTTATGTTGCAATTTGCCTTGATTGTGAGAAGTCTATATCTCAGATTCTACAGTGTAAAACCACACCAGATTTACACTAGTGTATATCGGCTGACAAGTGGTGTTATCTGAATGCTATCTTAAAATTTTCTCATTTATTCGAACTGTGTGTGTTATTTTCCACTGTAACAACTTTTAATCACTAGCACAACTTTTAATCTGTGTGTATTCAGATGGATTATTTTTCTGTTATATTACTTATATTTTTTATATCTTGTTCGGCTATTTCTGGTTTAGAGTTGATTTTGGAATTAGAAGCATAAGAATACGGCAATGTTTAAATAAATGCTAATTTAAGCATATCTCTCTTAAAAATATTTTGCAGTGTATATTTTAAATTCTTGTTTTATAACTGTATTCTTATTTCATAGTAAAATGTTAATAAATCAATTGAAATTTATGTGTTTTAACTGTTGATCGTATACATATGCTTATAAGAAATAATATGTCTTTAATGTATCATATATAAATAGCGTTACGCTTATATTTTATTGTATTTACACTTTATTATTACTGCTGCAATTGAGTTCTGTGAAATCTGAGTATCATCTACACATTATTAAACTAACAGTACAATATTTAACCAACTTATGCTACAAAACGTTTAAAAAGCGGAGATCCCCTTTTAATTTGTGACTGATCCCTCGAGTTTTACGAATCAAAAAGAAAGTTCTTCCATCCTTTCTAAAAAGCATACACTGTTAAAAAAATGCAGAAAAAATACAGAAACTCTGTAATTTCAGAAAAAAAGGCGTAAATTACGGGAAAATTACGTAGACAAAACGTATTTTACGACTTTTTTTCTGAAATTACAGAGAATTTCTGTATTTTTTCTGCATTTTTTTAACAGTGTAGGTAAATTCCGGACCGAATGTTGGTCCGGAATTTAACCATGGAATTGCTCGACTCTCCCCTTTTGGTCCGGAACTTACCTACACCCAGCAATTAATCGGTCTGCCGTTTGAATAAACAACCGAATTAATGTCTGGCAAATTAATTTTGTACTTATTTATATATAAAGAAAATAACATTAAAATGACAGACATACTAAAATGGTTTGAAATTTATTATTTTTTGTTTATAAAAAATGGCATCTGGCACATTATTGTCGATAACAAAAATGTCTGGCAACAATAAATTCATGTTTCTAATAGTGTTTAGAAGTTAGTGAAAAAGAAAACATTCTTCTTAAAATGATTTAAAAATCAATATTTTTACCTGTAAAGGTGTGATGCGCACTAATAAACGCAACGTTTACTGGCAGCCAGATAGCCCGCAAGCTGTTCGAGAGAGCATAGGGAAAGATATATTAAAGAACCAGCTTTCTTAAAATTCTCTCTCGAAAACGTTGCTAGCTCTTAGACTATAAGATCTTTTATGATTTCTTTCATTGTTTTTTACTACGTTTGAAATGCATTTGAGAAACAGTCTTCATTTTTCCTAGTGTATCAGGTTTTATTTTTAATCTTTCACATCCATTGTAATTAGACTACAAATATCTGCTTCCAGAAATATCTAAGTAAAATACATGATGCTTAATATAATTCTAAAACCTAATCATACATTTTATTTGAAACATAATTTAATAAATTAAGTCCCATTAAGTCCCATCAGTAACCGAAATGTTTTGTTTCGGGGTTGGTGAACGAGTGGCCTTAGCTTCTCACAACTGGCATTTTATATGTGCAATTTGGGGCAATTTTCCTGAATAGATGCTGAGATATAGCCAGCTGGAAAATCACAGAATATGAAGACTTGAATTAATCAATAAACAGTTACATATCATGTACCGAGTTTGCTGCTTTTATATAACACAGCAGACTTTGCCCGTTCCGCTGGTCACTGCAGTTAAATGAACCCTCAAAATTCAATATCACTTAGTAATATAATATTAATAATAATAATAAATCTTTAAAAATATTCAAAATCTCAGTGAAGGCTCACATCAAAACTTCTCATCCCATCTCCCATAAAATCGCGATGGCCGTCTTCAGTCAGTAAGTTGGTGAGTAGATGTACTCTTTTATAATATTTATTATTAAAAGCTGAGATAAAGCTTTCCCGTTAATGAGAAATATTGCAACATAGCAACGCCACCTGTCTTCCAATATGCATCCAAACTGAATCATCGTAAATCATTGAATCATTGAAAAATTCTTAAACAATATGATTTTAAAATAATATTTTCGCCTTCCGATAAACTCACCTTTTCTCAGTTAAAAGACCCCATTGATATGCATAATTCTTGGGGTATTTATAGTATTTCCTGTCAGTGTGGTTTATCATATATTGGCCAAACTAAACGCAGTCTTAAATTTCGTCTAAAAGAACATATGAATTACGTCCGCAAACAAGAAACCAATAAATCGGCTATTTCTAAACATTGCTGGGAGGAAAATCATAATTTTAAATTTAATTCAGCTAAAATAATTTGCAGACCTAAATCCATTCATGAACTCGATTTCTTTGAAGCTTTTCATATTTATAAAATTTTTAAAAACCTTGTAAATTGTGATTTTGCTATTCCCTATTTGTCTGACTGTTGGAAATTTTATATTCAGTCCACATTTTCTTAATTTTTCTACTGTTTACACAGCTAACTTTCCTAAATTCCTATTGGCCACTCTCCCCACCTTTCCCGTAATTCTATTGGTTGAACTAAATCCTGCCCCCTCTCCTATATATACAAGTACTTCTCCTGATTCAGAATCCTTTTTGCATTGAAGACGGTACGCTTAAGGCTACCGAAACAGCTGTATGCATTTCCAATATTTTTCTTTGGCGTTTCTGACGTAGTAGTTTATTTGGGTTTTAATATTCCAACGCCAAGTCTCCTGTTATTATTTATTATATGAATCAGCACAGTTTTCCATAATGTTCATCTTTCGTGCAAAATTTGGTATATATAATACTGAACTGTATATTTATAGATCATAGAAGCAAATTCCTTTCCCATAAATGGGTTTAAATTGTAGCACAGCAGCGCTACTTTTTCGCCAATATGCACCTGAATTGAATGCGTAATATTCATCTCACATTCCAAGTTTGGTATGTTTATGCACAGCAGAAGCTTAGATATAGCTTTCCCTTAAATGCGGATAATTGCAGCATAGCAGCGCCTACTTTTGGTTGATATACAGTCGGCTGCAAAATTATTCGAGCACTAGCAATAATCCTTGCCAAAAAAAAGTACACTTAATACAGCTTTGTTAAATAAATCCTTGTCGAGTCATGTTCTTAATCAGTCTAAGAACAGGATTCGACAAGGATTTACTTAGCAAAACAGTGTTAGGTGTAATTTTTAAATATAGGATAGTGCTCGAATAATTTTGCAGCCGACTGTATATGTGAACGCCGCACCTCTGATTTCGGGAGTATTCCAAAACAAGAACTGAAAAGTTTGGTACGAAAATGTGGCAACACGTGTGCGTATGTGAATCAAGATGGACTAACGTTTCAGTTCTATATGTTGTTTTTAAAATACTTTACTTGATGTTAATTTATGTGTTGGTTATTTATTTTATGTTTGTGCCGTAAGTAAATTTAAAATGTTTAAAATAAACAAAGCGTGATCAGTGTCTTGATGTGTCTCAATATGATTTTACAGGAAGAAAAGAACCAGGTGCAAAAAAGAAGTCGCCACAATTGGCGCAGCCGCCAAGGATATGTTAAATAGCAAGTGCATTTAGGGATTATTTCATGATAGTGATGAAAAAAAAAAGGTATGTTTTTTTTAATGTTCCATCAAGAGTCATATTTTGTATAAGTTTAATGTTTAAATAATTAGGATTAAGCATTTAGATATTTTGTTCCGATTTTGTATTCCAACAGGGTAAAGAATAGGTAAATGGAAATTGAATATTTCGTAATGTTGAAATAATAATAATTCTAGTGTTTGAAAAATGAAAAATAGAAATATATTTGTTTATTTGTATTTAAAAAGCCGGAAAATATTAAAAAGTATGGTGAAAAGAATATATTTTTATGCTATTCAAGATCATTGTTATTAATTTCTGTGTGTTTTTTTTATTCATCACGTGATTCAGAATAAATAACTGTTTCATTAAAGCAGATTGTGGAAAAAAAAAAAAAAAAAGAGTTCTGTTTTGATTTATTTGTTCTGTTTTATTGAATGATTGTTTATTTGTTAGACGTTGATAATGATTTATCTTTATTTATCTTTATTATTATGGGAATATTAATGAAATATCTCAGTAAAAAACTAGTGAATTATTCTTGTGAACGTCCGGTTTTGTTTATTTTTTTTTTACTTTGAGGAATGAATCGGAAATTGTTTTTTTTTTCTGTTTAAAAGTAAGTTTGATTAAAGGTTGCTATAGCAACATTATTTCTAATTTATTGAAAGCTGGTTATGTAATAAAGTATATTCTGATTTATTTAATGAAAGAGTTGATTGTGTAAACATTTTTTTTAATTTGTTATTTCGATACATATTTTTTTTCTCCTTTTATGTATGCATTCCGACTTAATGATTATTTTATTTAATTTGGGGGAAAATATTGTTTAAGATAAAAACTAAGATGTCAAAACTGGCGTTCTTAGGGGGAAAACAATAGGGTTTGTGATTATAAATATAAGAAAATTTATTTTATTCACGGAAAATTTGAACTTGATTTGATCTCATCCATCCGAAGATGGCATTTTTGGGTAAAGGGAATAAAAAAGATTTGCAAGAAGTTGCTACTGAGCTTGGAGTGGAAGGAGCACAACATTTAAAGTTATATGAGTTAAGAGATGCTATTTTGGCTTTAAAGAATTACGATGAAGAATTTGTTAAAGAAACATTAGCGAACGTACTTGAAGCACGGAAGAGGAAAGAAGAGATGGAGGAACGCATAAGAAGGGAAGAAATAGAGGAACGTAAGAGAAAAGAAGAGATGGAGGAACGCATAAGAAGGGAAGAAATAGAGGAACGTAAGAGAAAAGAAGAGATGGAGGAACGCATAAGAAGGGAAGAAATAGAGGAACGTAAGAGAAAAGAAGAGATGGAGGAACGCATAAGAAGAGAAGAAATAGAGGAACGTAAAAGAAAAGATGAATTGAAAAAAATGCGTTTGGAAAATGCAAGAATAGAACTTGAGAAGAAAGGAATTACAAATGAAACTTCTGAGAAAACGCGCGTAAAATTACATAACATCTTACAAAAATTTGATCCTAAAACATGCGAAATTAGCCTGTATTTAGTTCTTTTTGAGCGGCAGGCAAAACGTGCCGAAATTAAAAGAGATGATTGGGTTTCTCATCTCATTGGGCTACTGCCATACGAAATCGCGGAAGTTATAGCTCGGGAAGACGAAGAAATCACGAATGATTACGGAAAAGTAAAAGAGTTATTGTTAAAGAGATATAAACTTACTCCTGAAAAATTTCGACAACTTTTCATTAAGCATACTAAAAAAGCTGATATCACATGGAGAGATTTTGCTTACGAGTTGAAAAACTATTTTACTGAATGGATTCGGGGATTAGAAGTTAACACATTTGACGAATTATATGATTTGATTATTACAGATCAAATTAAAAGGAAAGTACCTCCAGAAATTAAAGAACATTTCATCGATGAATGGTCATTGTTTAAGTCATCTGATATTATTTCCAGTAAATTAGATGATTATGAAAATGTCAAAATGACTTTCAATAAAAAACCGAAAGAAATTTCTCATAAAGAAAATTGGAATCTTCCATCCAAAGGGGCGAATTTCGGAAATAACAATAAAGATGAGAAAAGAGTTTTTACTTAGCCACAGCAAGAACAAAGAGACATTCGTCCGAAATTCTCCTGCTATTTGTGTGGAAAGGAAGGCCATATGAAAAAATCCTGCCCCAAATAGAATTTAGCAAGTACATCTAACGTGAAAGCAAACAAAAAGAGTCAAGAAAGTAAGGGCCTTAATAAGGTCAGTGTTAATCTAAATAGCGCTTGTTTCGAGTGGAAATTTCCAGTCAACGAGAAAGATGGCGAGCTTCTGAAAGTGGATTTAGGAATCGGAAGCCAAAAATTTCAAGGCATCATGGACAGTGGTGCAGAAATCACCGTACTACGAAAATCCGTTGTACCTGAGGAACGCTTACAGTCAAGTGGGAAAATTCTTTTGAGACCTGCTGTAGGTAATCCAGTGGAAGCACAACTTGTGTCAGTTCCGCTAAGTCTTCATACAGATGAAGAAATCATTCCATATGTTCAAGTGCATGCTGCAGTAGTAGAAAGGCTGCATGAGGAAGCTTTAATCACTCCCAGGGTATATGAATGGTTGAAGGAACAAAAGCGTTCTTATTTGGGAGATGATACAGGAATCACTTCAGTAAAAGAAGCTAATGAACAATCCTTGTTCAGTGTGGAGGGAAGGTCTCCCGAAAACATTTCTTTAGGGGATAAAGTGAATATCCCGAAGAAAGAAGTCGATGAACAATCCTTGTTCCATGTGAAAGGAAGAAATCCTGGAAATTCAGGGGTTGAGGTTAATATCACCCCAGTGGAAGATAACAATGAACCGTCCTTGTTCAAAGTGGAGGGAAGGTCTCCCGGAAACTATTCTTCAGAAGAAGAGATTGAAGTAATCACAATAAATGAAGTCGGTGAACAATCCTTGTTCAGTGTACCTGAGAATATTTTAAACGACAATTATCTTGGGGATGAGGCAATTAGTACCCCACTCACAGAAGATAATGAAAAGTGTATGTTCTGTATGGAGGGAGAAAGTCACGAGACTATTCGAAAGGCAAAGCTAAACAACAGCGAGTCGCATCATCCAGAAAACAAAGTCTTTAAAAACTCAGTAGTTAAACAGACATTGACCGAAAGCGATAGTAAGGATGAAAGAAATGAAAATATCCCTGTTCCACAAGCACAAGTGTTTAGGGATGAGCAGTTAGCCTGCCCTACATTGAAAAGGTGCTTCGAATAAGCTAGGCAACATAAAAATGGTTACTGGATTGAAAGAGGTTTATTATATCATATGGGTAAATTAGGCGGACAGAAATATATTCAATTGGTCGTACCGGCAAGCAGAAGAAAGGACATTTTGAAATTAGCTCATGAAACTCCTACTGGTGGACATCTGGCAGCTAAGAAGACCAGAGACAGAATTGTAATGTCTTTCTGGTGGGAAGGAATGCCAAAAGAAGTCAAACAATTATGTGCTTCGTGTCATGATTGTCAAATGCGCAGGAAAGGAAAAGTAAACGATAGAACACCTATCGAAGCTGTTGGAAGACCAGAACTCCCATTTCAAGTGGTTAATGCCGATATTTTAGGCCCAATAGAGCCAAAGTCATCACGTGGCCATCAGTATGTACTGTGCGTTATGGACCTGCATAGTCGTTGGCCGGAAGCAATATCTCTGAAGTCTTTAACAGCAAAGGCAGCCTGTGATGCATTTATAGAAATATTTGTACGAACTGGAATTCCTCGAGTAATTGCAATGGATAACGGAAGAAATTTTGCCGCACAGCTGACAAAAGAGTTTATAAAACTATTAGGATGTGTTCCTAAATTTTCCACTCCCGGTTATCCACAATCGAATGGTTTGGTTGAAAGATGGATAGGAACTATGAAATCCATGCTACATCATGCAATTAATTCACAAGGTCGAGGCTGGTATAAACAGTTGCCATTCTTGTTATGGGCATACAGAGAAGTTCCTAACGCTACAACGGATGTTGCTCCATTCCTACTAGTTCATGGGCGACCACCTGTAGGACCTCTAGCCATCCTCAAATCAAGTTGGGAAGATGAAGTCGTACTTCCTCAAGGGATTGGAGAATCTGTAGCTGACTACCTGTTGAAACTCCGGAAACGTTTAGAAGACGCGGCACAGTATGCGAATAGCATAGCTCAAGAACAGCAGCGGAAATATGTACATTATCATAATTTACGGTCAAAAGATACCGAATTTTCTGTTGGGGATGAAGTTGTAGTGTTAATCCCTGATTCAACAAATCGTCTTTGTTCAAAATGGAAAGGACCAGGAGAAATAGTAGAAAAGAAGTTTCCGCATTCTTTTTATGTCAAACTACCTGATGGAAGTGTTCGACATCTTCATCAAAATAAATTGCGTAAATATATTCAATCTGTCAGATCTGTAGGAATTATTTACGAAACAGATGAAGAGTTTGGAGATAGACAACATGCGCCCGTAGAATCACGGCAAGTAACAGATGAAGAACTAAAAGCTGATATAAAATCAAATTCGATATCAGCAAAGCAACATAAACAGCTGTTGAATCTGATTAAAGAATATCTAACAATATTTGATGGGGAATTAAAGAAAGCCAAAGTTCCTCCACATGTTATCCAGTTAAAGTCTGGAGTAGAGAGGAAACAACCTCATCTTTATAAAGTTCCAGAAACATTAAGATCTAATATAGAAAAACAGATAGCAGAATTATTGGAAAAAGACCTGATAGAACCCTCTTCAGCAGAAATAGCATATCCATTCGTATGTGTAGCCAAGAAAGATGGAACTGTCCGACTTTGCGTGGACTACAGAGAGCTGAACTCAGTTAGTAAAATTCCACCTTTTCCTATGCAGAATTCAGAAAATCTTAGATTTAAAGCTGGTGGAGCTCGTTACTTGACAACTTTAGATATCCTTAAGGGATATTGGGAAATACCCTTAGCAGAGCAAAGCCGAGAATTAACCAGTTTTGTATCTCCAAAAGGTCAGTATCAGTGGAAGGTGATGCCATTTGGGTTATCTGGAGCACCAGCAACATTCCAAAGAAAATCAAGTATTACGACCTCATAGTGACTACGCCGAAAGTTTTCTTGATGATATTATCATATTTTCTTCAAACTGGGAAGATCATCTTAACCATATTAACCCTTTCACTACCACTGGGACATATACGTCCCAAGCAATGCTGCCAGATTGAGGTATTTTTTTTATTGAATATCCACCAATAAATTTTAATTGCAACGGTTGTATAATCATTCCGAAAACATCTAACAAAGAAGTCTTCGAAGTTATTAGGCATTTAAAATTTAGTGGTAGATATCATATACAAAGAATTCCCTCAATCTGGCAGCACTGGTCCCAAAGGCAGTTTATATTGGTAGTGAAAGGGTTAAATCCATTTTAGAAACTCTGAAAAATTTGAATTTTTCGGCAAATTTAAAGAAATGCTCGTTTGCGATGTCGAAAGTAAAATATTTAGGACATGTCGTAGGCTCAGGAGAGCACGGCCCAGATCCGGACCTAAAACTAAGAAAACATTGAAGTCACTCCTAGGATTATTTAACTGTTACAGAGACTATGTGCCTCGGTATGCCAATATAGCAAAACCTTTAACGGACTTAACTCGAAAAACTGTGCCAAACGACCTTCCATGGTCAGAAGAAGCCGAAAGCACATTTAATTCGTCAAAGAATTGTTTGTGCTCTATAACATCTCTGTATACACCTGATATGTCAAAACCTTTTGAAATCGATACTGATGCTTCAGTGACCGGAATTGGAGCCTGTCTAATGCAGAGAGATGAGCAGAATAAACTGAAACCTATAACTTTTGCAAGCCAAAAACTGACCCCTGCTCAATCAAAGTGGAGCACTATTGAAAGGGAAGCTTATGCTGTAATATGGGCATTAGGTAAATTCGAAATGTGGACTTATGGAACCACTATTATCTTACACACGGACCATAACCCTTTAAAATATTTGACAGAAACAGTTCCTAAGAACGCCAGATTACAAAGATGGGCATTGGCTCTATCTCGCTATCAAGTGACTATTGCTCATAAGCCAGGAAGCAGTAATACTATTGCAGATGCTTTATCACGCATTCATGAATAAAGTCATAAGTTAGTTTAATATTGTATTTGTTATTACATATATATATATGTGTGTGTTTATTTTGTTCTTATATTCAAGTATATTAATTCATTGACATTATTTAAAGTGCATAAGAAAATCCATGTCAGGATAAATGTTTATTCATATATATATTATATATATATATTATTTCTATTATGTGTTTAAATGTTACTTATTTTATACCATAGAAAATATTTAAATTTTAAGTGAAATATAAATGTTATTGCTCTTGATGGAACATCGCATATTAGGTCAAAGATGAAACAATAATTAAGAATTTAAAAGGACAATTAGACTTTCATGAACATTTATTTAAAGATGAAACAATAATTAAGAATTTAAAAGGACAATTAGACTTTCATGAACAGTTATATAAATTATCCACAAATTTTTGTTAGTAGTTTCACTGTGAAGGCCATTGTCCCTCAAGTGAAACTGGAGGGAAGGTGTGAATGCCGCACCTCTGATTTCGAGAGTATTCCAAAACAAGAACTGAAAAGTTTGGTACGAAAATGTGGCAACACGTGTGCGTTTGTGAATCAAGATGGACTAACGTTTCAATTCTATATGTTGTTTTGAAAATACTTTACTTGATGTTAATTTATGTGTTGGCTATGTATTTTATGTTTGTGCCGTAAGTAAATTTAAAATGTTTAAAAGTAAACAAAGCGTGATCAGAGTCTGAATGTGTCTCAAGATGATTTTACAGGATGAAAAGAACCAGGTGCAAAAAAGAAGTCGCCACAATATATTAAAAGTTAATTAACATCAAGTTAAGTGAAGGTCCAATAAAATATCAAGTTTGGTTAAATCAAATCAATGTGTTAATTGATTCTTGCGATACAGCATCTACAGACTTTGCCAATACACACAGGCGGACATTTTCTAAAAATGGTTGAGGAAATCTCAAAACGTCTTAATTCGTTGAAAAGTAAAAGTCGAAAAATTTCAGAAATCCTATAATTTTTCTTATACACTCAAGAGCCAAAATATTATGACCACCCCTACATTTTGCAATGAACTCGCTTGGATGTATCTTTTTTTTGCTTACTTTTATGTGTGATGGGCATGAAAGTAGAAAGGAGGAGGAGAAATGCAGTGTAACGAAATTGATCCCGATTTCATACCTTACGTGCCTCCCTGTGACTGGTGTCTCCATCTGTCGAAAACTTTGAAGGCTATTTGAAACAGTGCTGCGAAATTGAAGGAATTTTTTATTCAATATCTACCACTAAATTTTAATCGTGATAATTGTGTAATTATTTCCCTCTTCTGGTAGCATTGATTAAAAGCAATATTCATAATTCTAAATGAATAAAATAACTAAATATTTCAAAGGTATTTGAAATACGATAGATTTATTTCACGTTCTCTCATTTATCTCAAATAGGAAAATATATGCTTTCCAAAATAGTTATAATTTAATTTGTTTCTTTCCTTTTCATTTTTTAAGAATATAATTTTATCTTTTTTAGATATTTTCTTTACATTTTTGCATTTATAAATGATTTTGAATATTATTATTTTTAGTGAAGAATTTTATTCTTTAAGAATTTAAGATTTTCAAATGTGGGAATTAAAGGCCTGAGAAATACATAAAATATATTAGAGGCAATAAATTTGTTGGGATAAAGAAAAAATTTCCTTACAAAACGACCAAGATATTTACAATATATATATATATATATATATATATATATTATACATATTCATGCTAATTAGGTCTTATTTGGAGCAAAAAATTTTAAATAATAAATGGGTGGTGCCGTGTAAACTTTAAGGCCGACTAATGACTCGAGGGCATTTGGCTTGACCTGGGTCTCCGTGGGGGATCTTTTTAAGGGGTCTTAGTCCATTCTCGAGGAAATTTAGAGAAAACTATACAGAAAACTCCGAACGGCTAGAGTAACGAGTATAACATGGATCAGAATCCGGCACTTCACGTTTACAAGCTTACCTATCGACCACATTGATTAAAGAGATATTTTTATATTTTAAGTACAGTCGGTAAAAAAAGTGTCCGAACACTAGCAAAAATTCCTATATAAAATAAATACATTTCATACGGTTTCGTTAAATAAATCCTTGTCAAATCCTGTTCTTAGTCAGTCTAAAAACAGGATTCGATAAGGATTTATTTAATAAAACCGTATGAAGTGTACATTTTTTACATAGGAATTTTTGCTAGTGTTCGGACACTTTTGTTACCGACTGTAAATAATGACTTCAACTTTTTGTATAAAACAAATTCGCATTATGTTTCCATGATAAAGTTAATTTTTCTAATCTTTCCAACTTTGTTTGAAAAGTTACATACTCAAAAATAGCTCCGAAGCAAATATACTCAAGTAAAAAAAAAAAAAAAAAAAAAAAAAAAAACATTTACTTGTTATTGAGTGTATTAATATGCTCAAAAACTGGCATCGACCATCGTGAATCCTAATATACCAAACATAGATTTTTATTAACGTAACGTATTCTTCCGCAAACCAGTATGAAACTGACAAGAAATATCTGTACTGATAAGTATAAAGGATTTAAGTCCAAAAATGTCGATTTTGAGTTAAGTACATAATCAGCCTCAGAAAAAAATTCTCTATCGATTGATATAAAGGATTTAAATCCATGCCATTTAGTCTTTGAGAAATTCCATTGTTAAAAAAAAATTCAAGTCAGAAATTTAGCATTAATCTTTGGTATAAAATATTTAATTCAATTTTTCCCTTTATTAAATGAAGGTTGACACTCACTGAATGGATTAAAGGGTATAAATTAACATAATCCCTTTTTCCTAATCGATTCTTCTGATTAGTTTTTAGTTAGTTTAAATTTATTTTTCGTCTTCTGAAAAATCAAGAATATGGACTTAAATCCTTTATACTTATCAGTACAGATATAGTTCTGGAGATTTGAGGGAATAAAATAAGTTTTATGTTTGAACTCTTTCTGTTAAGTTTGTAGAAATTATGTTAAAGAACCTGTAATTTCTATTAAAAAACTTCTTTTAGTTCAGCATATTTATAGTAAATTATGAAATAAACAGTAATTTGAAAACATGCGATATTTCGTAAGTGAGACAAGAATGTTTTCCTTTTTTGAAAAAAAAAAAAATACTCATTCCGAAATCAGTATGTTCATCTACTCATTTTTGAGAACTTCATTTTTAAAGTGTAACAGAGAAAAGATTTTTACTAATGTGTGACAAATGTGTATGTGAAAATTTAATGACAAATATACAGAGCGGCTTTTAAAATATTTAAAAATTATTCCCGGATAACAAGCACATTTGCAGCAAGTTTGATTTTTCTTGATATTATCTTGCCTTGACAAATTTGATGCGATAAATTTGCCGTGAAATTGCCGCAAAGTAGACACAACATAAATCTATCTTTCGTTGTAATTAATTATTTTCTTTCACACCATTTCTGTTGCAAACTAAAATTGCTATGTAAGTATTTGAAGCTGAACCAAAGACTGATATGAAGCTGTTTCGCAACGTTTTCTTGCTCGTGTCGTTTACTTGTGGAAGATGCGTGACGTTATCCGTGGGGCTCGAAGTCTCGTGTCGACAAGACAAGTCTTATGCGAAATATAAGCTATATTTACATGTTTCTATGTGTATTTGCAGATAATGTGACGTGATAAGAATCTGAGTTTTCAATGCATTAACAGTTGGTGTGACATGACAAGCTTGCCTATTGCAATGAATTTGCTGTACTCTTAATACTACAAACCTAACTTTTCTACTAGTTTGCAACGAATTTGCAGCAAATGTGATACAGTAAGAGTGCAACTTGCACGACAAGTTTGCTTCAAATTTGGCGTATGGTGACTTCGGAGTTTGCGTTAACTTGCTTCAATCTTGTTATGAACTTACAGCTTGTCACAGTGAACTTGCTGCAAGTTTGTTGGCTTACAAAGCAAGATTGCTGCAATTTTGCTGCAAATTGAAATTGCTATGTGGGTTACGTGTCGTAGTTAAACTAAATTTTAATCACATTAAAAACTGAGACAGACAATATACACTAAAAATATATACAACTTAAAACATTAATTTAAAAAGTTTCGAGCCTTTTACATGCTCCTCATCAGTAAAAACATCAAATGTAAATGCTGAGAAGAACAACAGACTTTCATTAAGATAGTACAACGTATTCAGCAGGAACTGCGCATGCCTCATTAAGAGGTGAAAAATGTTGATTTGTGTACCAGCCCTCCAGGAAAATTCTTGAATGATAATTTAAACAGTTAGATATGATTATTTTTGTATTGTTAAAATCAGGTAAATGGTCAGTTTCTATGGCATGCTGTACAATTTTCGAACGTATACCACGATTTTTGAAATTTCTTTTATGTTCCAGAATTTGAGTATGAAGAGAACGGCCAGTTTCACCAATATAAACCGAACTACAAGATTTACAAGGGATATTAGAAATAACACCTGTACGGGAAAAGGGGGGGATAACTGGTTTAAAATTAGAAAGGAAGACAGGCTTTTTTACTTTCTCTTATCCATAAAGAAGAGAAAGTATTGTTTTAGGGTCAAATTTACGAACGTGAGTTTCTGTTATGTTTACACGTTTTGAGGTCCTCTGAAACCGAAAATCATGTTTTTAGCTAATGGTTTGTGTGTGTGTCTGTATGTGTGTCTGTATGTGTGTTATCAGCATACCTCAAGAATAAATAGTAGCAGAAATTCCAAACTTGGTATTCTAAATGTGTATGATATAGGGATGCTACACTAAGCTTTTCGTTGAGATGAAGCAAATGGTTCGTGTACAGGGACACCCAAGAGAGATCAAATACATTGCATCTATGCGGGAAAGTGCTGGTAAGTACAGTTTAACATCTATAGACTGCACTAAACCGAATGAAACGACTATATATTTTTTACATGCGTAAAAAATGTTTCATGTAGAATATGGTAGGGAAATCATTCACTGTTCGTTTATAGGGCTACACAAAAGAACTAGATAAAAGTGCGACAATAGTTCAAAATTGATGGAAGTGTATTTCAGGCTGGGCCATGTATTATTACTATAAGATTATATTTAGGTGCACCATATGGTCTGTATATAATCTTCAAAAGGTATACAGGGCTGCAAATATTTAAGCGATAATATTCTTTTTTGTTGTTAGTGGATGTGCTCTATTAATAATATTTTGCCATATCCAGGAAAGATGTTCGGGAATTGAAATTAATTCCTCATAGAGATATGGTAAATAATGTATGTTTTTAAGCTAAATATTCATCGCTTGTTTTTTGTATATTTACATGTTTTGAGGCTTCGTGATTACCGTAGTCAAGATTTTTAACGTTTGATCTTTATTTGTGTCTCTTAGAGTGATTTAAAAACGAATAATTTTAGGAGATCCAAATATTGTATTTTGAAATTAATATAAGTTTGTTGCTGGAAAAGTTTGATCAAGATTAGTAAGTTTCAAGGAATGTTGCGTGTGAAAATTGTCTGAATAATTTTAAGTGAACTTTTAATTTTACTAACAAATTTAAATTCTATATAAATGTAGGTGCATTATTCAAACGGGGGGTTGGGAGGGGGCGGTAGCCCCCTAACACAGATATAATTATCATATAAAACTCTTCCGAAGCCTAATTTGAATACAGAAATTTAATTCATCAACCTGGAAATTACTTTTTGATAGAATGGAGTAGAAGGCTGATTTTTACCAACTATGTGAAAAATACCAGAGCCGGAAATCGAACCTCGGGCCTTCCGCTTAACGCGCGGATGCTCTGACCACTGAGCTACCCTGGCTGATAACCAGCTCGGCACTTCTCACATAATTTACGTTGGCAAGGTCACCGAGTCTGCATTAAAGCAGCTATATCAAGTGACAAATTTGAATATGGCATAACTACAAACGGCCGCGAAATTTCAATTCAGAAATTTAATTCATCAACCTGGAAATTAATTTTTGATAGAAGAATGGAGTACATAGTTGGTAAAAATCAGCCTTCTACTCCATTCTATCAAAAATTAATTTCCAGGTTGATGAATTAAATTTCTGAATTGAAATTTTGTGGCCATTTGTAGTTATGCCATATTCAAATTTGTCACTTGATATAGCTGCTTTAATGCAGACTCGGTGACCTTGCCAACGTAAATTATGTGAGAAGTGCCGAGCTGGTTATCAGCCAGGGTAGCTCAGTGGTCAGAGCATCCGCGCGTTAAGCGGAAGGCCCGAGGTTCGATTTCCGGCTGTGGTATTTTTCACATAGTTGGTAAAAATCAGCCTTTTACTCCATTCTATCAAAAACTAATTTGAATAGTTTAACACAGGTTTACATAACAGTACTCGTTATCTTACCTCTTAATCATCAACCTGTATTTATAGTATTAAATTTCAGGGTAAGAGAAAGTCGTGTGAGTGACACACCAGATAATTTCTTATTAGTAGAGAAAATATTCTTACTAATGTGTAACAAATTGTAATGACAAACATGCAGAATGGCTTTTTTATTATTAGTAGAGAAAAGATTCTTACTAATGAGTGACAAATTGTAATGACAAACATGCAGAATGGCTCTTTTATCATTAGTAGAGAAAAGATTCTTACTAATGGGTGACAAATTGTAATGACAAACACGCAGAATGGCTTTTTTATTATTAGTAGAGAAAAGATTCTTACTAATGAGTGACAAATTGTAATGACAAACATGCAGAATGGCTCTTTTATCATTAGTAGAGAAAATATTCTTACTAATGGGTGACAAATTGTAATGACAAACATGCAGAATGGCTTTTTTATTATTAGTAGAGAAAAGATTCTAACTAATGTGTGACAAATTGTAATGACAAACATGCAGAATGACTTTTTTATTATTAGTAGAGAAAAGAATCTTATTTATGATTAATCTTGTCTAATAAATATAAATATTCATTTAATTTAATTTTCCAAAATCAAAGTCGATAAGAATATGTTATTACAAGATACATCACCATCCTCATGAGTAGAAGGAGAATGTACGTTCAGCGCCAGCAGGAGTAAGGAGGTGAGGGGTTGAGGGCATGTGGGGTTTAGGGGCTCCTTCTACTACTCAGTCAGCGTGTTATCTTATCAGCGTCCTTCCGGTGACGCGTGAGCCTGAAAGATAAGGAAGTTATTATCTTTGATGACTATTATTTTAAGAGAATTTTAATTATGATTTTAAAATTAATTTTAAACTTAGAAAAAAAAATATGATTTTTAAAAAGAGAATTTCTTATGTTCAATCAGATCTTTTTTTTTTTAATTCCCACATCGGTAGTGTTGCCATTTGTTAATCGATTTGAGAGAATTTAACGGGAGGCAATGTATTTCGAGGACTTAGCATTTTTCACGATGGTCAGAGAATTTAGGTGTTGCTATTCGGAGATTGTAAATTTATATTAGTAAATTTTTACAGAGTTTATAGAACATGTCGATTTAGGAGAAAATAATTATGGTAATGAATAGTATTATAAAATTAAGTATTTTTTATATACAGATATTTTTGAGGTACCATGAACCAATCAAAAGCATGTATTTTTAATGAATAGTATTATAAAATTGTTTTTTATATGCAGATATTTTTAAGGTCCCATGAACCAATCAAAAGCATGGATTTTTAATTCATAGTATTAGCATTATGAAATTAGGTATGAGGGTTTCTAAGTGATTTTAGTACGCAAGTTTCAGAAAAAACCACGGAAAACTTTAAATATCTACCAGCTTTGAATCTGGTATAAAGAATGGGTTTAAACGATAAAGATTTTTCTGCCATATGCTGTAATAGAGTGATTAATAATTGTGTAATCCACTGTTTTTTTACACTTGCAATTTTTAGTTTGAGCTTTCATTTTATAATAAAATAGTTATATTATCTTCTAGCCTAATATATTTGAAATAAATAGAGAATCTTGTAAATGAGTTGTCTTAGAAATTTTGTGAAGGAAAATTTAAATAATGTGGTAAGTGTATATTTTCGGTTATATGTAGAAATAGTGATTAAGAATTGTGTTGACGTCTGTTTATCTTTGCAATTCAGGAAATGGTTAAACATGGGATCTTGCTTATACACTTTTAAATAGATAAGGAATCTTTTAAATGAGTTGTATTAGAAATTATGTAAGAAGGTATTTTTATGTAGATAATTGCTAGATAAGTAGTTTTCGTTTAAAAATATGTGATTTAGGATGAAACTTTGATAGTGAATTCACATAGATAATTACAGAGTTGTGATAACTGATAGCGTTTCCCAAATATTTAAAGTGTTAACCAATATCAATCTTTTTTATTTTTTCGGATAAAGTCTATTGATATATTTTTATCAACTAGCTACTAAGAATTAATTAATAATTGCGTTGAGGTTTTAATTGTGCAATGATGATATTTTTAGACATGTACTCATTTTTGATATGACGTAGAATTGAACCAGTCACCTATCAACTGAAGTCTTAACCAATTAGAAATTTATTAAATTTGGAATTGAACCCGATACTTTTCAACTTAAATGCTCATATTTAATATTGTATTTTTAGATGAAATGAGTGATTATTAAAAGTTAAGCATAATAGAAATAGTAACATAGGAATTCACCCTAATGAAGTGATTTAAGATTAAAATTAAACTAAATTTGAAATACTTAATCTATGTTTAATGAAATGAGTGATTATAAAAAGTTAAACATAATAGAAAAAGTAACATATGAATATTTACAGTGCTTACTGCAACAGAAAACAAGCATAGAAAAACAATTAAAAATAGGTCAAGAAAAACATAAACTATATACAATCTGTTAAAATAAAATAAGTCTCAGTCCCATTGATGACAAACGATACATTGCTGAAGATGAAATAACAAGTTTAGCATATGCACATTGCGAAATTGATTAAGATTTAATATTGCAAACTTAATTATATTGAGTGAAATTATATACAATACTTATTAGGATGTAACTTATTAAATAAGTAATACTTGTAAACATTTTAAAAATGATGAAATACATTAAGGTTTAATACTTACTTAGTTATATTTTATGTGTATATATAGTACTTTTTAGGATGTTATGTAACTTATTACATGAACGATACTTATAAATGATGCAAAAATGTTGAAGTACATTAAGGTTTAATACTTACTTAGCTATATTTTATGTGTATATATAGTACTTTTTAGGATGTTACGTAATTTATTAGGTGAACGATACTTATAAATGATGCAAAAATGTTGAAGTACATTAAGGTTTAATACTTACTTAGTTATATTTTATGTGCATATATAGTACTTTTTGTGATGTAATGTAACTTATTAGAGGAACAATACTTAAAAATGTTGCAAAAATGTTGAAGTACATTAAGGTTTAATACTTACTTAGTTATATTACTTACTTAGTTTAATACTTACTTAGTTAAACATAATAGAAAAAGTAACATATGAATATTTACAGTGCTTACTGCAACAGAAAAGAAGCATAGAAAAACAATTAAAAATAGGTCAAGAAAAACATAAACTATATACAATCTGTTAAAATAAAATAAGTCTCAGTCCCATTGATGACAAACGATACATTGCTGAAGATGAAATAACAAGTTTAGCATATGCACATTGCGAAATTGATTAAGATTTAATATTGCAAACTTAATTATATTGAGTGAAATTATATACAATACTTATTAGGATGTAACTTATTAAATAAGTAATACTTGTAAATATTGTAAAAATGATGAAATACATTAAGGTTTAATACTTACTTAGTTATATTTTATGTGTATATATAGTACTTTTTAGGATGTTATGTAACTTATTAGGTGAACGTCTCTTATAAATGATGCAAAAATGTTGAAGTACATTAAGGTTTAATAGTTACTTAGTTATATTTTCTGAATTTATATAGTACTTTTTGTGATGATATATAACTTATTAGATGTCCAATAGTTATAAATATTGCAAAAATGTTGAAGTACATTAAGGTTTAATACTTACTTAGTTAAATTTTATGTGTATATATAGTACTTTTTAGGATGTTATGTAACTTATTAGATGTCCAATAGTTATAAATATTGTAAAAATGTTCAAGTACATTAAGGTTTAATACTTACTTAGTTATATTTTATGTGCATGTATAGTACTTTTTGTGATGTAATGTAACTTATTAGGTGAACGATACTTATAAATGTTGCAAAAATGTTGAAGTACATTAAGGTTTAATAGTTGCTTAGTTATATTTTATGTGCATATATAGTAGTTTTTGTGATGTAATGCAGCTTATTAGATGAACAATACTTAAAAATGATGCAAAAATGTTGAAGTACATTATGGTTTAATAGCTGCTTAGTAATATTTTATGAATTTATATAGTCCTTTTTGTGACGATATGTAACTTATTAGACGTACAATACTTATAAATGATGCAAAAATGTTGAAGTACATTAAGGTTCAATAGTTGCTTAGTTTTATTTTATGTGCGTATATAGTACTTTTTGTGATGCGAGACAAAATATTCCCGGGGGATAGTAGTTTTCAAGCGATTTAACCACAGAAATACACTCCGTTTAAGATAGAAATAGGTGGACTAGTATTGAACATGGTGGCTTCTTTTGTGGTCACGTGATTTTTTTCGACCAATCAGAAGCATGGATTTTTAATGAATAGTATTATAAAATTAAGTGATTTTAGTACGCAAGTTTCGGAAAAAACCATGGAAAACTTTAAATATCTACCAGCTTTAGAATCTGTGATGCGCAAATTATTTGTTTTAACATGTTGATAAATTAGATTGCATTAAAATGATATAATATATATATATATATATATATATATATATATTTGGCGTGATTAACAAGGTTATAAAGAATTTGGCAGCTTTTCCTAGTGTATGAATTTAGGATATATTTGGCGTGATTTCACCGATAATTACAAATTTGGTGGTAAACCTACAGTATAAATGCACTCACAAAGAAAATTTTGTCAGTTACTGCTATATTTTTGAGGAGCGCGCACGTTTAATTTTGTAACTTGGATTTTTATAGCACTACTACGTCACATGACATTGCCTAGTATGATGTAGTAAGCTACGTGACTGATAAACCCTCCACTAATGTAGTACATGTGACGTAGTAGTAGATAAGACCACGTGGTCTTGATAAGATCACGTGATCTTGATAAGAAATAGCGTTATCGCTCATTTCACCTCGTGCAACTGGAAGAAGACGCTAAGTGTAGAGGTAAGTCTAATGTTAATATCATTTATTTAAACATAAATAAAGAGACATGTGTTTTACGTTAAAAAATATTTTTTTATTAATAATTTATCCAATAGGGGGTTACATTTGGACGTTTTCGTTCCTTGGGCATAGAGGATAACAAAAATTTGTTTAATGTACTTCAACATTTTTGCATGATTTATAAGTATCGTTCACCTAATAAGTTACATAACATCCTAAAAAGTACTATATACGCACATAAAATAAAACTAAGCAACTATTATACCTTAATGTACTTCAACATTTTTGCATCATTTATAAGTATTGTACGTCTAATAAGTTACATATCATCACAAAAAGTACTATATAAATTCATAAAATGTAACTAAGCAGCTATTAAACCATAATGTACTTCAACATTTTTGCATCATTTATAAGTATTGTTCATCTAATAAGCTACATTACATCACAAAAAGTACTATATATGAACATAAAATATAACTAAGTAAGTATTAAACCTTAATGTACTTCAACATTTTTACAATATTTATAACTATTGGACATCTAATAAGTTACATAACATCCTAAAAAGTACTATATATAAACATAAAATATAACTAAGTAAGTATTAAACCTTAATGTACTTCAACATTTTTGCAATATTTATAACTATTGGACATCTAATAAGTTACATATCATCACAAAAAGTACTATATAAATTCAGAAAATATAACTAAGTAACTATTAAACCTTAATGTACTTCAACATTTTTGCATCATTTATAAGTATTGTTCCTCTAATAAGTTACATTACATCACAAAAATTATTATATATGCACATAAAATATAACTAAGTAACTATTAAACCTTAATGTTCTTCAACATTTTTGCATCATTTATAAGAGACGTTCACCTAATAAGTTACATAACATCCTAAAAAGTACTATATATACACATAAAATATAACTAAGTAAGTATTAAACCTTAATGTATTTCATCATTTTTACAATATTTACAAGTATTACTTATTTAATAAGTTACATCCTAATAAGTATTGTATATAATTTCACTCAATATAATTAAGTTTGCAATATTAAATCTTAATCAATTTCGCAATGTGCATATGCTAAACTTGTTATTTCATCTTCAGCAATGTATCGTTTGTCATCAATGGGACTGAGACTTATTTTATTTTAATAGATTGTATATAGTTTATGTTTTTCTTGACCTATTTTTAATTGTTTTTCTATGCTTGTTTTCTGTTGCAGTAAGCACTGTAAATATTCATATGTTACTTTTTCTATTATGTTTAACTTTTTATAATCACTCATTTCATTAAACATAGATTAAGTATTTCAAATTTAGTTTAATTTTAATCTTAAATCACTTCATTAGGGTGAATTCCTATGTTACTATTTCTATTATGCTTAACTTTGAATAATCACTCATTTCATCTAAAAATACAATATTAAATATGAGCATTTAAGTTGAAAAGTATCGGGTTCAATTCCAAATTTAATAAATTTCTAATTGGTTAAGACTTCAGTTGATAGGTGACTGGTTCAATTCTACGTCATATCAAAAATGAGTACATGGCTAAAAATATCATCATTGCACAATCAAAACCTCAACGCAATTATTAATTAATTCTTAGTAGCTAGTTCATAAAAATATATCAATAGACTTTATCCGAAAAAATAAAAAAGATTGATATTGGTTAACACTTTAAATATTTGGGAAACGCTATCAGTTATCACAACTCAGTATTTATCTATGTGAATTCACTATCAAAGTTACATCCTAAATCACATATTTTTAAACGAAAACTACTTATGTAGCAATTATCTACATAAAAATACCTTCTTACATAATTTCTAATGCAACTCATTTAAAAGATTCCTTATCTATTTAAAAGTGTATAAGCAAGATCCCATGTTTAGCCATTTCCTGAATTGCAACGATAAACAGACGTCAACACAATTCTTAATCACTATTTCTACATATAACCGAAAATATACACTTACCACATTATTTAAATTTTCCTTCACAAAATTTCTAAGACAACTCATTTACAAGATTCTCTATTTATTTCAAATATATTAGGCTAGAAGATAATATAACTATTTTACTATAAAATGGAAGTTCAAACTAAAAATTGCAAGTGTAAAAAAACAGTGGATTATACAATTATTAATCACTCTATTACAGCATATGACAGAAAAATCTTTATCGTTTAAACTCATTCTTTATACCAGATTCAAAGCTGGTAGATATTTAAAGTTTTCCGTGGTTTTTTCTGAAACTTGCGTACTAAAATCACTTAAAAACCCTCATACCTAATTTCATAATGCTAATACTATGAATTAAAAATCCATGCTTTTGATTGGTTCATGGTACCTTAAAAATATCTGCATATAAAAAACACTTAATTGTATAATACTATTCATTAAAAATACATGCTTTTGATTGATTCATGGTACCTCAAAAATATCTGTATATAAAAAACACTTAATTTTATAATACTATTCATTACCATAATTATTTTCTCCTAAATCGACATGTTCTATAAACTCTGTAAAAATGTACTAATATAAATTTACAATCTCCGAATAGCAACACCTAAATTCTCTGACCATCGTGAAAAATGCTAAGTCCTCGAAATACATTGCCTCCCGTTAAATTCTCTCAAATCGATTAACAAATGGCAACACTACCGATGTGGGAATTAAAAAAAAAAGATCTGATTGAACATAAGAAATTCTCTTTTTAAAAATCATATTTTTTTTTCTAAGTTTAAAATTAATTTTAAAATCATAATTAAAATTCTCTTAAAATAATAGTCATCAAAGATAATAACTTCCTTATCTTTCAGGCTCACGCGTCACCGGAAGGACGCTGATAAGATAACACGCTGACTGAGTAGTAGAAGGAGCCCCTAAACCCCACATGCCCTCAACCCCTCACCTCCTTACTCCTGCTGACGCTGAACGTACATTCTCCTTCTACTCTCATGTATTTTGTTTAATTATAATGATAATAAATTTAAAAGATTTATTCGAGTAATTTAGATTTTTTTCTTTTTCTTTCTAGCTCATTTTTTTTTAAAAACAATCTTCTTAATAATAAAACCAAAGTTACCGGAAGATAACTCTGAAAATGATGATAACAAAAACAATGTATTGGAATAAAGAAAGTGAAATTTTATCCATGGTTTCCATGCATTTCAACTGAATAAAATATAAAGAAAGATAATCTCATGGAAAAACTTACATCACAATCGCAGTAATATTTTGAGATAAAGAAAATGAAATTTTATCCATAATTTGCATGGTTTTGCAAGATTCGTTCATTGGTTCTCAATAAATAAAACAAAACAATTTTTATTCAATTCCTACTATTAGTTCACACTCTCCCTATATATATCTTGTATAAATCTTGCAATCGATTTTTAACCAACTTCGCGACTAGCTAGAAATTATAAACTTTCAGGATTGCTCAGAGCACGGTGAAAACACAATACTTCGAAGTCCGATTTTCGAATTTTTTTTAATTAGTTTTCTTATAATTAATTAAAATATGAAAATAATAACATCCTAATAGCGTGAAAATAGCCATTAAAATATTAGCGATAATTTAATTGTTGCCAAAAAAAAAAAAAAAAAAAAAAAAAAAAAAAAAATACGAGTTCATTTTCTTTCGACATAAAAATAAATACATTTAATTAAACGTGAACATTAAACAATTATAAAAATTAAATTAAGCATCTCACAAAAATGGAAGTCATTATCAATTTAAAAATTTTATGCACATTGATAAGAGCTCTATGATTCATCAGAAAATTTAAAACATGGTATATAAAAAGTATTTTTTTTTACCTTATAATTATTTTTATTTCATTTTGCATGCGCGCTTTTTATTTCCTAATTCAAAATTATTAAAAAAAAAAAAAAAAAAAAAAAAAAACTTTTTCAATAGTGTTTGTAAGTAGGAATTGACTTTAAAAAAATTTCTTTTATAGTACTTGTTTTTTCTAATATATCAGGGGAAAATAACAATAATAAATTAAATATTTGAAATTCAATTACGTCAAATTAATATTATGAGAAATTAATATAATATATAGACTGGTGGTTATAAAATTTGAAAAAAAAAAAAAAAAAAATGCAATGTCATTTTTAATTTCTTGGCAACAGTTGGACTGCAAAACATATAAATATCATGATGTAAAAAATGAAAGCATTTATTTTAAATATTATGCAAACCAATGTTTAGCATTTTCAACTGGCAAGGAGAAATAAATTTGTAAATACACGCAGCAAATCGAAGTGTCTTAAATTCAGACAGAAATATGTCTGAAATACTAATTTAGACACATAAATGTTTGAAACACGTAAAGATACAAATTTTCAGACACCACACGCGTCTGAATTTAAGACACATAAATATCTTTATAAAAATAGACAGAGTTAAGTATCTGAGTAATATTAATATGTCTGAAATTAAGACACATTGCAGTTTTGACACTTGGAAATTAAGACACCTATAAATTCAAACATTTGACATTTCAGACACTTAGAATTTCAGACATTTGTATTAACGTAGCAAATTTCACACTGAATCTGTTTTAAGTAATATGCATACAAGGTTTAAGTTTCTTTTCACATCCGCTTTCTTTAATAATATTTTATATAATAAGTGTTTAAGCAATTTAGACCATTTGGTTTGGTGAAATTGAATTTTCAAAGAAAAAGAAATCGGCTGTGTAAACGAGCCATCTTGAACAACTTGTACACGACTGCTGCTTAAATTTTTACGTTAATTAAATATATATATATATATATATATATATATATATATATATATATATATATATATATCCGCATGGGATCCTATACATATTAGTGTAGAGCAACCAATTTTCTGGTTTTCACGTAAATTGTTTGTTTTCCGTCAAATATAAGTTTTAAAAAAGTGAGAGAGAGAAAGAAAAAATAAACCGTTTTCGAAATATCATAGGCTGCAATTTTTTGCACATGTATCACTCATATTTGAAAAAGAAAAAGCACAAAAAATATGCACGTAAAATTTAAAACGGAAATGTATATTAAACTTTATTTATTTTGTCGAAATAAATAAATAAATAAAAGATAAATTTATGATATGTTTGAAGAATAACTACACATCTATACTACTAACCAAAACAGGTATACTGTCGATGGTTGTAGTTCAGTTGGTTGGTCGCTGACTTGTGAATCCTCAGTTCGAGTCCAGCCTGTATAGGAGAGGTTCGCTATGTATGGAAATTTTCGCATGAGCATTTTCTGCATGCTCTAAGAAATTCTGTATTCAGTTTTTAACCGGTAACTGAACCATACACAATCTTATTTATTTATTTAATTATTTTTAAATTATTTGAGAAAAATGAGGTTAAAAATGGCTGCTTTAAGTCACTTCAAGTATCTTAAATCCAGTCACATTCATGTCTTAACTTAAGACATCTTACATATCTTAAAATTTAAGACATGATTTCGTGTCTGGAAATAAGGACACCGATTTAAGACACTTATGTGTCTGAATTTAAGACACCTGAATTTGCCGTGAATGTGTGAAAATCGAGCACTAGACGGGCACTAGTATTTATACAGTAAAAAATTTTAAATCCGTAATTAACAAACTTGAATTGTTCTATAATAATCAACAGCAGTCTAATCAGCTGATTTTTTCATAGGACATTTTTATATCGCTGAATTAAGTATTACATACGAAAACGGCTTAATGCCAATTTCGTAAAAACAATTCAAATAATAGCACCAAGAAACTTACAAAATACCCTACCAAAAGAACAATCATTGCGCCCCCAATGTCAAATACAGATAATTGTCTTGGAAATTTCCTTTCTGGTGCTTTATTTAGTAAAGACCCAAAAACTCTTATAAAATTGTTGTCCTTCAACAATTTTTCATAAAGTCCTGCTTCACTAATTCTTAATATGGCTTTTTGTAATTCAGATTTACAACAAAAATTTTTCCTCGTCGCAATGGCAACAAATACAGGAAAGAAATTATCATTTGAAACAGAAAACCTTTCTTGCAGAACATCCATTCTGGTTCTTGTATCTATATAAGCGATGTTGCTTTCTGGGTCATCCATGAAGTCGCTAATATTAATGTATCCACGAGGATTTTTATTTATATTATCGCCAATTATCGCCATAAAATTGTTTCCGGAACTGGTTAATAAGTGGGCAATGTTGCTCCCCACCATAGTTGAACATTGGTAAGTACCTTTTTCGACTGCTGTTGCTAACTCTGTTACAGTACGAATTCCTTTCAGAACAGGAAAAGACAGGAAACACAATAATACAGACATGTAACACATGGACAGGAATGTGGAACTAATAATCCACGAAGTGATCAAGACTTTACCAGCGGCTGTTTGAGTTTTGATATTGCTTGGTTGCTTCAGACTTAATCCAAATACATCAAATATAATTTTTGCACAGCCATATTTATTCTTGAAATACACACAGCTGAAAAACATTACCATAATTAACGATATTCCAAATGCTATCCATACTGGTTTATCGAAAACGAAAAATATTCCAAATATGTTTGGTATGAATGTCGGTTTCTTTGTGACGAAAGTTATTTCGCTGATTAGAAACGGGTAACTGTAATCAACTGCTTGACTTCGTGCTTCTGTCATAATTAGAGGCATTACTGCTATGTCCACTTCCGAGCGATTCAGCATTCCAATAACCCCTGTCCAGTTACCATCAGGCAGGAGTATCCCCCCTGTTTCATGTCTAAATTCTTGAAAGGAAAAATCCATCGCTTGAGCAAGTAGAAGAGCTAAGTGACCGTAAATGTCTTTCGCATGTCTCATAATTTCATTTGCCTCTTCATTTATATTTATGTCACTAGCTTCATCAACAACAACTTTGAAAAGTTTACGATGCATACTTTTTGGAGAATATAGACTATATCACACTATCCCATTAAAGATTCATTTTATTGTTTTCTATTCCTGGAAATATAGAGGAGTGCTGTTTCTACGATCACTTGTAAAATTTGGCAAAAGTTCTTTAAAATACAGTTTCTGCTATGCCAAAAAAAAAAAAAAATTACTTTATTTTATTTATTATTATTATTATTATTATTATTATTATTATTATTATTATTTTAGTTGCCTTTTATTTAAGATTCTTATAAATTTCTATAAATGCATCATTTGGTAATTTGAATAAAGAATATGCTTTTAAATGTGTTTTAATTTTGCCCCAATTAAAGAAGCACTTTTAACTATTTCTTCTTCTAAAATTTAAATTATTTTCACTAAAATAAATCGATGACTTTCTTAATTTCAACAAAGTATAGAAAATTAATGCTTTTATCGATATTTTATTTCAGATAAGATGTTAAATATTTGGTGAAGTGAACAACAAACGTTTTGAGGTGACAGAATTTATGAAATATTATGAACCCTCAGAGTAAACCAGAAATATTTTGTGTGTGACATAGCTTAAGGTCTATATATATATTTTTTTTCAATGGCATGCATTTTCACATTAAATAAAGCTAAACCTTCTAAATTTGAAACAAGTGGACGAAATGAGTACTTTCAATTATATTTATATAAAATGAGATATCTTAATGTTAAACATATAATGAACAAAACCTTTTTTGAGCCACACACTGTATGACACAGCAAAATCTCTCAGTTGTATATTTTTTTCACATTAAAATAGAACACAGTTTTCTTAATTTGAAGACAGTATACGGAAATATGTAATTATATATATTTTCACTTACGATTTATTAAGAATTAAAATGAGATATCTTAATGTTAAACATATAACGAAGAAAAACCTTTTAGAGCCACATACTGCATGATATACAACAAAATCTCTCAGTTGCATACTTTTTTCACATTAAAATAGAACACAGATTTCTGAATTTGAAGAAAGTATACGAACATAGTTATATATATTTTCATTTATGATTTATTTAAAATTAAAATGAGATACTTTAATGTTAAACTTAAAACGAATATAAATATATATATATATATTAGCCACACGCTGCATGGCATAGCAAAACCTCTCAGTTGTATACTTTTTTCACATTAAAATAGGTCACAGTTTTCTTAATTTAAAGACAGTATACGGAAATATGTAATTATATATATTTTCACTTACGATTTATTAAGAATTAAAATGAGATATCTTAATGTTAAACATATAACGAAGAAAAACCTTTTAGAGCCACATACTGCATGATATACAACAAAATCTCTCAGTTGCATACTTTTTTCACATTAAAATAGAACACAGTTTTCTGAATTTGAAGAAAGTATACGAACATAGTTATATATATTTTCATTTATGATTTATTTAAAATTAAAATGAGATACTTTAATGTTAAACTTAAAACGAATATAAATATATATATATATATTAGCCACACGCTGCATGGCATAGCAAAACCTCTCAGTTGTATACTTTTTTCACATTAAAATAGGTCACAGTTTTCTTAATTTGAAGACAGTATACGGAAATATGTAATTATATATATTTTCACTTACGATTTATTAAGAATTAAAATGAGATATCTTAATGTTAAACATATAACAAAGAAAAACCTTTTAGAGCCACATACTGCATGATATACAACAAAATCTCTCAGTTGCATACTTTTTTCACATTAAAATAGAACACAGTTTTCTGAATTTGAAGAAAGTATACGAACATAGTTATATATATTTTCATTTATGATTTATTTAAAATTAAAATGAGATACTTTAATGTTAAACTTAAAACGAATATAAATATATATATATATATTAGCCACACGCTGCATGGCATAGCAAAACCTCTCAGTTGTATACTTTTTTCACATTAAAATAGGTCACAGTTTTCTTAATTTGAAGACAGTATACGGAAATATGTAATTATATATATTTTCACTTACGATTTATTAAGAATTAAAATGAGATATCTTAATGTTAAACATATAACGAAGAAAAACCTTTTAGAGCCACATACTGCATGATATACAACAAAATCTCTCAGTTGCATACTTTTTTCACATTAAAATAGAACACAGTTTTCTGAATTTGAAGAAAGTATACGAACATAGTTATATATATTTTCATTTATGATTTATTTAAAATTAAAATGAGATACTTTAATGTTAAACTTAAAACGAATATAAATATATATATATATATATATTAGCCACACGCTGCATGGCATAGCAAAACCTCTCAGTTGTATACTTTTTTCACATTAAAATAGGTCACAGTTTTCTGAATTTGAAGATAGTATATGGACATAATTATATATTTCCATTTATGATTTATTTAAAATTAAAATGAGATATCTTAATGTTAAACTTATAATGAACAGAACCTTTTTCGAGGCACTCACTGTATGACACAGCAAAATCTCTCAGTTGTATCCTTTTTTCACATTAAAGTACAACACAGTTTTCTGAATTTGAAGAAAGGATACGAAATATGTAATTATATATATTTTCTCTTATAATTTATTTAAAATTAAAATGAGATAGCTTACTGTTAAACTTATAATGAACAAAACATTATTCCAGCCACACATTGTACGACACAGCAAAATCTCTCAGTTGTATACTTTTTTCACATTAAAGTACAACACAGTTTTCTGAATTTGAAGAAAGTATACGGAAATATGTAATTATATATTTTTTCACTTATAATTTATTTTAAATGAAAATGAGGTATCTTAATGTTAAACCTATAATGAACAAAATCTTATTCCAGCCCCACATTGATGACACAGCAAAATCTCTCAGTTGTATACTTTTTTCACATTAAAGTACAACACAGTTTTCTGAATTTGAAGAAAGTATACGGAAATATGTAATTATATATATTTTCACTTATAATTTATTTAAAATCAAAATGAGATATCTTAATGTTAAACTTATAATGAGCAAATTATTATTCGAGCCGCACGTTGTATGACACAGCAAGATCTCTCAGTTGTATACTTTTTTTACATTAAAATAGAACACAGTTTTCTGAATTTGAAGAAAGTATACGGAAATATATATATTTTAACTCATGATTTATTTAAAATGAGACGGTAAACATATGTTGAACAAGAAATATTTTGAGCCACACATGCTATGATTCAGCAAAATACCTTTCATTCGTATACTTTTCACACTGAAATAAAGCACAGTCTTCTTAATTTGACGAAAGTATACAAAATGAACATTTTCACTTATGATCCATTTGAAATATTATGTTAAAGGGAATAATAAACATTTAGAACTACATACTTTATGGTATATCACAAACATTTGCACTTGAAAAAAATTAACAAAATGAATACTTTGACTTATGACTTATTTAGAAAGTTGCTAAGCTTTAGTTGAACAAGAGATATTTTGAGAAATGCACTGTATGACGTATTACAGATATTCAATCGCATATAATTTCACACTAAAATAAATGAATAAAAAAGTTCTCCTTCATTAGAAAGACGTGTATGAAGTAAATACTTTTTAGTATAAACTTAAAAAAAAAAAAAAAAAAAAATCATTAACTTACGTCCAACAAGAAATATTTTATGGGGGAATCATAATCACACAGTCACATATTATTTCATATTAAAATCCTTCACTGATCATTTTAGTTTCAAAGAAAGTGTACAAAACTAATATTTTCACTATTATTTATTTTAAATGACATTTTAAATTTATAGTTTTACCGCATATCACAAACTTTCACCTGCATATCTTTTCGCACTAATACAAAGCACTGATGTTCTTAATTAAAAAAAAAATAGCTGAAATGAATACATTTACCAATAGTTTATTAAAAACGAGATATTAAACTTAAGTTGTGAACAATAAATATCTCGAGAGACGAACTTTATGACATAGCACAACCTTTTAGTTGTATAATCCAATCATAAAAGCCACCAGTTTACCTTACTCGCAATAAATCACAAAATCAATACGTTTCAGCATAAATAATTTTAACGAGTTTTAATGAACAGTTCCTTAACTATCTTTTTTTATCAGTAATATACACTTTTATCAATACTTTATTACTAAATTTTATCAAATTATTCGCCATAAAATCTATTTTATAATTATTATTATTTCTCTTTTATAAACACAGAGTTTAGATTTGATACACATATGAATGCGATAACAGAGCTAACTTTAATTTAGGTTGATATGCATTTGATAAAGTATGATGCTAAAATAGAAATATACATAGAACTTTCATAATATATATATATATATATATATATATATATATTTCAGCTTTTGTGTAAACACCGGCTTTCCCATTTATAGCTTATCATCCAACTTAAAAAAAAAAAAAAAAAAAAAAAAACTATACGTTAAACGAATTTCATCTTTACATCGAGATCTTTAGCTTACACTGTACAGCAATACACCATAACAATAAAACTATATATACTTTTTATGCATTTCATATAAATATCGTAATTGAAGACATTATATTTACTGAAAGAACTAGCTGTTAAGCCTTCATATTTAATGAGCATTTTTTTGTGTAAAAATGATGATCTGTAGTACTAGAATTATTTATTGTCAAGTATTTAAAAATAATGTATCGACATAAGATATGTATCGACATAAGTTAGCCACTGCATATTCTTTCAATTGAGAATAAAAAACTTCTTTTTACATTTGTTATGAACGTAAATATAAATACATAATAAACACTGTCCAAGAGCAAGTACTTTTATAGCATTCTATTCATGGAGAAGACGAGAAATTTAGATCAATAGAAAAAAAGAAGTAGACGCGACATGCTTCATTTTGTAACTTTGACAAGAAAAAAAATTCCACTTACCAAGTTTTTTTTTTTTTTTTTTTTTTTAGAATTAAACGATGCTAACATTGATTTTATGAATTAGTCATTCTCCCTGTCTTTGTACTTCATAGGTGTTGTAGCAAATATATAGCTTTATAATAATTATATATATATGTGTGTGTGTGTGTGTAGTTGTATTATTGTAAAAAAAATATTAAAATGATTACAATTGCATGTCTGATAAGCCTCCCGTCTCATTATAAAGCGTAACATTTTCAGTGCGCGCCTTTTTTTTTTTTTCACACCAGTCATTTTTTAGAGTAATTTTATTCTTATTTAATCATAAGAACATTTGGAGAGAATTACTCTAAAAATAATTATAAGATAAAAAACTTTTTATATATCATGTTTTTAAATTTTCTGTTGAATCATAGCTATAGAACAACATTAGCACTTTATCAATGCGTATAAAATTTTTAAAGTGATAATGATATAAATTTTTGTGAGATGCATAATTTAACTTTTTTACAATTTTTTAACGTTCACGTATAATTAAATGTATTTATTTTTATGTCGAAAGAAAATGAAGTCGTAAATTTTTTTGACAACAATTAGATTATAGCTAATATTTTAATGGCTATTTTTAAAGCTATTAGGAGGTTATTATTTTCATATTTCAATTAATTAAAAGAGAACTAATCAAAAATTCGAAAATCGGGGTTCGGAGAACTGTGTTATCATCGGGTTCTGAGCAATCCTGAAAGTTTAAAATTTCTAGCTAGTCGGGAAGTTAGTTAAAAATTGATTGCAAGATTTGTACAAAATAAACAAACAAGAATAGATGTTAAAAAAAAAAAAAAAAAAAAAACATAGTAATAAAAGGGGCGTTTTTTCACGAGTTGTTAACAATTTTATGCTTATTAATGAGATAGTTGGCAGGTATGCAAGCAAAACTTTCCTTTACGTTGCATTTGAATGTTATGAAGACAGATTAAATAGTATGCTAAGAACTGCTACATGTATAAATGTTTGTAAAACAGTTTTACAAACTTCAATTCAGAAATTTAATTCATCAACCTGGAAATTAATTTTTGGTAGAATGGAGAAGAAGGCTGATTTTTACCAACTATGTAAAAAATACCAGAGCCGGGAATCGAACCCCGGGCCTTCCGCTTAACGCGCGGATGCTCTAACCACTGAGCTACCCTGGCTGATAACCAGTTCGGCACTTCTCACATAATTTACGTTGGCAAGGTCACCGAATCTGCATTAAAGCAGCTATATCAAGTGACAAATTTGAATATGGCATAACTCCAAACGGCCACTCAATTTCAATTCAGAAATTTAATTCATCAACATGGAAATTAATTTTTGATAGAATGGAGTAGAAGGCTGATTTTTACCAACTATGTGAAAAATACCAAATATTTACAAACATTTATAAAAGACGTATATCGGGAGATATGGGAGGGGAGATATCATCTTCCTTAAAACCCCCGTTTAAATATAGAAATCCTATTCATAAAAATAAATTTAAGGCTGTAATTAAATTTAAAAGCTTATTCCAAATTATTCAGGCAAATTTCACTCAAACCACTCGTTCAAAATTTTCAAGTGGCGTCCTCATTTGACCTTCAGAATGCCAGATTTGAAATTCCTGCAATTATTTGTTTTAAAGTTATACTGAAGAAAAAATAAAAATAAATAAAAAATACACCTATACCAACAGCTAAAAGTTTGATTTTCGCATTCAGGGGACTTCAAAACGTATAATTATAGCCAAAATATCAGTGTTAAAAATGGACTTTAAACAATACTTTACCTACTACAGTGAAACTCGAATAATTCGAACTTGTTTAATTCGAAATTTTGGATAATTCGAATATTTTACAAGGTCCCTTGAATTTTGTATTAAAATAATGTTAAAAAATCGTGGATAATTCGAATTCTGTTTTGGATAATTCGAATTCTGTTTTGGATAATTCGAATTCTGTTTTGGATAATTCGAATTTTTCATACGATTACCTTTAAAATATTACAGTAAAATTTGTTCCCGAGATTTTACTCATCTGAAGCGCATTATCAATTTTTATAGTCTTTCAAAAGATGGATAAGGAAATAAAGCCCCTAGCTTGTGCACCAGAAGATATGGTGCATATGTATGAACTTCGAGGTTTTTGTGAATTGAAAGTCATGTGTAATGTAGAAGATTCTATTTTTGTATCAGGTCATATGCTATGACACAAAGATTCTACTTAAAAAAGAAAAAAAAAAAAATATTTGACTATTTTTTAAAAAGTGTTGAATAATTAAGCTCGTAAAAAATATTGGTTTAATGGGGAGGGGGGGGGGGGGTGAAAGGGGTAATGTAGCGGTATTCTTAGACATAAAGTTTATGTGTTAAATCTCTGATCGTAGAGTTTTAATTTTTTTAATTTATCACTTTTTTTTTTGACAAAATAGTATATGTAATTCGAATTTTTGGATATTTCGAATTTTTTTCTGGTCCTTTCAACTTCGAATTATCCAAGTTTTACTGTATATGGGTATGATAAAGTAATTATATTTTTTTAATTATTCTTGGACTTCGTAAAATTTAGTTAAAAATTCCATCAATTACATTCCGTAGAAAAGAATGTTTTCGGGTACTGTCGGGTATCATTTTACGTACACACCATATAGTATACTTTAATTTAACACGGTATCAAAAATACGTAGCATAACTTGAAATGCATTTTCATAGCCTTAATATGTTTGAATTCTTTTGTGCGGCTATGTAAACGAATAGTAAAGAATTTCATTACCCATATCCTGTCTGCTTTTATTTACTTATTTATTTATTTTAAATAAAATATATATATACACATATATATATGTATACAGTGCAGCCACATATCCGAAAACTAGCAGTGAGGACGCGTCCCAAAATGTTGGTGGGATGCCAGCTTGTCCGACAGTTTGAAATTTGGAAAAACATCCAGTAATTCCGCGCTCTGTTATTGATCCTTTTCCCTGCGTCAGAGGACTGTCATACCTAGAGCCCCTTAAATAAATAATAGGCCGGCGCATCACGCCATTTTTTTGCCTCGTAAGAGGACAGCATTTCCGCTTGGCGATTTTATCGCTTCACTGGTGGTTTTAAGAAATTTTCATCTAAAAATAAAATCGACCAAAAATGATAAGCAACACAAGTAATCTGTTTCTGTTTCTTAAATAATTCATAACATTTGAAAGGGGGAAAAAAAAAGAGCGTACCAATTAAAATTGGAAAGTTTTTTCAACGACCTAATACTATCAGGACACGGAAACAAGACAACTTTGGCGAACCAAAAAAAACGTCGCCAAGACTCTACAAACACACAGTAAAAAAGCGTTTCTTAAAATAATTTATGGTTATTAAAATACATATTTAGATTTAAATAATACTTTTTTTTTAATTGTTTTACTTTATAAATGTCAGAAATGCAAAGAAAAGTATAAGTGAATAACAATAAAACTTACTATGCAAAGCTGTGCATTAGGTCCCGGGATCCAAGAATCTGGACGACAATTCGCAGCCCATTTTCTCCTTCTTGCATTATCCGAAGGAAACCTAAACATTTTGTATCCTTTTCTGGAGTGTTTACAGCAGTTTATTGCTGAACAACCTCCCATATTGCAGTTTATTTCACTAAAATTACGAGCAAGACGGTAGAAACAATGGATGCCGTTTGTTTATCACGCTGGGTACATGCGGCAACCCTAAGGCAAAAAAATGTCGGATGCGCCAGCTCGTATATATAGGAGCCTTAGTCATATCTATTTTAGCATTGGACTCGTTGAGTTAGCACTTGCGCAGATGCTTCCATGGTTTCATCAAATGTGGTCGAAGAATATATGTATGCTCATTTCGTTTTGTTTAGTGCAGTAGAAAGATGTTAAACTGTGCCTATATACCATATAGACATAATTCATCTGAATTCTCTTGGATAGCTCTGTTCACAAGCTATAGATTCAATTTTAACAAAATGGCTCATGTAGCATTTCCATATTATACAGATTTAGAATATCGAGTTTGGACTTCCTTCTAATATTAAACCGATAGCAAGCTCACAGACACACATAGATAAACCGCTAAAAACCTGGATTTTGGATCTCAAAACGTATAAATATTGAAAAACTTAATTCGGAAATTTCACCGAAAAACAATACTTTCTTTACCATTATATGGGTAAGAGGAAGTTAGTTTGAAATACTATAAGGTTGTGAACTGTTTTCTGTCATCAATATAATAAATGAGTGAAAAAAAAAAAAAAAAAAAAAAAAAAACCTCGAAAAAAAAAATCGAGACAATATAAAATATTAAATATATAATATAAAATATAAATATAAATATAAATATAACAATATAAAATATAAATATTAAAATATTAAAATACACACACCATAAATTTAAACGTTTTGAGCCTTATTTTAGGCTCCTCATCAGTAAAAAGCATCAAAAGTAAACGTTGAGATGAACGATAGATTTCCATTTCCTCTATGAAAGCACAGCGTATATTCTGCAGGGACTGCGCATGCCTCAATAGGTGTAAAGTTTCGAATACCAGCCCTCAAGGAAAATTCTAGAATGATAATTTGAACCGTTAGATACAATTATTTTAGTATTATCAAAATCAGGTAGATTGTCGGTTTCTATGGCATGCTGGACTATTTTAGACCGAATATCGCGGTTTTTGAAATTTCTTTTATGTTCCAGAATTCGAGTATGAAGGGAACGACCAGTTTCACCAACATAAACAGAATTGCAAGATTTGCAAGAAATAGTATAGTAAATAATCCTTGTACGGGGAAAGCGGGGATGGGGGGGGGGGGGGGGAATAACAGGTTAAAAAATTGAAAGGAAATTACGAATCAGAAATTGAAGTTTATAGGATAAAGATATATTAACAGTTTGTAAAACTTTTGCTATAGATTCAGAAATTTTTCTATAGTATGGAATGCAACGAAAGATTTAGGTGATTTGGAGGAATAAATATCGTGATTATCAATGTTAAAGTCGTATTCATTTAATTTTATTTTAAGCCAGCGAGGGGGATAATTATTACGTTTTAAGTCCAAAAAAATTCTTTTTAATTCTAATTGGAAAAGTTTTTCAGTACTCGCTGGCATAAAAGAAAATTAAATGAATACGACTTTAACATTAATAATCACGATATTAATTCCTCCAAATTACCTAAATCTTTCACTTCTATTCCATACTATAGAAAACTTTCTGAATCTATAGCAAAAGTGTTTCGTACTGTTAATATATCTCCTATGAACCTCAATTTCTGATTCGTAATTTCCTTTCTAATTTTAAACCTGTTATTCCCTCTCCCCTTTTCCCATACAGGGTTATTTATAATATTCCTTGTGAATATTGCAATTCTGTTTATTTTGGAGAAATTGGTCTTCCCCATCACACTCGAATTCTCGAACATAAAAGAAATTTCAAAAACCGCGATATTCGATCTAAAATAGTCCAGCATGCCATAGAAACCGACCATCTACCTGATTTTGACAGTACTAAAACAATTGTATCTAACTGTTCAAATTATCATTCTAGAATTTTCCTTGAGGGCTGTTATTCGAAACAGCATTTTTCACCTCTTAATGAGGCATGCGTACTGCGCAGTCCCTGCCGAATACGCTGTGCTTTCATAGAGGAAATCTATTGCTCATCTCAACGTTTACTTTTGATGTTTTTTACTGATGAGGAGCCTAAAATAAGGCTCGAAACGTTTAATTTTATGTTGTGTGTATTTTAATACTTTAGTTGTATATTTTAATGTACATTGTCTCGATTTTTAATGTAATTAAAATATAATATAATTGTACGAGACGTAATGATTTTTAAATATTTTAAATAAAGAGATTTATTAGTATGACATTAATTGTTTTTATATATTTTTGTGTTGAAAATTCCTTATCTCATTTAATTTTAATTTTTTATATTGAGTATAATTTGTTTTCGTCTTTGTATATAATGTGAAAAAAAAAAATTATGCACTATTTAATTTTCTTTTCTCATTATAGGTTATCACGAGCATATATGTTAGCAAAGTTAATATAATCATTGCATATTTATCAACAATTCAAGAAAATATTATTATACATAAGTGGCATAATTATACTTGTTTTTGTTCAAAAACATAATTTCCTATATTTTTTAACTCGAATCATTTAAGCATAATATATGGTATTTGCCAGATGAATAAAGCAGTGATTGTAAGGTAATTAATAATTCACGGAAGTGTATTTGTTGAATAAAAATGACATTACTCAATCACATTTGACTAGAATTAAATCCTAGTTTAAACCATTCAAATATTCTAAATTCATAAAGTAATCATTGTATGGTAATAAATAAAAAAAAAAAAAAAAAAAAAAAAAAAAAAGAGAGAGAATCTGGTGTGTCACTCACACGACTTTCTCTTACCCTGAAATTTAATACTATAAATACAGGTTGCAGATTAATAGGTAAGATAACGAGTACTGTTATGTGAACCTGTGTTAAACAATTCAAATTAGGCTTTGGAAGAGTTTTATGTGATAATTAGTTCTGTATGAGGGGGGCTACCGCCCCCCCTCAACCCCCGTTCCATTAATGCACCTACATTTATATAGAATTTAATTCAGCTATTAAAAAATAATTCTGTTTTTAAAAAATAATTTATTAAAATTATTATTTAAAAAAATTATATTTTATGATAATTCAGACGATTTCCATATTAGAGAAGTAGTATAACACTAAATATAAAAAAAGTCCATTTTATTCTCAATATTTAAAAAAAAAAAAAAAAAAAAAAAAAATTTTTTCTACTGTGCAAAATGTTTGTTTCTACTTCATTTACAAATTAAACTGTTTTTTTTTTTGTATTAAATTTTGGCATTTTCTCACGTGAGTCAATTTTTACTCTTATGTATCCTTCTCTTGCGATTGAACTACAGACATTTTGAGCCGATTCGGTCACCAGTTTCACAGCTCTTTCCATGCTTGCGTGTGGCAAGGAAGCCGGGGAAAGTCGATAACCAGGTCCACTTTACTATTTGGTTCAGCTTCAAATGTCTTCCGTATAAAGTCATTGAGAGTGTCACTTGAAACATGTTTTAATAAGGGAGGTTCAGTTACATCATTTTCAGGCCATAAGATCATGTCGATGTAATCTTTTGCATCGAAGTTTATCTTTGGAACTTTAAACTTCCTGACTCCCCCACTACTTTCTGTTCTTACTTTTAAAACACGTCGTAAACCAAGTTCTCTATGAATTTTGCGTTCATCACATAGCATGGACAAAAGGAGATTTTCCGGGGCAGCAAAATACCCACTTCTTTGAATAGCCGGATCTACAACGTTCTTGAGGTCGTCTGAGACATAGCGTGAATATGAGATAAGTTTAAACAGATGTTTGGAACCATAAGTACATGAAGGTTTTAACTTAATATTAAACCACACAGGTGCATACACTTTCACAATGTACTCAGCCAGAGTCTTAAGATTTTCAGTTGGATTTTCAGTTGCCACATACAATCTAAGCACGCGGTTGGCTAATGTCAGCCATCTAGAGTGAGAAAGTTTTCCAGGGTTTCTTAAAGATAAATCTAGTGGGCAATTTCCACTTGATACAGCTATACTCATATCCAATAAATACTTCTGATCTGTACTTAAATCATTTCTGTTATCCAAAAGAGGAAGGTTATTTTCAATTGGTATGAAAGTAACAGCAGGAAGATTAGCACAGTTTTCAAGCTTCTGACCTATTTCGCCTTTAAACTCATTGGGTCCCTTCGTTTTACCATCTAAATGACAAAAAAGGTGTCGCAATGGTAGCTCATTAGCATGGAACATACAAATTAACCATTGTAAAGGTCTTCGTATTTCCTTTTCAATCAAAGAAATCACACCATTATTATGTCCCGTGTTTACAACGGTTCCATCACAGCCAATAGCAGTAAAGTTCAAAAGTTGTTTGTTGTGTTCTCTATCTTCAAGAAACTGCAGTATACTGTCTGCTATGTCTTTTCCGGTGCCAGATTTAGGTGTTACGTGGCCTAAAAACCTTGAGTTTGGTTCCTTTATTAGTGAAACGTGCTCTTCTGAAACAACTTTTGTGTACAACTTAATTCCTTTCTTTTCTCGAACAATTGTTTTGTCTTTTCTTCTATCAAAAAACAATCCTCTATTTTCGGTTATCGGACGATAATGACTGTCATTAATGAGATCTTTTCGATTTGTTGATCTTGCTCGTTTAATTTTCATCCTGTCTATCACATTGGTTTTGTCTTCTTCTGTGATTACACCCAAGTCCTGTAAAGCGGCACTAGCTATTGCTGCAGCAGCTCTATCTGATATTCCGATACGGTCAGCAATGGAAGCTACAGATGACAATTTAATACGCATTTGAGTGTTTTTCACTTCTTTCAGTTTTGAAGGCCCTGGTAGATGTGTGACTTCTTGTATATTTGATGGACCTGGTTGGTTTGCCTCTTCTGGTAAAGAACAATGCTGCCTTTCAGCTCTGTCATTGTTGCCAGTAACCGTTTCTAATGCACTGGTGTTTTTTGTCCGTTCTTGATTAAACTTAACTATTCTCTGTAGTTCTTTACTTTTTCTGACTTCTTTCTTCCTCAAAGCGCTTGTGGTAGCTTTATCAATATTACCTATAACCATTGCCCTGTCAGAACGTTGATCTTTCAGAAACTCTTGTTCCATAACTGGTACTTTTTTTTCTTTTATACAAGTACAAGTATTAAAGTTTGCACACTTACAGGCAGCAATATCAAATAAACGTTTCGCTTCTTCTCTAAATTTTGCAAGGTTGCAGTCAAACTTATCTGACCCTTTTCTGCTTTTAGACCTTAATAAATTCCTATATTTACAATAATAAGCTTTTATCATTTGTAAAATTCTTTTGCTAGAAACAACGGGAATACAAGCTCTTGACCATATTTGTTCTATTTTGGGAACTAAAATGTCACATATTTCACTTACAGTAGGATCCTTCTCTGAAGCAGTTTTGAGGTTATGTCTAATATAACAGTAACACTTCATAATGTATTCGTAAGTAGGCAGTTCAACTTCACACAAATCATCAAATTTCCCAAAAATGGGACATTCCGACATTTGTCTTGTCTTCACTATTTTAGACTGAGCCATTTTTACTCTCAAAAATAAAGTATTATGCAAACTAAAACTAACAAAATATACCTTAAACGGTGCGGATACGTCCACTCAACTGAACTTCGCAAAGCCTGACACCTGCTCTGAGCTTGTCAGGTGTCACGTGTCAGTACACGCAGACAAATCTCCGCCTCCTTCCACCCCCTTTCTCCCTCACAACATCTGCTCCGGCGATGACTCATGCTTCCTGATGCCAATGCAATAGTAAAACTGTTTCTATTCATAATAAAACGCCTATTTGAAATATTTTGTTTTATAATCGAGACCCGCAAAAAAACCCTTTAAAATATAGCAAAGATTTCAATTTTATGAATCTTTAATGTCCTTGCGGCACCTCAAGACGTACTCCAATCGTTTTCATATTTTTAATTTATCTTATCTACACCAAAAGGCAACTTTTCAGCGCTATTCCAAATTAAAAATCAGAAGTTGGTTTTATCGTTTTTTTTTTTTTCAATTTTATGAAACTTTAATGTCCTTGCGGCACCTCAAGACATACTCCAATAGTTTTCATATTTTTAATTTATCTTATCTACACCAAAAGGCAACTCTTCAGCGCTATTCCAAATTAAAAATCAGAAGTTGGTTTTTTCGTTCCACCCTAATGCGCAGTCCCTGCCGAATACGCTGTGCTTTCATAGAGGAAATCTATTGCTCATCTCAACGTTTACTTTTGATGTTTTTTACTGATGAGGAGCCTAAAATAAGGCTCGAAACGTTTAATTTTATGTTGTGTGTATTTTAATACTTTAGTTTTATATTTTAATGTACATTGTCTCGATTTTTAATGTAATTAAAATATAATATAATTGTACGAGACGTAATGATTTTTAAATATTTTAAATAAAGAGATTTATTAGTATGACATTAATTGTTTTTATATATTTTTGTGTTGAAAATTCCTTATCTCATTTAATTTTAATTTTTTATATTGAGTATAATTTGTTTTTGTCTTTGTATATAATGTGAAAAAAAAAATTATGCACTATTTAATTTTCTTTTCTCATTATAGGTTATCACGAGCATATATGTTAGCAAAGTTAATATAATCATTGCATATTTATCAACAATTCAAGAAAATATTATTATACATAAGTGGCATAATTATACTTGTTTTTGTTCAAAAACATAATTTCCTATATTTTTTAACTCGAATCATTTAAGCATAATATATGGTATTTGCCAGATGAATAAAGCAGTGATTGTAAGGTAATTAATAATTCACGGAAGTGTATTTGTTGAATAAAAATGACATTACTCAATCACATTTGACTAGAATTAAATCCTAGTTTAAACCATTCAAATATTCTAAATTCATAAAGTAATCATTGTATGGTAATAAAAAAAAAAAAAAAAAAAAAAAAAAAAAGAGAGAGAATCTGGTGTGTCACTCACACGACTTTCTCTTACCCTGAAATTTAATACTATAAATACAGGTTGCAGATTAATAGGTAAGATAACGAGTACTGTTATGTGAACCTGTGTTAAACAATTCAAATTAGGCTTTGGAAGAGTTTTATGTGATAATTAGTTCTGTATGAGGGGGGCTACCGCCCCCCCTCAACCCCCGTTCCATTAATGCACCTACATTTATATAGAATTTAATTCAGCTATTAAAAAATAATTCTGTTTTTAAAAAATAATTTATTAAAATTATTATTTAAAAAAATTATATTTTATGATAATTCAGACGATTTCCATATTAGAGAAGTAGTATAACACTAAATATAAAAAAAGTCCATTTTATTCTCAATATTTAAAAAAAAAAAAAAAAAAAAAAAAAAAAAAAAAAAAATTTTTTTTTTTTTTTTTTTTTTTTTGCGTTAAAAGTAAAAAAAATCGATAACTTTGTTTTAAATTGTCGCAGATCGATGGTTCAACCCTTCGTTTTAAAGGTATTGGCGAGCTCTTCTGAAAGATACCCATCATGAAAATTTACTCCCCTCGAGGGGGACTTCCCTCCCAGAGGGGGAGGCGAGGCTCCTACATACGCAATTTTTTTTTCCCTGTTGACTATCTCTATTACACAAAATATATATTCGTTTCGTTTGGTTTAGTGCAGTCTATTGATGTTAAACTCTACTTACCTGCAATATCACCCATAGACGTAATATATTTGAATACGTTTGAGTGTCCCTGTACACGAACCATTTGCTGGATCTTAACGAAAAGTTTAGTGTAGCATCCTTATATGATACACATTTAGAATACCTAGTTTGAACTTTCTGCCATAATTTGTTTTTGAGATATGCTGATAACAGACAGACAGACAGACACATACACACATACGCACGCACACACAGATATATACACACACACACAGACCATTTGCTAAAAACATGATTTTCGTATTCAGGGGACCTCAGAATATGTAAATATAACAAAAACTCGCGTTCGAAAATTTGACCAAAAACAATACTTTCTCTACCTTATGGGTAAGAGAAAGTAAAAATAACAGAAATGTATTTAAAATATTCAACTGGCATAACAATCTCCCTTTTTACTAAAAATATAAAGCCCCGCTATTTTTCTACGTAAATATTCAAATACATCGTTTAATATTGATTATGTTAATAAAGAAATCACTTTATCATGATTAATAAAAATCAAATCAATAGATTTAAGGTATATAGATTGCATAACAATCTCATTTTTCGCTAAAAATAAAAATAACTTTATTATTATTATTATTATTTTTTTATTGAAATTATTTAAACAATACATTTAATATTGGCTAAGTTGGTAAAACAATTATTGTATTTTAGTTAAACAATACAAGGAAATGTATTTCTAAAATTGATAAAATCTTTTTAAAATACCATAAAACATGCTTGTTACAAAGGAGTTCTAAAATATGTAAATTTAATTACATTAGAAAGTATTTTTTAAGTCCTAGAGTAAAATAATATAAACTGTCTCGTTTAGACCAGTACAAGGTTAGAAAAGTTAAATTTTACATGTAATATTGACCAAGTTAATAAAATAATCATTGTATGATAATTTTTAATTCAAGGAAACATATCATTGCATTGTGATTAATACAGAGGCTGTTCGCCCATTTTTTAGACGATTTTGATGGAGTGTGCTGAAACAATTTCACTCATATTTCGTGTTTTATTTGTTCAGTTTGATAGCCCTTGTTCTTAACTATCATTCTACATCGTAATTTCTATGATAATAATGCTTTTTATAATATCTGAAGAGGTATATTTTTCTACTCCTCTTGAACAGCTTTCCAAAGTCCACAAAGCGTCGTAAGTCGGTGTTTGGATAATGCTGATTTTAAGAGTCGAAAAACACAAAAATCCAACAGTGATACATCAGGAGATTTAGCAGGAATATCAGTGAAGGGTATGGTTTTAATTCCCGTTTTTTGTTCCATTTTTTTTCTAGAAAAGCAATTGCGAATTGTGATGTGTGGCTGCTTGTTTTGTCTTGATACAGTTCAACGGACTGATAGCATTGTGGATAAAGATCTGGATTTTCATTTTTAAAAATTAGAATTAAAATATGTTTTTGATAGTATTTAGAGCTAATTTTAACAGTTTTGTCACCTTTTTTTTTGCTTTTCTTGCGCTTGTATGAAAAACCAGTGACAATGATAAATCCTTTAGAAAAACTTTCTTTTGATTCATGGAACCATGTAGCAAAAAAAATTTTTCTCCACTTTTGTGATAATAAATTGATCTTTTTTTATTGCAACCATTTAAATAGACCCAAGATTCATCTATTTTTGTGACATTTTTTCCATTTTTCTCCTGATAAATGCTTTCCATAAAGATTTCACTAAAAACTCTCTTTGGAAAAAGCGGAAACGTATCCTTCCATCCACTGCCATTTTAAAAGCGCATTTTTGCATCTAAACAGAAATTCTAAATGTCAGAAGATAAATAAAACTTCCAAAAATATAACTGTTGTGAAAATAAAATTCTCCATGCAAACGATTTTTTCTTACTGCGAAATAAAATCGTCTAAAAAATGTGCGAACAGCCTCTGTAAAAATCAAATCATTGGATTTAAGGTATACAGATTGGATAACTATCTAATTTTGCCGAAAAAGCAGGAGAACGAGGAACTGCATCTGTGTGACTTGATTATCTGATTATCCACTCTAAAAAGAACATATCTAAAATTTATATTTTGCAAAATATCCTTAAAATCTTCTTGCAGCTTTTTGGTCTTAGAAGTGACATAACTATTTTACTTTTGAATAAGAATATAAATCTCTGATATTTTTCTACTCAATTTTTTTAAATATTACTTGAAATTTTGTTTAACTTTATAATATTTAAACACCGTTATAACTTAAATAAAATATTCTCTTATTTATCCCAGAAAATAATATGCTTGTGTCCTCAATTACTTACTTCTTCATTTCAAGATGTCTCACGAGCAATTCATTTCCTGCGATTGGATTTCCAGTTAAAAATACTTGCCATTTATATGTTTTAATTATTGCTAGCGAATTGCTCGTAAAAAATTGCGTGCATTTATCTTTAAAATCTTTGTCTTCGTGTAAAAGTGATAAAGTAAAAAAATCACAGAAATTATCTACAGAAACATTATTCAACATAAAATCCATGCAGTACTTTTTCAACTCGTAAACCTGGTACTTGTCTGCAGCTGCGTACAACTTCGGTGCATTTTCTGAAGTAATATCTTCTAAGCGCCCTGTATACAAATATCTGAGGAAGTCAGAGAATGTTTTTAAATCCATATCTGGAATGTCTATCACGCCAGTGTTTTTTTCTTTCGTTTCTTGCGTCAACATAGCCGAAAAAGCAGAACTACGAGCTGCCAAAATGCACCTGTGTGACTTGATTATCTGATTATCCACTCTAAGAAGAACATCGCTAAAATTCATATTTTGCAAAATATCTTCAAAATCTTCTTGCAACTTTTTGATTCCTAAAGAAAACAAAAAAGGAATCATTATAAAGGAACTGAGAAAGTATTTAAGCAAAATTTTTATCCTAATGAAACCAGCATTCTATGACTGAATTTTATATTTTCATCACCATGCAACAAACAGAATTAACCCATTAACGTTCACTACTTAATTTATTTTAAAAATTACCAAACTAATTGTAAAAAATGGCTTTTAGACACACAGCTGATCATATATATATATATATATACAGTGGCGTAGCCAGGATTTTTTCCATGGGGGGGGGGGAGGTTCGTACTTCCGAATTTTTAATTAAGTTTAATTAAGTTTATTTTTAATTAAGTTTAACAATCTTTTAAAATATCATAATTACTTGCCGAAAATAAGAGTAAGAAAATGAAAAATAGTAAAACAAACTCACCAATTAGAAGATCAAACTAAAAAATCTTTAATTAGCAACGTATGACGTAGAGCCTGTACAAACTGCTACACAAAACATAAAATTCAATACATAGTTACACAAAATATTTCATTGAATTTTCTTATTTACAGAGTGAAGTCTAATCGACGAGAAGTTTTCGCTAGTTCATTTAAAATGTCTTCTACTGTTGGGGTATTGTTTGGGTCACTCCTTCAAGGTCACTACTTCAATGGTCACCCCTTCGCCATACGGTCGACACCTCTTGTCCTTGAGTATGAACTCGTAAAGGTGAAATCCTTTCAGAGAATTGTTTTTAGGGGAAACATGTTTCGCGCCACGCAAATGAATTGGTTTAGTTATTTTCAGGAGTGTTTATCGCAGAGTAATGAAAAAAAAAGTTAGTCATAATTTTAAACCACTTCGTAGAAAAAAATATTCTACGCTTGCCATACATTTTTTCCGCCTGAAATGTGAAAAAAAATCTAAGGAACAGCCTACTTTTTCTTATCATACATTTTTTCAAGGGGGGGGGTTAAACCCTCCCCCCCGCTTTGCATACGCCACAGTATATATATATATATATATATATATATATATATATATAATAGCATAGTTCTTTTTCGATAAATCTTTGTTTGAAACATCTATAAGTTAACCTTATTAAATTCAAATAACATTTAATTTAATAAATAAAACACTTTGCAAGTAAACATTATCTCGTAAAACTCGTAAAAGTTGTTTCAGGTGAAAATAATAGTCCAGCTTTTCATTAAATGAAAAAAAACTAGACATGAGGGCATCATCAAACGAGCAATTTGCACTCGCGCACATTAAGAAACTTCAAGTGACTGATGCATTTAGCTTCCTTTGAAGCATTATTTGTTAAATTTTGGAATAGTGCTGTTATCTACCGAACAGAAAAGGAACAAAAGTTTAAAACCCTGATTAAAATAAGGGGGAAATGTTAAAAAAATGCTGCTGCTGCTGCAAAAAAAAAAAAAAAAATAAATAAATAAAAAATAAATAAATAAATAAATAAAATAAAAATAAAAAATAAATAAATACATAAATAAAAATAAAAATAAAAATAAAAATAAAAATAAAAAAATAATAAATTATATCAAATGTTTGGTTTCACTGCGAAACCAATGAACGTTAAAGGGTTAATATATGCGATACTAACTGTATACTATATCAAAACAATTTGAACAAGCAACTAATATCGGGTGGTCCAAAAATCACACAGAAAAAATAAAAAAAAATATTATTTAAATAGTACTGGCAGTAGCACTATGCGATTTTCCTTGAAATGCGCAAAAAAAAAAATGTAATCTTTTTATATAAGAAAAAAATATTAGTTACATTTTTCATCGACAGATGGCTCCGTATTCGCAGTATCCTCTCCCATTTTAAGCAGATCCGCTTTCTCAAATGATGTCATATTGCGAATACTGATTAATCTGATTTTGGTGTGTTGCATACGATTTCGTATAATATCGAATATATAAATTAAACATATTTATTGCTTATTACTGCTATTAATTGTTCTAAAGAGAAAATCATAATATTGTTAAGAATAAAGCATTGTTAATCAAGTTTTATTATGAGGATTTCCAATGCGCAATATCTGACGGCGATTCTCATGAAAGACGATCCGTCACATTAAACATTTATAGTTCTAGTTCCGTAGTTTAATGTACTACGCCATTGTAAAAAGGTAATTTTACAATTAAGGGCCCTCTTCACTCACCGCCGCCGGAAGCCGAAACTAATGTTATTCTATGGGAATTTTTTCTTTACAAATAACTTATTAACTAATACATATTTTTAAATTCTGTTTTCACATTCTGAAAGTTCCCAGCTGTTAAATTGACGCACCTTTTCTAAAAAATTATTTTTTTAATTTTCTATGGTTTATTTTGAAGCTGCAAAATACGAATTTTCAATATGTGAATTTTTTTCATTTTGCAATTTCGAAATAAAATATTAAAAATTAAAAAAATACATTTTTAAAAAAGGTCCGTCAATTTAACAGTTGGGAATTTTGTGAATGTGAAAACAGAATCTAAAAATATGTATTAGTTAAAAAGTTATTTGTAAAGAAAATTTCCCCATAGAATAACATTGGTTCGGGCTTCCGGCGACGGTGAGTGAAGAGGGCCGTTAAAGCAACATCTGGTGGCGAAAAATTGAACAAATTTGGCAATAAATCATTTGTTTCTTAAAAAAAAAAAAAAAAGTGTTTCTGTGTATTTTAGTGAAAATCACATAGTGACAGTATTTTTTGAATAATAATAATAATAATATATATTGTGACTTTTGAATTACCCGGTAAATTTGAAGAATGAAATCTTCATAAGCAAAAAACAAAAATAAAAAAATAATAATAACACACTAATTATTTTAAGGTCAAAACAATTAAGAATGACTTTTTATCAGGTTAAAAAAAATTGCCTCGAATGTAGTGTGAAAGCTGTATAAAAACTTGAAAAATATCTTTGCCCCATTCTGTTTTATATGCTACAGTTTTTTCCTCGTACATTAAAAACTTCTTTCTATAAAGCTATATTTTAATGTAACTAATTATTTATTATAATTAATTCATGAAATATAAATTATTCCAAACAGATTAGATTTTTTTGCTTTTTGTGTGCTACAGATTTCAGGCTGCATTTTCAGATCATACAGTAATCAAATGAAAAGTACAGTCTGTGATGTAAATAATTCATTTACCTTTTATGTTTTCATATTTTAATTTATTTTATTAATATGTTTAATTTTAATTATCAAAGAATTTCGTTATTGAGGAATCAAAAACCTCATGGCGTACATTGCATTTTGACCGCTAACCCTTTTGTTCTTTGGGTCAGAATGTCAAATATTTTTATTTACTTAAGAGAAAAGAGGAATAAATTTACTTATTGGCTAGAATGCTGTAAAAAGAAAAATGCATACAAAAATAATGTTTGTGATAAAACTAAACTGCTGCATCAAAATTAATTATTTTTATTTTCACAACCACACTAGTAATTCCAAATTAAGTAGGATATAAAAATTAATGGTTTTTAAAATTTGAATATGTATTCATATAAACTAATATATATATATATTTATTATTAATAAGTAGGCACTCTCTCTCCAAATGATAAAATGGTCATTATTTTAAAACAGAAGCAAAACAAATCTTTCTCACCCCATGTTCTTCTCTTGAGAGCTGCTCAAACCCAACTGAATTTAAAACTGCCGGGATCACAGAAGGTGGGGTCAGAACCATCACCCTATTGGTTCTTAGAATGGTGTGAGATGACATCACCACTAGTAAAGAAGAACCAATTTTTCTCCTGTGTGTGTGTTGCAGTAAAGCAAACACACCAGGGTCAGTTGAGCCAGCTCAGAGAAACAATGCATTTAAGTGCAGAAAACGATCTTATTTAAAATTTAAAAAGAAGTGATGTTTTTAACATCACATTACCCCTAACGACCATTAAAAAAATTTGGAAGACTAAAAATGTGAATGGAGAGTGCATACCTACATTTACATGAAGGATTACAATTTTTTTTTTTTTATTTATTTATTTTTTTTTTTTTACTTACATGTGAAAAAAAAAATATCCATATTGACTACATAATATTGTAGGAACGGCCATTAAAGACATGAATGTAACAAAGCAAATTTTTAAGCAAATGAAAGGTCTTACAATACTCTTAATAACATGCACTTGATAAAAAAATTTGGAAATTTTGAGAACAATGTACATGTGACACAAAATCTAAACCAAACACAATACAAAATCGATAAGTAAAGCTGAAACAATAAAATTCCGACAAACAACCTAATATCAACGCCTACCCTGGTAGGTGATCAATTCTACCAAAATAGGCGAGGAATACACCATTTCATCAAAAACAATACTATTTCAGCACTGTGGTTACAGACATTCTCAAATAAAAGATTTTATTGATACAAAAGTGGTCAGTGACATATCTAACAATATTTATTAGGATATTGACAACTAATAAAATATATCTATAAATGCAAACAGACACAGCTTTTATCAACAAGTGACATGAGTAAAAAAACATTGATACCTTTTAAAGAAAATATTATTATAACAGAAATATTGAAAAGCATGTTAATTGCTGTAAAATCCGCTTTCTTATAAATTTGTAAAAATAATTAGTTAACGAGAATAAAAAATGTATGACATGACTAAAGAATTTCAGTGGATGTGCAATATCAACAAAAATATTTAACCAATAATCTTGATATTAAATACCATCTACCGATTAATCAATGTATATACACATGAAAGAACAACTATACTAAATAAATGTCAAAGAAATCTTGTTAACAACTGATAAAACAAAATCAGTTATATTTCAGTATAAAATATTTACAGATGACCTCTTGAAGCATTATTATGAAGGAGAAAAAAAAATCAAAATAAGTATCAATACAAATCAATGTCAAAATAATCTTACAGATAAATATTACATTACGGAAAAGGCATTCCAAGTACTCGAGTATAATATTCAAATAAGATTTTTTAAAATTTTATCATTACCATTATTATTATTATTATTATTTAAAGAATATACATATTATAAATGGAAATAATAAATGTGAGTGGCTACTGAGGCCACCAAGTTAGATTACTAAAAAAAATCAAAAATGCACTTAATATAAACGTCAAGTAATACTCAAATAAACATACTATCAGATATAACCAAAACAAAACTGCAATGTCAATAATCACAATAAACAAAAAATTTTATCAAACATTATACACATTTATATACATATCATGTGTGGATTGTGTATTAATTTGATTGTGTAATAGTGTGGATGTAGTGTATACTTGTGTTGTATAAGTGATGTTTGTGTCTGTGAAAATGGTGTGGAAGCTTCCAGAAATTGTATTTAATAACCCAATATATCCATAAACATGACAATGTGTAGTAATTAATATATGAAAAGAAAGAAGAAAAATTATGTATACACATATAAATATGCAAGTTTCCGATACATATAACACACACATACTGTACATTTTGAGCAGAAATTACTTATAGTATATTTATCAAATTTAACAAATAAGACAATATATAAAATAAATCAGCATAACAGAAGGTTTATATTCATATTAAATACAATACACACTGCACTCAGTTGTAGATACTCAACATTTGCCACAGGAAAAAAAAAATATATATATATAATTATACAATATATAATAGGACAATATATATAACACAACTTATAAAATATACCTGTACAAAATCACCTTTGTTTAGAACAGGCAACTTTGGCGAATCACCTGATTAAGTCCCCTAAAAAAAACTTAAAAAAAAAACATGTTAAAAGAACATTTGTGAAAATGGAAACAAAAAAAACAAAAAAAAAATTAAGTTTTGCATCTTGGTCTGAGATCATAATGAGACTGCGATTGAACAATCCCAGCTGGTTGACCTGTCAGAATTGTTTGTGGAATGAGATGTTGCTTTCTTTTATGCGCCAGGATGACACGGTCTATGTTAATAGTGAATGGTTCAGCCCCTTCATTTTCGAATTCTCTGATGGAGAGTAACACATCCGATATTACTTTTTGAACTGAATATGGGCCTATGAATCTTGGTTTAAATGTATCTTTGGTTTTTATAAAGACCATATCATTTTCTTTGAATTTCCGGAGAACTGCTTTTTTATGTTGTCTAGTATTACGTTGGTTTTGGTAAAACTTCATGTTATGATGCACTTGCCTAAAGATCTGTTTCATTGATTCCATGTATTTATGGTATTCATATGGAAATTCCAGTGCTTCTAACTGAGGAGCTTCAAACAAGTCAAAGATGCTTGTTAGTGACCTGCCAAAATGCAGAAAGGCTGGAGAATATCCAGTTGAAGAATGAACGATGGTGTTATACAGGTTCTTGTGTATCATCAAAGCCTGATGAAAATCAAATCCTTCCTTGGTAAGAGTGGAAATTGAGGATTTAATGCTGGTATTAATTCTTTCTGATGAGCCTTGTGTCTGCGGGTGTCCTGATGATGAATGGGAGATTGTAATTTTCAATGTCTGTGCCAAGTTGTTAAAGATGTTTGCTGTGAACTGTGGGCCTAAGTCTGAGAGTATCGCAGAGGGTCGACCAAAGGTAGTAATGTATCCCGTAATGGCTTTAACTACAGCTTGTGCTGTTGCATTTTTTACTGGTACCAATTCAATATGTTTAGAAAAATGATCGAGGAATGTTAACACATGGAAGCCATTAGAGAAAGGACCCAAAAAGTCCATGGAAACTAACATACTCGGCGCAGAAGGAACAAACATTTCCTGCAGTGGAGCAGGTGGAATTCTGTGCGGTTTATATTGAATACATAATGTACAGGACAGAACAAAGTTTTTCACATCTTCAAATAATCCTGTCCAATAAAAGTGTTTAAGTATTCTTCTGTATGTATTTCTAATTCCAAAGTGAGGCATGTGACAAATTTTTAATACTTTAGGTTTTAACTTCTGTGGTACTACAATTTTTGTTTTTGGAGAGTTTTCAGGCTGGTGAAACTTTCGTTTGATCATTAACAGACCAGTGTCCGGATGGACAAAATAATTTTTATATTTAGGAGAAGGTTTCTCCGAAGTGATATCGACAATAATTTTTAGCAGAAAGTCATCTTCTCTTTGCTCTTTAAAAAAACATTCTTCCGAGATTTCCATCATAAGATTATCTGCGTCAGAGCTGTTTAAGGAACGACTGAGTGGAGCAGCATCGTTGCTTAACAACTGAGGTAAGGAAGAACGATGAGGCTCTGATGAGGTGAGTGACTTATCAGATTTTTGTGTGACATTGAAATGATGGAGTTCAATTGTTGGAGAAGCTGAAGAAATGGGTAAATTGTTAGCCTCTTTAATTAATTCTGGGTTTGAGTTAAGATCTTGAGTGTATGCAGAAAAGTCTTCTCTTGAAAAATAGTCTGCCAAAACATTTGTTTTACCTTTTACATATCTGAATGTGTATTGATAGTTTGATAACTCAATTAGCCATTTAGTAGTTAGATCAGCAGGAGAGGAAATTTTCTTATAGTGTTCGAGTGGTCTGCTATCGCTGAGAATGGTGAAAGGTCGATTGAAAAGGAAAAATTTAAATGCACTGACTGACTTAGCTATGGCCATCAGCTCAAGCTTGATGGCTGAATATCGCTGTTCTGATTTAGATAGTGTTTTACTAAAGTAACTAACCGGAAGCAGAATGCCTTCCTTTTCTTGTAGAAGAACCCCTGAAATAGCAATTTTGCTAGCATCTGTATTAAGAAAAAATTGTTTTGACCAATCGGGTAAAGAAAGAAAAGGTTTAGAGAAAAAAACTTTCTGTATTTGTTTAAAGACTTCAGCATGTTGCTCTGTCCATTTAAATGTAGTTTTCGGAGATGTTAATTTTATCAAAGGATCAATTAATCGCGAGTAGCAGGGAATGAGTTTTCTGTAGAATCCACACAATCCTATAAATCTTTTTAGTTGTTTTCTGGTTGCTGGGATAGGAAATTGAGTAATTTTTGTAATGTTGGAAGAAATAGGATGTATTTTTTGATTTTGGATGCTGAAACCGAGATATTCAATAGATGACTGATGGAATTTACATTTCTTTGGAGACAATGTCAGATTGTACTTTTGTAGAGTAGCTAAAAGTGTTTGTAATTTTTCTGTTGTTTCCTGGAAAGAGTCACTTCCTATAATGATGTCGTCCTGGTAAGCATATATGCCTGAACAATTGCACTCGTGTATAATTGTGTCAATAAGCATTTGGAATGTTGATGCGGCTGATCTCAGCCCAAACATTAATCTTTTAAATGAATAAGTTCCCCATTGTGTAGTAAATGAGAGACGTCGTCTGTATTCTTTAGGTAATGAAATTTGATGATACGCTGAGGGAAAGTCTAATGTTGTAAAATATTTAAATTTTGAGATGTTATTTATTATCGTATCAATTCTTGGAAGAGGATAAGTGGAGCATCGAATCATAGAGTTGATTAACCTTAAATCTAGGGCCAGTCTAAAGGAAGGTTTATCCTCCTTAGACACAGCTTTCTTTTTAACCATGAGCATTGGGCATGCCCATTCAGAGATATTTCTCTCAATGATCCCTGCATCCAGTAATTTGTCAAGTTGATCTTTTGCCTCTTCTTGAATAGCTTGTGGAATAGGAAAAGGGTAAGTTTTTAAGGGAATATCTGAAATGAATTTTATATGTGGAGTGATATGATCGGTGTGTCCAATCGACTTTAGTGAACATGAAAATACAGAGTTAAATTTCTGAAGAATATCTTGTATTATTTATTACCCTTTCTGTAGGTTTTAAATGCTGAATAGAAAAATTATTTACATTAAATTCTTTCTGTCTTAAGGATAAAACTTCTGGTGTAGCCTTAATTAGATTACACATGTGATCAGGTGTATTTGTTGCAAGATCTAAGGTATTTTCTTCTATTTTATCTATCTCTGAAATGTATCCGCAAACGGTATTTTTATTTATATGCAGTTTCTTGCTCGAATTGTTATACATAGGAATAAAAAATTGAATTAATTCTTGTTTAGTTGAATTTTCCTTGATATGTTGTACCTCCACAAGAGAAGGATAGGACGCAAGTGGACAGTGCTTGTTAGACGATGTAAACATTACTAACTGATTTTCTGGAATAAGCGTGGACCGCACAGGCACATATATAGTATCCTGAGGATCAATCATAATCTTCTGGGTAAGCCAACATTTTTTATAAGAGGGTAAGTTATCTTTATGAACATCAATTTTAGATTTTTTATATCCAGTTTGGGGAAAATCCGTATGAGTAGCTATCTTATGCGATGCCCGATTCATATCAGATTCAGATGATAGAAGACTGCAAGAGGGTACAGTGCCTAGAATATCTAAAGCATTTTCATTAATTTGTATTTTGTTATTGTGTAAATTGATAACTACATGATGGGACTTTAAAAAATCAAAGCCAAGTATATCAATAAATTTAGATTCAGTTGGTATTTCAATAAGAAAAAAAGTGTGTTTGTAAAAAGTTTTCCCTATTTTAAAGGAAATGCAAACACATCCGTCACATTGGACTATAGAGTTTACTGTAGATATCTTGACTCTTGAAGCAATTCTTTTGTAATATAATTTGTTTTGATTTTGTAAGAAGTAATGTTTTGAGAGTAATGACACAGAAGCTCCTGAGTCGAGAAGAAAATTCTCTAATGTTTTGTTTAACAGTAATTGTATGATGGGGAGATTGGGCAGATCATTGTCTGTGTGTAACAAGAATTCCAGTGAATTAACTAATATGCAGTCTCCATTTTCCTCCACACTCGGGGATGTTACCAGTACAGGAGATGTTGTCTGTATCGCAACAGATTTGACTTTGCGTTCTAATGACAAAGGGAACTTTGCCTGTGTGTCTGGAGATCTCAGAATGATTTCATTGTTATTTACAAAAAAATTATTAGGTAGATTAGAATATGTTGAGTTAGTCTGTGAAAAGTTGTTATGGTAATTGACTTTATTCAAACCTGACCTATATGAGGAACTCTTTGTATTTAGGAGTTTAGTGTCACTTCTACCATTCTCCACTTCTAGTCATTGTGAATGACTACTTTTGGTTTGAGGGGAGTTGGATTTAAATGTTTTAGGGGCCCTGGCTCTCCGTGACATGTCTCTATAAGGTCTAGAGAAAGTTTGCCCATTACGATATCTGTGAGAAAACTTATTATTTTGTAATTTTCTGAGTGCAAAGCACCTCTGAGCAGAATGTCCAGGTCTTTCACACCATTGGCATTGAATCGTGTGCGAACCTTTATTTTGTGGAAATTTATTGTATGGCCGCTTGCTATAAGATGCATTGTTAATCTTAGTCAAATTGTTTTCTGAGTTTGTACCTATCACTTCACTATCTATTTTATGATTGAAGTTCTGAATAGTAGCAAAAGATGTTCCTGGTAAGACAGGGTTTACTTGCAAGTTATAAATTTCCTGGAATTTTTCGAGACATTCCACAATCTGATAAAAGGTTGTGGCTTTTTGTGATAGTAGATGAATTCTAAAGTGGGGCGGAATGAGATCATTGAATTTTGCGATTAGTAATTGTTCAAGGGCTTTTTCTTCCATATCAGGAAATCGTTTTCTCACTAAATTTTCAAGCTTATTAGCAAAAATATTAATATTGACATCGGACTCAAACTTAAATTCGTTAAATTGTTGTGCTATTGCAGTTGCCGACTCTACCTTAAAATATTTCTTAAATATATTAAATAATTCTTTTGTATTTTTGGCTTTTTGGCAAGCTGGGGAGGAGACATAAAACTTAAGAGCAGTATCTGCCAATTTTGATTTCACAAAAGTCAAAGCATGGGATTCTTCCCATTTGCTGTTCTCAATTTTAAATTTCACTTGTTCAATAAAAAAATCCAATAAATGAGGGTCTCCAGAAAATGGCGTTACTAAAGTTTTGAATGGTAAACCTCTTGTCAATCCTTTGTTAGAAGCCATTATTTTTTGTATATATATGAAACTACTATATTGGTTTAAAAAAAAAAAAACACAGATGTATGAAGCTTGTTATTTAAATTTCTTGATTTTTACATGTGTTGATAGCTATTTGCATATAATAAATTCACGTAGTTGAGGAGAGAGAGAGATACCTACAATTTTTTTTTTTTTTTTTTTTTTTTTTTTTTAAGCCAACAATACAAAGTTCTGTTGGTTATTATTTATTTAATCAGTTATTCAAAATATATTGAACCAAAAAAAAAAAATTTCATTTGTACAAAGTTCCAGCATATCACAATTTTTGAAACAGGGAATTGTCTTATAGGTCACTTGGTATCAATCATATTCAATCACCAAAAAAATGTAATTGGTAATGTATGACTTTAAAAAAATAATTTCAGTAATTCTAGCAATAAAAATAAAATAACTTATTCAAAATAAACAATCTCTACAGTATCATTTATTCTTAAGAACAACAATCAAGTATTCCTTTCCGGCACCAAATGTGATGTAAATAATTCATTTACCTTTTATGTTTTCATATTTTAATTTATTTTATTAATATGTTTAATTTTAATTATCAAAGAATTTCGTTATTGAGGAATCAAAAACCTCATGGCGTACATTGCATTTTGACCGCTAACCCTTTTGTTCTTTGGGTCAGAATGTCAAATATTTTTATTTACTTAAGAGAAAAGAGGAATAAATTTACTTATTGGCTAGAATGCTGTAAAAAGAAAAATGCATACAAAAATAATGTTTGTGATAAAACTAAACTGCTGCATCAAAATTAATTATTTTTATTTTCACAACCACACTAGTAATTCGAAATTAAGTAGGATATAAAAATTAATGGTTTTTAAAATTTGAATATGTATTCATATAAACTAATATATATATATATATATTTATTATTAATAAGTAGGCACTCTCTCTCCAAATGATAAAATGGTCATTATTTTAAAACAGAAGCAAAACAAATCTTTCTCACCCCATGTTCTTCTCTTGAGAGCTGCTCAAACCCAACTGAATTTAAAACTGCCGGGATCACAGAAGGTGGGGTCAGAACCATCACCCTATTGGTTCTTAGAATGGTGTGAGATGACATCACCACTAGTAAAGAAGAACCAATTTTTCTCCTGTGTGTGTGTTGCAGTAAAGCAAACACACCAGGGTGAGTTGAGCCAGCTCAGAGAAACAATTCATTTAAGTGCAGAAAACGATCTTATTTAAAATTTAAAAAGAAGTGATGTTTTTAACATCACACAGTCGGTAACAAAAGTGTCCGAACACTAGCAAAAATTTCTATGTGAAAAAAGTACGCTTCATACGGTTTTGTTAAATAAATCCTTGTCGAATCCTGTTCTTAGTCAGTGTATGAACATGATTCGATAAGGATTTATTTTACAAAACCGTATGAAGTCTACTTTTTATACATAGGAACTTTTGCTAGTGTTCGGACACTTTTGTTACTGACTGTATACAACAATTTTAAACAGTAAATTTCGATTCTTCCTCACTAACCATTTTCAAGTTATTACGGCTATCTATACACTCCTTCTCATATTTATATGGACGTTTTATGTTTTGCAATAACTAACGTAAAAATAATTGTGAACAACATTATACTAAGTGCACTTAATATATCTAGTATTCTAAAAACCAAAATTGTTATAATTTTTTTAATATGAAACAAAATTAATAAAAAAATAGTGCAAAATATTTTTTTTTTTTCCCACGTTTCCAGATGTTCATAATTATAGAGACAATCAAGATTTTTTCGTTTTATTTAACTTACTAGCGGATAAATATACAGTTGACATGCGAATTTGTTAACTACTGGGCTAGATTAATTCATATATAAACCTTCAATTTTTCTTGGACGGACATTACTGATAATTCCTCGATAAAAAAAAAAGAACGTTCATGTAGTGAAATATGATAAATGTGTTTTTTAAGTGGAGGGATAATTTCAATCCGTCGTATTTCTAATGAAATTCGAAGATCTAAAATTTCTGAAGAAAATGTGATCAAGCGTTGAACTGATGGCTCGATAGGAGAGAGATCTGATGCAAAATCAGAGTTGTTTTACAGAGATCGAAGACTCATAATTCCTCTTACTGTTCTACTCAAAATGACTGCTGCTGTATTTGCTCGTAATTTTTAACGAAAGGTTGAGGTCCACATTTATGCATGTTTAAAATATTTAATAATATGTTAAAATGAAAAAAAAAAAACTGTAATAATCAATAAGCATTTAATGGAGGAAAGAACGTCTGTGTTAAAGTTGAATAAAGACATATGAAATGATAAAATGTTGCATTTTCGGATGAAAAACATTTTATTCTTCATTAACCAAATGGTTTTAACAGTTACTGGCACGATCTGAAGATAGTGAAAGACAGAGCAGATTTTTAAAAAGCAGATATAAATCGGGCATTTTAAAGGTGGATCTATGGTGCTCTGGGGAGCTATTTCTGTTGAAGGTAGAATGAATATAGTAATTTTTTCTATTATTATGAACATAAAGAAAGTATCGGCAAATTTTAAACGTGGAATTCTCAGATTTTTGTTAGATTTTAGAGAGAGGGGGGGGGGGGATAATTTTTTTCAACAGGACTTACATTTTTGCTCTACTTCTAGAGCAATAGAAAATAGTTTGAAGAAAGAAACTTCTGTATTATTGCCTTTCCCGTGGCCTAAAAGTTGAAAAAACCTTAACTTATCATATTGAAAAAGTGCATGCACGTGGAAAGCAATTTTAAATAGTTTAAATGTATTCAGAATATCATCTATACTAGATGAAATGGTACTGAAACTGAATATTAAAATATATGTATATATAATATATATATATACCAGAGAGAATGTCTGACTGTTTCACCATGAAAAGAGACCCCATAAAATAATTATTTAAAGAATAACTGAAAAAAAAAAAAAAAATTACTAAGATTCGAGCTGTCTTTATAATTGTAAACACCTAAAAAATCTTTTTTTGACCGCATTTAAAGTTCTTTTAAGATAGAAAAACGATAAAACTTTTTAAATATCGTCTATTAATGAAATTCAAATTAATAAAAAATATATTTGTTTAAATAATAGAATTCAGTGTTTCGTTTATATAGAAAAACGGATGTCCTTATAATTATGAGAAGGAGTGTAAAAGAAAGAGTTGTGTAATAACCAAAATGAGAAACGTACAATTAGATGTTATAAAAATTTTAAATTAAAAAATAAATAAATATTTTACAACAAATCCTTTTTGAGTTAAGAGACTACAGGTACGCGACTTACACGCGTTATACACAGAGGCAAGTTATACGCTAGCACGTAAGTAAAGACCCAAAAGTTTTATTCCTTTTCACCGCAGTATAGATAACCATTTCTAATAGATAATTGTCAATTGTACACTACGTACGTAGGCAACAAAATTCTCCGAACACTAGCAAAAATTCCGATATAAAAATAGTACACTTAATACAGTTTTGTTAAATAAATCCTTGTCGAATCCTGTTCTTAGTCAGTCTAAAAACAGGATTCGACAAGGATTTATTTAACAAAACTGTATTAAGTGTACTTTTTACTTCCATTACCCTACTACCGTAGGTAATGGAAGTATTGTATTCGGTCTGAAAATTCGATATCGGGTTTTCACCTGATTTACACGTTTTAAGGTCCCCTGAGTCCAAAAAAGTGGTTTTTGGCAATTGGCCAGTGTGTATGTGTTGGTATAAATGGGTCCGCAGAGTGAAAAGCAGAGTCTTTTGAACAATCACAACATTTAATAATATATAGAAAAGTAGAATAACATAATGCGGGCATTTCTTGCCGCACGCTTAGCAAAGCTTTCTCGTACAGACTCATATAAACTTCTCTCTCAGAGAGACGAAGATGCGCTGTTGATTACGTAATACAGTTACGTCACATCTGACGTCATGACAGGTGGTGAGCTAGTTAACAGCTGATATGAGGAAACATGCATTGAAATCCTTCATTTCCCCCTTTTTCAATAAATGTTTCGAAAATAAAACATATTTATGCATTATAATAGCATATTAAAAATTACAGAAAATTATTTTTATGCAAGAGTTACTTAAAATAAGAAAAGTGTTAGTAAAGAAATAGAATTATAAGCAAATAATTATGGTTAATATAATAAAATAAAATACGTAAAATATAAGCAGTTAATTTCTTAATGGAAACACAGTTTAAATATATATATATTTTTAAGTTCTTCAGTCCTCAGTATTAAGTCCTATCATATCACAACATTTTTCATGTTTATATGCATTTAAACTTTTTGTTAAAATATCTGCAGGTTGTTCATCTGATGAAATATATTTAATGTCAATTAGTTTATTATTGTAAACTTCTCGCACAAAATGATGACGAATGTCAATGTGCTTAGAGCGATTGTGATAAACAGGATTTTTTACTAATCTCAGTGCGGACTGATTGTCGCACATGATTGCAGTTGGACTTGATACAATTTCAGGATCCAGTTCTTTTAAGAAATTTCTAACATGAATTGTCTCTTTTGCGGATTCGGACAGAGACATATATTCAGATTCTGTTGTGGATAGAGCAACGGTTCGCTGCTTTCTAGATTCCCAAGAAATAGGTCCACCGGCATACTTAAAGACGTATCCTGTATATGATTTTCTATCATTTATATCCGATGCCCAATCGGCATCAACAAATGCTGTCAATGGTTTATCGTCTCTGTAATACACAATTCCTAAATTTCTAGTGCCATTGAGATACCTTAGTATTCTTTTAGCAGCTATCCAGTGAGGTTTTCCTGGATTGTTATTAAACTGACTTAAATAATTTACAGCATGGGTGATATCTGGTCTGGTAGCAATCGACAGATACATAAGAGAACCAATTAATTGTCTATAAGGAATTTTTGACATATATGATTTCTCTTCTTCTGTATTTGGACACATTTGTTTAGTTAATTTTACACTGTTATCTAAAGGTGTATTTACCACTCTAGAATCTTCCATATTAAATTTATTTAATAAATCTTCAATGTATTTCTTTTGTGTTATAGTGATGCTGTCCCTATCTTGATTAAATTCAATGCCTAAGCAATAATGCAGAAGACCCATATCTTTCATTTTGAAAGATTCTGCTAATTTATTTCTTATATCAAAATAGTGCTCTTCACTTTTAGTGAGACAAATTAAATCGTCGACATAGACGATTATAATAGCATCAAAAGGATATTTTGAGTAATAGACACATTTGTCGGAATTCAAAGGGTTAAATTTCATTTTTCTCAATTTCTCATCTAATTTCTTAAACCACTGTCTTCCTGACTGAAGTCCATATAAAGACTTCTTTAATAAACACACTTTATTTTCATGTATATCATTTTCAAAAAATTCAGGAAGCTCCATATAAATTTCTTCATGTAACATTCCGTTAACATATGCCATAATGAAATCTAACTGGTATGCTGTGAAACCATTCTGGATAGCATACGCGATTGCAGTTCTTATAGAACTTAATCTGGCTACTGGTGAAAAATTTTCCTCAAAATCTATACCTTGTTTCTGTGAACACCCTTTGGCAACTAATCTGGCCTTAAATTTTTCAATTTGACCATCTGGTTTGAATTTTGTTTTTAAAACCCATTTACACCCAATTACCTTTTTATCTTTTGGTCTATCTACAATTTCCCAAGCGTTTTGCTTAACTAAAGAATCATATTCTAATTTCATCGCGTTTTCCCAATTTCTAGCATAATCTCCATTTAACGCGTCGATCACGCTGGGATTAATTTCATTAAATGAGTTATCAGCTAATTGAGAAGTTTCATCTTTATATTTTGTATCTGTAATACATTCCTTATGAGAGTTTTGAAAGTTCCAACTTTTAATTTTTTTAGGTCGGCCTGGACCGCGTTTAAAAATAGGATTGTTTTTATTAATCCTTTCCTCTTGTTTACATATATCGCCAGCACTCTCCTCCCCTCCACTCACATCTTCTACGTTCCCCCCTTCAGAGTGGTTCGCTTCCCCCCCTTTCCAAAAAGAGAAACTTTCTCCGTTGCATTCAGGGGGATAGGAAATCGATCCGCTGTTTTCCCCCCTGTCTGCGGTTTGAGTAGGGATAGGAGTTTCATTTTTAATATTACAATCATTGCATTTATTCTCAGACGGAAAAATTAATTCTAATTGATCAGTAGTGGCTGAATCATTTATTTCAAATTCGTCTATAAATCGAACATCACGACTTATGACAATTTTTCTGGTATCCTTATTCCATAATCTGTAAGCGCGTGATTCATTTGAATAGCCAACGAATATATGTTCGTGTGACCTAGCTTCAAACTTCCCTTTTGATTTTTTATTTAGAACAAAACATTTCTGTCCGAAAATTTTAAAATAGTTAACAGTTGGTTTATAACCGAAAAACAATTCAAACGGTGTTTTATTTTCTTTAATTCCTTTAGTGGGACACCTGTTTCTAATATATGCAGCGCAATTTACTGCTTCAGCCCAGAATGTATTTGGAAGGTTTGATTGCATTAATAAACACCTCGCCATTTCGCATAATGTACGATTTTGTCTTTCAATTCTAGAATTTTGCTGAGGGGTCATTGGTGCTGAGAATTCGCGTTTAATACCGCATTCTTCAATATATTTATTGAATTCTTCGCCACAATATTCCAAACCATTATCAGTATGCAGTATTTTAATTTTTTTTCCTAATCGATTTTCGACTGCTGCTTTATATCTCCGGAACGCGTACTTAGCTTGATCTTTTGTTTTTAGAAAATTTACTTCAATGTAACGAGATTTATCATCCAAAAAAGTAATAAAGTAACGTGATCCGCCATGGGATTTAACATTTATAGGGCCACATAAATCAGAATAAACTACTTCTAATAATTCATCACTATGAAATTTGTTTTCTTTACAAAATGGTTTCACAGTTTGTTTAGACCTAATACATACTTTACAATCTTTTAAAGAATCTTTTACATTAAAATTTAAATCTCTTAACATACTTTCAGATTTTAATAATTTTAAATCTTTTTCATTTAAATGTCCTAATTTTAAATGCCATTTATGAAAGTTGCTTACCTGAGTTGATGCAGCGATATCCACATGCGGCTGAAAAAAATATAAATCACCTTTTCTCGTAGCACTTATAATCAGAGAGCCGTCCTGCTCTGTGATTTTCGCACCTTTTTCGGTAAATACAACTCGGCAGTTGTTTGCAGTAGCTTTTGATATAGACATTAAATTGCATTTCAATTTTGGAACGCACAAAACATTTGTTAACTTTAAATTGTTTACACCGTGATTACCGGGAACTTTTAATTTGACTGTTCCAACACCTGTGATCTCCGCTGTTTCATCTACAGCTAATTTTATAAATGATCCAATTCTAGGTTCGAAATCTATAAACAAATTCTTGTCATGAGCCATATGTGATGTCGTACCGCTATCGAGACACCACTCGGAATGTTCTTGGAAAGAGTTACTGGCTGCCATCGTGAACTCTGTACTATCTTCAACCATGAAAGATCTATCTTTGTATTTATTCGATGAAGTGAATTTTCTGCCTGAGATCTTCTTTCAGCATTCTGAGGCTTTATGCCCTACTTTTGAACAGTAATTGCATTTGAAGATTGCATAATTTCTTTCGCCATATGTGTTCTTGTTCTGCACAGGCTTTAAGATTTCTCTTTTGTTCTTTTCAGGAAGATTTTTCTTGTGAGTTGTAAAATACGCATTTGATGATTCTTGATGCTTTTTATTTTTTCTTGACTCGTATTCTTCCATCATTTTAATTTTTAGAGCTTCAGGCTGCGGCAATTCATCTCTTGCTTCTATGGCGCACCTGAAATTTTTATAGCTGTCAGGAATACTGTATAAGAGCAAAATTGATAATAAATCTTCGGCTACGTGAATGTCCATTTCTTTTAGCTTGTCCACTATATCAAAGAAAATATTTAGGTGATCGGACATATTTTCACTATCAGACATTTTCTTAAAGAGTAGCTGCTTCAATAGGGTGGCTTTCTTTGCCGGTCCTCTCGATTCGTAAACTTCTTTTAATTTATTCCATACTTCATTTGAGGTGGTACAATGTTTAATATGACACAACTCACTTGGGGTAATTGCTAGGATTAAATCGGCTCTAGCTTTACGGTCAATTTCGAGCCATTTTTCTTCACCTTCGGCGCCTTCATCGGGCTTAATTTTCGTTCCGTTAGCATAACTCCAGTGATCATTCTTGATTAAAACAGCTTCTATCTGCAGCTTCCAGGTGTCAAAATTATTTTTGGATAACTTTTCTATATTTAATACTTGCGACATATTTAATCAGCTATAGTAGCTTCTTTATAAAAATAGAATCAAAAATACTTTCGATTTCAGCCCTTTGGCTTAACTGTAAGTCGCACTTTCGTTTTAGCGAATGTTAATTTAAATTTTTAAAAAGTCCGCAGTAAGATGCGTGTCTCTGGGCCCATAACCATTGTTGGTATAAATGGGTCCGCAGAGTGAAAAGCAGAGTCTTTTGAACAATCACAACATTTAATAATATATAGAAAAGTAGAATAACATAATGCGGGCATTTCTTGCCGCACGCTTAGCAAAGCTTTCTCGTACAGACTCATATAAACTTCTCTCTCAGAGAGACGAAGATGCGCTGTTGATTACGTAATACAGTTACGTCACATCTGACGTCATGACAGGTGGTGAGCTAGTTAACAGCTGATATGAGGAAACATGCATTGAAATCCTTCAGTATGTATGTGTGTGTGTGTGTGTGTATGTATGTGGAGAATCTTCTGATTATAGCTCAGAAACTAATAAAGATAGAGCTACGAAACTTTAGAATTGAAATACGTCTGGTGTACAGATGAAATTTCCAAATTTTGGTGAAAATTGAAAAACCGGAAGTGGGACATCGGAAACCGGAAGTTGGACCGTAAGTCCGTATCTCAAAAACGGCTCTAACGATTTTCTTCAAACTTGCTATATAAACACTCCATTAGATGTCCTTTCGAATGATATAGTTGGTTAGTTCAAGAAAATTGATAGGCGTCCTGTATAAATAGCTCAATTTCAGGCCTCCCAAGGGCGTTCCTTTAAAAACGGTTGTACGGATTTTTTTCAAACTCGCCATTTTAACTCACTTTTAAATATGCTTTTGTATGTAATTATTGTTTTCCTGTCAATAATTGAGTTTAACCGGAAATGGGGCATCGGAAACCGTAAGTGGGACCGTAAGTCCGTATCTCAAAAACGGCTCTAACGATTTTCTTCAAATTTGCTATATAAACACTCTATCAGATATCCTTTCGAATGATATAGTTGGTTAGTTCATGAAAATTGATAGGCGTCCTGTATAAATAGCTCAATTTCAGGCCTCGCAAAGGCGTTCCTTTAAAAACGGTTGTACGGATTTTTTTCAAACTCGCCATTTTAACTCACTTTTAAATATGCTTTTGTATGTAATTATTGTTTTCCGGTCAATAATTGAGTTTAACCGGAAATGGGACATCGGAAACCGGAAGTGGGACAGTAAGTCCGTATCTCAAAAACGGCTCTAACGATTTTCTTCAAATTTGCTATATAAACACTCTATCAGATATCCTTTCGAATGATATAGTTGGTTAGTTCATGAAAATTGGTAGGCGTCCTGTATAAATAGCTCAATTTCAGGCCTCTCAAAGGCGTTTCTTTAAAAACGGTTGTACGGATTTTTTTCAAACTCGCCATTTTAACTCACTTTTAAATATGCTTTTGTATGTAATTATTGTTTTCCGGTCAATAATTGATTTTTTGTGAAAGTTGGTATCTCATAAACGGCTCTAACGATTTTCTCTTTAGGTCACTTTTATGTTTTCTGATCACATTATCTCTCAAAAATGCATATAATACATGTAATAGCGGGTAATGGAAGTCGTGTGGTTGTTTCACACCAGATTTTTTTATATAGGAATTTTAACAAACCGAATTCAGTGCAGTTTCTTTTATCGCAACGCCGATTTAATTGGTATAGTTCTCTCAGTTTCCTATGAGGAAAATCTGTTTCATACAAATATTTTTAAATTAATTGAGTGTGATTATTTTTTTTTAGGCTAACTTGCATTAATATTTGAAAAATTGAAAGATATCAATCATCTAACTTTCAAATAATCTTTTGAGAAATCACGTGGTTTTTGGTTTGGAGTATATGAAAGCTTGTATTAAAAATTAAGAATTTTCAACCTAGTTTAACAAAAAATTAAAAATTGACTATAAATAGTGATTATAAGTTCACTGTACAAAAATTTTTATATTAGGTTGAAAGTTAAAGATTTTACAGAAAAATAATACTTAATTTAATTCAAGCATTTTATATACGAGTTGCATTTTAAATAATTTGCGAACTGTTGTGTTCCAATTTCTAACTAAATTTAGATGATAAATCACTTAATTTTTGTATATATATATATGTATATATATATATATATATATATAATTTGAATACTTTAATTAATTTACAACACTCAGCAAATGAAAGAGAGATGAAAATACCAACATATGAAATTTTAAATGAGATGTAGTTCGAATAATATTATAGTCACGGTGATAATTTAATTTAATTACACTGAGTAGTAAAAACATATTAAAGTACTTACGCAGAAGAGAAATGACACACATAAATCATAAGCCTAACGATGAGATAATTTACATAATCAATTAATCCAATATAAACATTCTTCAAATAGTAATAGAAATGGAAAGAGTAACCAAAAGGATATGTTAAAAGAATATGTTATAAATTAAAGGATATGTTAAAGGATATGTTATAAATTAACCAAAAGGGTATGTTAAAAGAAAAGAGAATTCATGAAATGAAAAACAGAATTTTAAATGCTGAAAACCAGAAATGATCTTCATCAGGAAACAACTTGCATCTCTGTCAGCATAAGCAAGATTTCTGATCGCTGTATAGCTAATTCAGGCAATATACAACTCAAGTTTCTATCTTGCAACGAAACAAAGTAGAAAGGGAAATTAGATTAAACAGTAACACAACCAGAATTGAAAAATGGAATAATTATTTTTAAGTCCACATGTAACCGAATCCAAACAGAAGTAGTAGAAATAAACAGATTGCCAAAACGAACAAACTGAAAAATATAAGCTTTTCTTCTCTTTAATTGTGAATTTTCAAACGATTTTAACAAAAATTAAACCTTGGCTATAAAATGGGATTAGGATTACACAGTCCAAAATATCTAAATTCTGTTAATAATTACATATTTTAGAGGTAAATAATATTTAATTGGATTCAACATCAGCCATGTATTAACTTTTTATAAGTTTCGAGCTACCGTTCTTCTAGTTGAAAACTAAAGCTTTTACATATTTTTATTTTAAAATTAAATTTAAGACCAGACATTACACTGGCATTTTATAATTTGCAAGATAGTGTTCATCAAATTGAAAATTACGATTTTTATAGAAAAATATACTTAATTAAATTCAAGTTTAGTTATTCATTAACATTTTATAATTTCCGAAATTATGTTCTTGAAATTGAAAATTATAAATTTTATAGAAAAATCTGGAGTGACTTCACTCGACTTTCCGAACATTGAGTAAATAACAGTTTTGTAGATAAAGTAAAGAAAGAGGAGTTGTTAAAGAAACAAAAGAGAGAAAAAGATAATAGAGTGTTTGAGTATTTTTCTCCATATATTAAACAATGTTTTATTTAACTCTACTGAACTTTGAGCCCATAGATCATAATGATAAAAAAATTTTCGTTGTGTCCCTGTAAAAACCTATAAATGCTAGATTCACCAAAATGCTTATAGTTAATGCAACAGTAATTTATAATATTCTTATAAAATTTCAGCTCAATTGAATAAGGCGTTTAGATGCTATCGCACTTTTAAAAATTTGGTCCCATAGGCCATAATGATAAAGAATTTTTCTTTTTATCCCTGTAAAAAAACTGTAAGTGCTACATTCACCAAAATCTATACAGTTGGTGCAACGGTGACCTATAATTTGTGTAAAAATGTTTTGCTCAGATTAATAAGGCGTTTAGACGCTATCGCACTTTTAAAAATTTGGCCCCATAGACCATAATTATAAAGAATTTTTCCTGGTGTCCCTGTAAAAAAACTATTAGTGCTAGATTCACCAAAATCAATAGGGTTCGTACTATGGTGACTAACAATATACGTATCAACTTTCAGCTTATTCGAACAAAGCTTTTAGACACTAGCGTGTTCACTCACACACATACACACACATACATACACACATACATACACATAGGCATACATACATCATAGTAAAAATAGTGAAAACGGATTCAGGGGACCTCGAAACGCATAGAAACATCAAAATCTCAAATTCGGATTTTTGACATGATTACAATACTTTCCTCACTATAGTTTTCGCAAAGTAAAAATACATTTAAATTAACTTCAAGGTTAGCCATGCGTTGATATTTTATAATTTCTGAGTTAGTCTTTTTCTAATTGAAAAATACTAATTTTTTCATAAATTCATAATTCAAGTTCGATGTTTTTATGAAGCGTGCTTTGTACTTTGTTTTGTTGAGCTTGAATATTACTTACGTATATATTACTTACGTAGTACTTGAATATTACTTACGTATTACGTGTGGGTAAATTTTTTGTTGCCAGCTATATTCGTCAAATTTTAAATAACGAATTTTACAGAAAAATATTTAATTAAATTTAAATTTAAGTTCAGTTATGCATTGGCATTTTATAATTTGAGAACTAACGTTCTTGAAATTGAAACTTATAAATTTTACAGAAAAAATACTAAATTAACTTCAAGGACAGCCATGCGTTGATATTTTATAATTTGTGAGGTAGTCGTTTTCCAATTGAAAATTACTAATATTTTGATAAATTCATACTAAATAAATTCAATTTCGATGTTTTTATGAAGCTTTCTTTATACTTGGTTTTGTTGAGCTTATATTACTTACGTATATTGTTGGGTAAATTATTTGTTGCAAGCTAGTATACTGGTTCTCATAATTATAAGGACACCCGTTTTTCTCTATTAACTAAACACTGAACATTATTATTTAAACAAATATATTTTTTATTAATTTGAATTTCATTAATAGACTATATTTAAAAGGTTTTATCGTTTTTCTATCTTAAAAAACTTAAAATACGGTCAAAAAGATGATTTTTCAGGTGTTCACATTTATAAGGACAGCTCAAATCTTAATAATTTTTTTTCAGTTATTCTTTAAATTAATATTTTATGGGATCTCTTTTTAGGGTGAAACAGTCAGACATTATCTCTGGTATATATATATACATTTCTTTTTAATATTCAGTTTCAATACCATTTCATACAGCATTGATGATATTCTGAATATATTTAAACTATTTAAAATTGCTTTCCAATTGCATGCACTTTTCTAATATAAGTTAAGGTTTTTTCAACTTTTAGACCCAGGGAAAGGCAATAATACAGAAGTTTCTTTCTTCAATCTATTTCCTATTGCTCTAGAAGTAGTAGAGCAAAAATGCAAGTCTTGTTGAAAAAAATATTATTACCTCGCAAAATCTAACAAAACACTGAGAATTCCACGTTTAAAATTTGCGGATATTCTTTTGATGTTCATAATAATAGAAAAAATTACTAAATTCATTCTGCATTCAGTAGAAGCAGCTCCCCAGAGCACCATAGATCCACCTTTAAAATGCCCGATTCATATCTGCTTTTAAAAAAGCTGCTCTGCCTTTCGCTATCTTCAAATCGTGCCAGTAACTGTTAAAACCATTTTCTTAATCAAGAATAAAATGTTTTTCATCCGAAAATGCAACATTTTACCATTTAATACTGTCTTTATTCAACTTTAACACAGGCGTTCTTTCCCCCATTAAATGCTTATTGATTATTACAGGTTTTTATTTATTTTAATATATTATTAATTATTTTAAGCATGCATAAATGTGGACCCCAACCTTTTGTTAAAAATTACGAGCAGCAGCAGTCATTATGAGTAGAACAGTATGAGGAATTATGAGTCTTCGATCTCTGTAAAACAACTCTGATTTTGCATCAGATCTCTCTCCTATCGAACCAGCAGTTCGACCTTTGATCACATTTCCTTCAGCAATTTTAGATCTTCGAATTTCATTAGAAATTCAGCGGATTTAAATTATTCTTCCACTTAAAAAAACACATTTATCATACTTCACTACTTGATCGTTCTTTTTTTCGAGGAATTATCAGTAAGGTCCATCCAAGAAAAATTGAAGACATATATGAATTAATCTAGCCCAGTAGTTAATAAATTTGCATGTCAACTGTAATTTATCCGCTAGTAAGTTAAATAAAACGAAAAAATCTCTATTGTCTCTATAATTATGAACATCTAAAAACGTGGAGAAAAAAATATTTTGCATTATTTTTTATTAATTTTGTTTCATATTAAAAAAAATATAGCAGTTTTGGTTTTTAGAATACTAGATATATTAAGCGTTATAACGAAGTGTATATTTTGCAGAGGTAAGTTTTTTATTATTATTATTATTATTATTATTATTACAATAGTAAACGTATTAGTAAATCATATTTTTATGTATGTTCCACAAACGGTACGTTGGGCTAAAAAGTTGATTTTTCCGTAAAATATGGTTTTACTTTTATTTTTATAAGTTTTCCCTATCTTCTGATCACTAATTACAACCTATATATTTTTGTCGCGCACTAAAAAAGAAAAAAAAATTGAGCCTCCTAGGGTTAAAAGTTCACTTTCTCAAATTTCATCTGTGTAAGATATTTTCCAGAAAATCCAGGCGATGTGAGTGGAAAACAAGGAGATTGATTACATCAAGGCATCAAAGAAATTGAAAGGGGGTATGAGAGCCAAAGGAATGTTATTAACATGATAACAGATTGTAATAATAGTCCTTTTTAATGTATTGCAATCATAAAAAATTTCGATTCTGTTATTGTGTTCATTCTTTAAATCTTCAGCCTTATTTTGTGAAAAACCTTAAATAACAGAAAGAAAAGACAAGCATTTCTGAATACAACGTGTTAAAAAATCTGGAGTGGTTCCACTCGACTTTCTGAACATTAAGTAATTAATGGTTGTATAAATAAACTAAAGAAAGACAAGACATTAAATAAATAAAAGTACAAATTATAATAGAGTGCTTAAGTATTTTTCTCCGTTGTTTAATTTTACACTATTGCATTTCAAATAATTTGGGTCCATAGACCATAATGTGGAGAATTTTTCTTTGTGTTCCCGTTAAAAAAAAAAAAAAAAAAAAAAAAAATGCTATAAAAGCTAGATTCACCGAAATTTATATAGTTCGTGCAACATTGACTTATAACATGTGTATAAATTTTAAGCGAAGACGACTAAGGTGTTTAGACGCTATCGCGTTTTAAAAAATTTGGTCCCGTATGCTATAATGATAAAGAACTTTTCTTTGTGTCCCTGTAAATAAAAAAACTATAAGTCCCAGATTCACCAAAATTAATAGAGTTCGTGCTATGGTAACCTATTTTATACGTACCAAATTTCAACTCATTCTAACAAAGTGTTTAGGCGCTATAGTGTTCCCTCACACGCATACATACATACGTACACACACATATATACTACACATATATACATACATACATTCTCGTAAAAATAATAAAAATGAACTCAGGGGACCTCAAAACGTATAGAAACACCAAAATCTCAAAGTCGGATTTTTGACTTGATTACAGTACTTCCCTTCAGGCCCCGACTTACGGCAGGGCATACGGGGCAAATGCCCTGGGCCCCCCTTCTGGAAGGGGCCCCCCTACAGGCGAATACAGAAATTCTGCAACCTAAAGACCTCTTATGCCACTGCAAGGGGGCCCCCCAGAATAGGCTTGCCCCGGGGCTGCAGGTAGTCTAAGTCGGGCCCTGCTTCCCTTACATGCTCGGAAAGTAAAAACACTAGAAAAACCTTAAGCAATGCAGAAAAAAAAATTGAAAAGAACGATTTCGCAGGTCAGTGTTATTTGGGATAAAGTAGTCTGTAGAACATGAATTGTATTCAGCAGTTCTTTAAAAATAAAAAAAAGTTTACATACCGATTCCTATGGAAGGTTGCGAGGACATTTGTCTTGTAGTTTTCACTATAATACATTCAATCGCAACATACAACTGGAGATTTCCTTCTGGTAACCAATATTGCTTTTTTTTATCAAGTTCTGAACGATCCAAAAGATCCACAGCTGCTGATTTTTCTGACCACTTATGTGCAATATCAAATCTAAAAAATTCTACATTTTTGCCGGTGATACCAAATCGCAATTTGTACTCTTTATCTTCTTCTTCTACTTGGTTCTCCGACATTTCAGCCGTTATTGCAAGAAATGCACGTGAAGCAATATATGATCTACGGCAAAATCCAATTGTTATTTTGCCTTGATTTGTTACAAAATATAAATGGCAGTTTGTGCCTATGAAGGAAAATCTTGGACTGCATATCTTGACATATCTATTAAGGTTGTGAAAATCTGGTATTTTCCAAACAAATCGATTTAAATGAGGGGAAATTTCTCCTACGATTTGACAATAATAGGGATTATACTTCTTCACTTTTGAAAACATTTTGTACAGATCTTGAAGATTACCCCTTTCACTGTAAAAAAAAAAAAAAAAAAAAAAATGTAATATATAGTAACGAAGTTCTATACTTTTATTCAAAAATAATAACAGTAATAATAATAATAATAATATATTAAAAAAAAGAGAGATATTGAAATCACATATATCTTCTACTTTATTACCCTCTTTTTAAAGGTGTTGTTTAATGTTTACTCCAAATTTACATTATATTACCTTTGCAATATTAAAAATCGTGTTACATTTCCAAAATAATTTTATTAATTCCCTGCAACTAACTTTAAGGTTGCGAATAAGTTCCTAAAAACTGAAAAATGTTTTATAATAAATGCTAAATATCTTTAACTACCAGATAGTTGTAGGGCGACTAAGGCGCCCGTTGAAAAATGATAATTTCATTTTATTTATTTCTCACTTCAAATAATTCATTTGCTAGCAAGCCCGTGCGAAATTTTCGCACTTTGTTTATCTCGACGTCATTTTTTTCATATGCATAAGAAAATTTAATATTATATCTATATATATATATATATATTTCACGTGAAAGCATATTTCATTTTATGCTGAAAAAAAAATGGCAACAATTAAAAATTTAAATGTCTATTTAAAATTTTACTTTAATCTATAATAAATCTATATTAATTATTTTCATATTTTAATTAATAAAAAAAAATCTAATCAAAAATTCGTTACAAATAAGGTACCAAACGAAAGGGGCGATTTTTCTGAATCCATCTGATTAAACAGCTTATCAATCGAACAATTAGATTTTTTAAAATTAACTAAATTATGAAAAGTAGATGGCAACTTGCTTTCACGCACAGAGTCTAAGGAAGTCTTTTAAGCCTATCTCTTAAGCCTAAAGCGTGACAGAGTCTGGCACTGATGAGCGTAACTATATATGCTGATTATAATTCATTCCCAACATTATGTTGCAATAACTATTCCCAAGTTCTTAATAAGTGCTTCTTAAGTTCTGAGAACATGTTGAAAATAAAATTCTATATCGATACATAAATGATGTTTTTATTTCATGGAAAATAGTTGTTGATTCTACAGAGTCTAAGTAAGATTGAATTCACTGGTAGGTATTAAAAAAAAAAAAAAAAAAAATTAACAACGTTTCATGACAAATGCTACATATCTTAACTGATTTCTACCTAATGATTATTTTGCAATGACAATTCTGAAGTTCTTAAGAACTTAAGAAGCTTAAGTTCTGAGAACATGTTAAAAATACCAAATTCTATAGCAATAGATAAATGATGTTTTTATTTCATAGAAAATGGTTGTTTGATTCTACAGAGTCTAAAACAGATTGAATTCAGTGGTAGGTATCAATTAACCGAACAACGTTTCATGACAAATGCTACTTATCTTTGATCATAACTGATTTCTACCTAATGATTATTTTGCAACGACAATTCTGAAGTTCTTAAGAACTTAAGAAACTTAAGTTCTGAGTTCATGTTAAAAATACTAAATTCTATAGCAATAGATAAATAATGTTTTTATTTCATAGAAAATAGTTGTTTGATTCTACAGCGTCTGAATAAGATTGTAATCAGTGGTAGGCGTCAAAGAACTGAACAACGTTGTATGACAAATGCTATACCTATCTGATCATAGCTGATTTCCACCTAATGATTATTTTGAAATGACTATTCTGAAGTTCTTAAGTAGTTCTGTGAATGTGTTATAAAACAAAACAAAATCCTATAGTAATAGGTAAATGGTGTTTTTTATTTTATAGAAAGTAATTGCTTGATTTTTCAGAATCTATATAAGATGGGATTCAGTGATAGGAACTTTTTATGCCAAATGATCTGTATCTTTGGTCATAATTGATTTCCATCTAACGATTATGCTAGACGACTATCAAGTTATTAAAATATATTAAAAATGCTAAATTAAATATGAATAACAACACCAGTGCTCTTCACCCTAAAAATCTACACCAGTGTTCGTCACCCTCACAAAAGACGTGTTGAAATTAGCGTTTAATAACATTTATGAATTTGAAACCACCGGAACTAGATTCCCTAGAACCAGAGAATCTAGCTCTAGCGGATTCAAAACTATAGACGTTAATTAACGATTATTTTAACATGTCTTTTGTGAGGGTGACGAACACTGGTGCAGATTTTAAAGGTGACGAGCACTGGTGTCTTTACCTTAATAGATGTTTTTAATTTACAAGAAAAAGTTGTTTGATTCTACAGAGACTATATAAGATAGAAATCAAAGCTGGCTATAAAAAATAACGTTTATGAAAATTGCTGCATATCTTAGACCATGTTTGATTTCCATCTAACGATTATGTTGCAACGACTATTAAGTTATGAAAATCTAATTAAAATGCTAAACTTCACAGCGATTTGTGAATGATTTATTTCATTTTATAGAAAAAGAATTATTTGGTTCTACATAATTTAAATAAGACGTAATTTAGTGATAGATTCGAAAGAGCTGAACAACGTTTTATGACAAATGCTGCGTATATCTTTTATCATAATTGATTTCTGTCTAACTATTATGTTGCAACGACTATTAAGTTATGAAAATCTAATTAAAATGCTAAACTTCACAGCGATTTGTGAATGATTTATTTCATTTTATAGAAAAAGAATTATTTGGTTCTACATAATTTAAATAAGACGTAATTTAGTGATAGATTCGAAAGAGCTGAACAACGTTTTATGACAAATGCTGCGTATATCTTTTATCATAATTGATTTCTGTCTAACTATTATGTTGCAACGACTATTAAGTTATGAAAATCTAATTAAAATGCTAAACTTCACAGCGATTTGTGAATGATTTATTTCATTTTATAGAAAAAGAATTATTTGGTTCTACATAATTTAAATAAGACGTAATTTAGTGATAGATTCGAAAGAGCTGAACAACGTTTTATGACAAATGCTGCGTATATCTTTTATCATAATTGATTTCTGTCTAACTATTATGTTGCAACGACTATTAAGTTATGAAAATCTAATTAAAATGCTAAACTTCACAGCGATTTGTGAATGATTTATTTCATTTTATAGAAAAAGAATTATTTGGTTCTACATAATTTAAATAAGACGTAATTTAGTGATAGATTCGAAAGAGCTGAACAACGTTTTATGACAAATGCTGCGTATATCTTTTATCATAATTGATTTCTGTCTAACTATTATGTTGCAACGACTATTAAGTTATGAAAATCTAATTAAAATGCTAAACTTCACAGCGATTTGTGAATGATTTATTTCATTTTATAGAAAAAGAATTATTTGGTTCTACATAATTTAAATAAGACGTAATTTAGTGATAGATTCGAAAGAGCTGAACAACGTTTTATGACAAATGCTGCGTATATCTTTTATCATAATTGATTTCTGTCTAACTATTATGTTGCAACGACTATTAAGATTTGAAAATCTAATTAAAATGTTAAACTTCACAGCGATTTGTGAATGATTTATTTCATTTTATAGAAAAAGAATTATTTGGTTCTACATAATTTAAATAAGACGTAATTTAGTGATAGATTCGAAAGAGCTGAACAACGTTTTATGACAAATGCTGCGTATATCTTTTATCATAATTGATTTCTGTCTAACTATTATGTTGCAACGACTATTAAGATTTGAAAATCTAATTAAAATGTTAAACTTCACAGCGATTTGTGAATGATTTATTTCATTTTATAGAAAAAGAATTATTTGGTTCTACATAATTTAAATAAGACGTAATTTAGTGATAGATTCGAAAGAGCTGAACAACGTTTTATGACAAATGCTGCGTATATCTTTTATCATAATTGATTTCTGTCTAACTATTATGTTGCAACGACTATTAAGTTATGAAAATCTAATTAAAATGCTAAACTTCACAGCGATTTGTGAATGATTTATTTCATTTTATAGAAAAAGAATTATTTGGTTCTACATAATTTAAATAAGACGTAATTTAGTGATAGATTCGAAAGAGCTGAACAACGTTTTATGACAAATGCTGCGTATATCTTTTATCATAATTGATTTCTGTCTAACTATTATGTTGCAACGACTATTAAGTTATGAAAATCTAATTAAAATGCTAAACTTCACAGCGATTTGTGAATGATTTATTTCATTTTATAGAAAAAGAATTATTTGGTTCTACATAATTTAAATAAGACGTAATTTAGTGATAGATTCGAAAGAGCTGAACAACGTTTTATGACAAATGCTGCGTATATCTTTTATCATAATTGATTTCTGTCTAACTATTATGTTGCAACGACTATTAAGTTATGAAAATCTAATTAAAATGCTAAACTTCACAGCGATTTGTGAATGATTTATTTCATTTTATAGAAAAAGAATTATTTGGTTCTACATAATTTAAATAAGACGTAATTTAGTGATAGATTCGAAAGAGCTGAACAACGTTTTATGACAAATGCTGCGTATATCTTTTATCATAATTGATTTCTGTCTAACTATTATGTTGCAACGACTATTAAGTTATGAAAATCTAATTAAAATGCTAAACTTCACAGCGATTTGTGAATGATTTATTTCATTTTATAGAAAAAGAATTATTTGGTTCTACATAATTTAAATAAGACGTAATTTAGTGATAGATTCGAAAGAGCTGAACAACGTTTTATGACAAATGCTGCGTATATCTTTTATCATAATTGATTTCTGTCTAACTATTATGTTGCAACGACTATTAAGTTATGAAAATCTAATTAAAATGCTAAACTTCACAGCGATTTGTGAATGATTTATTTCATTTTATAGAAAAAGAATTATTTGGTTCTACATAATTTAAATAAGACGTAATTTAGTGATAGATTCGAAAGAGCTGAACAACGTTTTATGACAAATGCTGCGTATATCTTTTATCATAATTGATTTCTGTCTAACTATTATGTTGCAACGACTATTAAGTTATGAAAATCTAATTAAAATGCTAAACTTCACAGCGATTTGTGAATGATTTATTTCATTTTATAGAAAAAGAATTATTTGGTTCTACATAATTTAAATAAGACGTAATTTAGTGATAGATTCGAAAGAGCTGAACAACGTTTTATGACAAATGCTGCGTATATCTTTTATCATAATTGATTTCTGTCTAACTATTATGTTGCAACGACTATTAAGTTATGAAAATCTAATTAAAATGCTAAACTTCACAGCGATTTGTGAATGATTTATTTCATTTTATAGAAAAAGAATTATTTGGTTCTACATAATTTAAATAAGACGTAATTTAGTGATAGATTCGAAAGAGCTGAACAACGTTTTATGACAAATGCTGCGTATATCTTTTATCATAATTGATTTCTGTCTAACTATTATGTTGCAACGACTATTAAGTTATGAAAATCTAATTAAAATGCTAAACTTCACAGCGATTTGTGAATGATTTATTTCATTTTATAGAAAAAGAATTATTTGGTTCTACATAATTTAAATAAGACGTAATTTAGTGATAGATTCGAAAGAGCTGAACAACGTTTTATGACAAATGCTGCGTATATCTTTTATCATAATTGATTTCTGTCTAACTATTATGTTGCAACGACTATTAAGTTATGAAAATCTAATTAAAATGCTAAACTTCACAGCGATTTGTGAATGATTTATTTCATTTTATAGAAAAAGAATTATTTGGTTCTACATAATTTAAATAAGACGTAATTTAGTGATAGATTCGAAAGAGCTGAACAACGTTTTATGACAAATGCTGCGTATATCTTTTATCATAATTGATTTCTGTCTAACTATTATGTTGCAACGACTATTAAGATTTGAAAATCTAATTAAAATGTTAAACTTCACAGCGATTTGTGAATGATTTATTTCATTTTATAGAAAAAGAATTATTTGGTTCTACATAATTTAAATAAGACGTAATTTAGTGATAGATTCGAAAGAGCTGAACAACGTTTTATGACAAATGCTGCGTATATCTTTTATCATAATTGATTTCTGTCTAACTATTATGTTGCAACGACTATTAAATTTTGAAAATCTGTTAAAAATACCAAATTTCATAGTAACATGTAAATGATGTTTTTATTTTATAGGAAATGAGTTGCTTTAATCTACGGAGTCTTAAATATGACGGAAATCAGTGCGTCATATAGTAAAAATGGTTTTATGACTGTTACTAAAAATTTAATTTGAATCCATTTTGCTAAAAACTCTAAATATAAAAAAATCTATTCCTACTGATTTACAGTTATTGCCACTAAAAATATGGAACGTTATAAACTATTTATAATAATAATAATAAACTGAGAAATTTATATACAGTTGTAATTTTGTGGTTGTAAAACCTTAACAAATACCCCCCCCCCTTTTTTTTTCTTTAAACATAAGGTAAATGTTTTAAAACTATCAAACTTTGCTTAAAGATATGTAAAAGTTTTTGTCGGGTAATTTTCAATCTACACTTTAAAAAAATTCTGTTAAAAAACTAAAAACATCTGTAACTTTCTCAGCTGATTCGATCCTGTCTGGTTGAACGGAACAAATTCTACATAACTCTTTAAATTCCATGAGAGAGAGAGAGAGAGAGAGAAGCCCTTTTTTTTTTTTCTTTTCTTATAAGCGATATTTAGGCTGAAGGAATATACATATTTTTTTAATTGGAAACTTTTTTTTTTTTTTTATTTTATTTTTTTTACAAGGGTGTTAACTACAAGTGACAGTGGATAATATCTGCACTACTCGTACATTTTTATCATAAGTATGTATGGACAGACACACTCCGTTTTCTAAAGTTTATTTAAAAAGGAAATAAGACAGCACAGTGTTGCCAGCAAAAATATATCGGTCTTTACCGTATTGACTTCATATGGAAAAAAATAATATGCAAGAATATAATTGTTTATTGTTAGGGACAAAAATAAATAAATAAAATAAAATTACCTCAAGGTGACTCTGGGAATTGATGAGTTAATGTGAGCTATTTGTTAGAATGTGCACTGCGGAAAAAATCTCTTTCTACGAATAATTTCTGTATTGTACGCTTATGGAAAATTTCTCCACTGAGAAAAAATTCTGTAACGGACATCTAGAATCTAAATTGTGGCTCTAGAAAAAATAGTTCCACGTCATCCTTATAAATTCTAGTCCCCTTGGAAAGCGAGTTCTAGAAGCTCCTACTAGAATTCTCGAGAGTTTGCCTATATTCTCGAGGGCAAAGTTATTTAAAAATCTCTGCAAATAAATGAGACTACAAGAAGCGGATTTCAGTAACTATAATCTTGGTTTGTTACCAAATTCTAGAAAATCAAGCGAGAATTTCTCACAATACAAAAGATTCAGAATATTCAAAAGACTGTTTCACCATCGAGAAATGTGTAGAGTAGAAATTCTCGACCATTTCTTCTATTCAGTTTATTGGCGTGCCTTATGCGCTTAGCTCGGAAATCTATATTTCTAGTTAAGGGATTCAGAAAATGGCCACTTATTCATTCTAGTGGAAGGCGGCATATTTTTTTTCTCAGTGTGCCTACACTTTTTTCCCGTAGCATATGAATACTTTCTCGCAACTTTTGTTGCTAGGAATTTTCTGTAGTATAACAGGAGTATTTATTAACACGCTTTTATTAGCTTCACCTGTATGTATGTATGTATGTTTGTTTGTAACTTCTCTGGGAGCAAACAAAAAATTTATATTGTAAAAAAAAATACTTACCCTACGTGAACGATATGGCGTAGAGGTAAGGCGCTGCGCTACGAACCTAAAGGTCCAGCGTTTGATCCCGGTCAGGGGAGATTTTTTAAAAATGGTTTTTGTTAATTCTAAGTTATTTTAATTACAGATTTAAATGTATGTAAATATTATGGTGTGTCACTCACACGATTTTCTCTTACCCTGAATTTTAATACTAAGATAGATATTTTGTGCTTTTTAGTTCACATTTCTATAAAAGCGTGTTCTTTAATTTTTTAAAACTATAATATTATATATTTAAAACCTAATTACATATGAACAACACTATACCTGGTGCACATAATATTTGCTTTCACGTTATTTTTATTTACTTTTATTTTATTTATTATTTATTTATTTTTATTATTATTTTTTTCATTGCACATATGAAAATTAATATGAAAATATTTTAGTTTTATATATCAATTTATAAAGTTTATACAGAGTGGATAAATGATTGTATATTTTCAAAGCTCGATGAATTAAAAATATCTAAGTACTAAGCTATGTAATATTTTAAAAATAATATTATTCTAGAGATCTTCACAAACATTATTATTATTATTACTATTATTATTTATAAAATTTTAAATTTATTTTTCTTGGATTTCAAATTTCGAGAATAATTAGTTAATTATAACGCTTCTTGCTAATTTGTTTTCATCTAATCTTCTTAAGAAAATTGCGGAAATGTTAATTAGCGTATTTGTCACAAAACTGGGCATTAATTTTGAAATCAAGAAATTACTACATTTATTACGAATTCTTAAATTCAATTGCATGACAAAAAAAAAAAAAAAAAAAAAAAAATCATGAAGGTTTTGATTTTTAAACATTTTTTGTTAGTAACTCATGTTGTAATTGAGATACAGGGTTGAGTTTCTTCCAGGTCAGTGGAAAAAAGTGGAAAAAAACGGAAGAAACTGGAAGAAATGGAAGAAACCAATAAGAAGACAAAACAGATACTACTCAAAATTAAACTACATTAACTTATATAAAATCAAAGCACATATTAAATTCAAAGTATTGTATGATATCAAATCTAAACTATAGTGTACCCACGTTTTCTAAAATTAGCAGTAAGGATTAAGGCTCCTATATATATGAGCTGGCGCATCAGGTATTTTGTTGCCTTAGGGTTGCCATATATACCCAGCGAGTTTCATTGATAAATAAACGGCAGTCATTACTTTTATCCTCTTGTGTTACTTTAGAGTAACATATAAGTAACTTATAGAGTAACACATAAAGTTACACATATTTCATAGTTTTAGCTAAGTAAACTATGATATGGGAGTTTGTTTAACGATAAACTGCTATAATCACTCAAGGAAAGAACAAAAAATGTTCAGATTTCCATAAGATAATTTAAGAAGAACGAAACAACATTACTTACATTTTTCTTTATATTTCTGACATGTGTTAATGTAAAAATACAGAAAAATGTGTTATTTTAATCATATTATTTATATTAATATTGATAAATCGATTTAAGGAGACCTTTTATTACTGTGTGTTTGAGTTTTGGCGACATTTTGTCTATGAAACAGAAATAGTCCTAATAATACATCTTATTTCCAGTACATCCACAGGATATCCTGACAATGTAATGTGAAAAAAAATGTGTTATTAGGAATATTATTGTTGCTTATTGCTTTTGTTGACCGACAGTACAGTCGGTAACAAAAGTGTCCGAACGCTAGCAAAAATTCTTATGTCAAAAAAGTACACTTCATACGCTTTTGTTAAATAAATACTTGTCGAATCTTTTTCTTAGTCAGTCTTAGAACATAATTCGATAAGGATTTATTTAATAGAACCGTATGAACTGTACTTTTTTTACATAGGAATTTTTGCTAGTGTTCGGACACTTTTGTTACCGACTGTAGTTTCAGATCAAGATTTCTTAAAATCACAGGAAAGCGATAAGGACGCCAAGCGGGAATGCTGTCCTCTTATCAGGCAAAAAATGGCGGCGATGAGTTGGCCTATATATTTTATTTAAGGGGTTCTAGTAAGGATGAGTCCAAAAAGTTGGATGGGTGCCAGCTTGAAAGACAGGTTGGGATTTGGTCAACATCCAGCAATTTAGCGCTCTGTGTTATCCCTTATTTTCTCCGAATCAGATGACTGTCACCCTTATTTTAACACTGGACTCGTTGAGTTAGCACATGCGCAGAGGCTTCTCTGGTTTCATGAAATGTGGTCGAAAAATATTATCTAATTAATATTAAAAATATTTTTTTTTGGTACTGTTAGTGTTGGTGTGTGAGTCCAATTGACTATCCTTATAGTCCTAGGTCTGGGGCAATGTCCTTTGTAAAGGAGCTTTTTAAGGGATCCTAGCCCATATTTACACAAGTTTCAGAGAAAACCGCAGATAACTGAAGGCTAGGCCGACGATCACGATCTATGATCGAACTTGTTACCTCATGTCGACCAGCTTCTAGAGCAGAACCTCTTGGACAGTGATGTGGCCTGTTACTATTGGTAAAAGGAAAAAAAGATGCTGTTACATAAAAACAAGCTCCAAATATCAACAGGTGATATAAGTTTTTAATTCTTTAGGGATAGTTTTTTTTTTAACTATTTCAAAAAAAAAAAAAAAAAACTATTCGAATTATTTCAGCTTTTAAAATTTTGCTGTCCTTTTGGCGATGGATTAAAATGGCTGTCGCAATTGCGTAAGTAAAGATCTTGGCGAGAAACGTTCGAGATACTTCGATGCCAAATTTCAAATTTTGCCTAGAGGTTTGCTAAAGTTATTATATTTCTTCAGAACGGTTTTTTTGATATTTAGTTGAATCATTAAAAAAAAAAAAAAAAAAGTTTGCGCGTTTATTTATTTATTTTTCGAGATAAAAAGAAAAATATTTATTTATTTATTTATTTTTGGCTCATAAATAATAAAATCTTTCGATATATAGTTTTTATAATTTAAATAAATTTTTATCAGTCAAATTTATGTCACGAAATTTGTTTACATTCAGAAATTTCCATTACTTTTATTAAACTTGAGCATTTTCTGGCCTTTTTAATTCATTTTAATTTATTTAAAAATACCATCATTATTTTAGAAACTTTAACTTCAGTCATTTTCAGTAACTCTATGTTCAGTAATTTTCAAAATGTTAATTATAGATATTTTTAAATAAATATCTTACAATGAAACATTCAAAAGGCGTCGTCATCAAAAATTATCGAGAAAAATTCATGTGATTCTACTCTTCATAAAACACCAAAAAGCGAAAAAAATATCGGCTGAAATGAATTACAGCGACCACAAAAAATTATAAAAATTAAGCATATTTGGCGATTTCGCGCAGATAGGCGATTGATTTAGAGTATTTGGCGGAGAAGCAAAACACGATTCTGTTCGTACACGGCAATATCGAGCTTTTCGCCTAACAGCGCTAAAACGCCAAGAATGCTTAATTTTCATAATTTTTTGTGGTCGCTGTAATTCATTTCAGTCTATAATTTTTTTTACTTTCTGGTGTTTTATGAAGAGTAGAATCACATATACTTTTTTTTCAATATTTTTTGAAGACGACACCTTTTGAATGTTTCCTTGTTAGTGAAATTAATGATACCATACCCCTCTAAAATTTAAATAAATATATAGAAGTTAACTTTTTTCGATTTTTTTTCAACATATAATTAATAATATTAATAATAATAGTATATCTAAAATAATAATAATATATAATAATAATAATAATAAAAATAATATGTAATGGAACAGCCGCTATAATGAAGCTATTTCATTTCCTTGGCGCGAGTTTTCTAAATTTTATTTTAATTAGTAGTTTAAAAATATGTTTGCACGTTAAAATTTTTTCAATATAAAAGAAATGTGAAATTCAAGGTGAAACTAGTGGGCATAGGTGGACTCTGCTAAGTTCCCCATCATATTTATGTTCTCATAAATTTCTAGTGAGAGACATATTATAATCATGTTATAAGAAATGGATTTGACCAAAGCTTGATACAGTGACAGAATGAAATCCCCGCCTAATAGGCTATCCACCGTTCACTTCGATATATTTATCTTATTCTAATCTATTAATTTATTTTTTCAGTGTCGATTCCGTTGTTTAGTTTTCATGCTACTATTTCCAATGCAATAATTCTCAAAATTCATATTTATATGAAAAATTTGCAATTTCGCTATGTTGATAAAATCGTAAATTACGATTAATTTACGAAATTTTCCTATTAGAATATTTGTATTCAATCATGTTCAAACAAATATCATAAATGTAATTTTGAAGTTGTCTAATGTATTTATGATCCTCAAAATGAAAGTTTATGCTCAATTTTGCCTTATTCTGGCATGTTAAGTAAATCGTAAATTCCAAATAACTTATGAAATTTTTAAATTCGAAAATCATAGTCTGTGATATTCATGCCAGTATCCTAAATAATATCTCGAAAGTGGTTTGACATCTTTACGATGAAAATATCCCTCAAGATTGACGTTTATGTGAAATTTTGCTCTATTCTGCCATGTTAAGAAATTCGTAAATTTCCAATAACTTACGAAATTTTTATATTGGAAAATTCATAGTCATTAATATTCATGTCAGTGTCCTAAATAATATTTCAAAAGTAGTCTCACATCTTTACGATAAAAATATCTCTCAAATTTGACGTTTATGTGAAATTTTGCCCTATACTGTTAAGAAATTCGTAAATTTCCAATAACTTGCGAAACTTTCAAAGTAGCATATTTATAGTTACTGATGTTGATTCCGGATATTTTGAAACATTGTTGATATTTTAAAACAGTCCGACATTTTTACAGTAAAAAGTTTCCATTTAATGCACGTTTAAGTGAATTTTTGTCCTATTCTCCCATGTTAAGAAAATCGTAAATTTCTCATAACTTACGAAGTTTTTTAATTCAAATGTTGCAAATGAATAGGGTTCTTGCCAGTATTGAAAGTAATATTTTAAAACTGATCTGACCTCTCTGCGATCATTTGTTCGTGAGATATCGTGTAAACAGACTAACAAACTAACGGACTAACACACTAAAAGACTGACACACTAACACACTAACAGACACTCTACAGACAGACACCATACAAATTTTGTCATTTTCGGATTCCTCACACCTGAAAACGTATGAAAAAGTCAAAAAACCTAGGTCGAAATTTTTCACGATTACCTAAGTTCCCCATACGTATAGTTTGATGGGAACTAAAAACCTAGGTCGAAAATTTTCACGATTACCTAAGTTCCCCATACCTATAGTATGATGGGGAACTAATACTATAAACGGAGACACTGCAAAATCACAGACTGAAAGAAATAGCACGATCTGTTGTATTAATAATAACAAGTGTAAAGCCTCTTTAGAAAAGCCGCAGACTTTGAATTTAACTAAGCAATTATTTTTCCATAAAATCTGTAATTTTAATGATAGATCCTAAATTATAAAATGTTAAGGGGACAGATTACTTTTGAAAATGGGAAAATGAAGAAATTTTCGATCAACTTTTAGAATTTTTAAAGAAAGAAAGAATGAATGTATGTACAAACATTTTTTTTTTTTTTTTTTACTAGTATTCGATTACTCTATTGATTAAAAATATTATTTTGGTTTACTTTGAAATAGAATATTATTTTAGTGCAGATATTTTTTTTTTTTTTTTTTTTTTTTAATAAATTTAAGGGTACTTTGTCACTGCGCGCATGATATTTCAAAAATATTTGAGACATGAACTTAAAAATTTTCTCAACCATACATTTTGACATCTTCTATATAAATAAAGAGAAGTGCCTGTGTGTGTGTCTGTCTGCGCTCTGGTGCTCACACTACTGATCGCAGAGCTTCCAAATTTGGCATATAGGTATATTGGACCCTGCAGGTGTGCACCTCATCGAGATTTTTTCGAATTTCGAATTTGAATTTTTTAAATTAATGTTTTTTCGATTTTAAACGTTGGCTTTTATGTTTCATTTTTCATGAATTTATTCTTCGATTGTAATCATCTGCGTATCTTAGCAACGGCTATTACGGAATTCATTTTTATTTAATACATTCATTTGAAGGCGATTTATTATTATTATTATTATTATTATTATTATTATTATTATTATATTTATTGAAAAGTCAAATGGTAATGCAATAGAAATAAATTGTTACGTTTATGTATAAATTTTATAGTATAGCAAATTTTCTTTTTTCATTTTTCTTTAATTCCTTTAAAAGAAAAATCTTTTTTCTTTTTAAATAATATTTATTGGGTGAAAAAAATGGTTGTTTATAGTAGAAAGGATTAAACTGATTGAAATTCGTTTGTTTTTCATGTACTTAATTCCTTTTAAAAGAAAATCTACTTTTTTATTTTATTGCACTGGTCGGAATCAAATTGTAATATAGTGTAAATAACGGGGGTTGTAAAACACATGGTTCAAAAACTAAAATATATAATAGATGCTGAGATACAGTCATCTTTATAACCATAGTTCTTAAATAACAAAAAATCCACAAGTCATCGATAAATACCCAGATTGAAGTGCCCGAGAAAGACATTTCTGTAGACAGTGGCAAACTGGACACGATGCAGTACGGGCAGAAAAAAGAGCTGCCTTAGGCAACGGGTACTCGAAGAAGCGAGATCTAAAGTGATTTCAGAGTTTTTTTTTTTATTATTATTACGTTTTTATTTGTAATGTGATGTAAAAATTAATACTGATCCAATTCTTTTGAAAATTCATTTAAATATAGGGACCAGTGAAGCGGGCGTAGCCTGCTAGTAATAAATAAAATGAACTAAAAATAAGCAATTCTGTTCAATTAAAAAAGAAAAATTGGTTGTAGAAATATAAATAGTTTAATGGCAATTTCATATTTCATATTTAATGATCAATTAAACTCCATGTTATTAAAATAATTCAAACCTTTTAATTCAGATTCTTAATTTGAATGGTTTGTTTCGTTTAATGAAAAAAATATAAGCATAGAGGAAATTGTAATTAAGATATCCTGCACGCAGTGAGAAAGCACCCTTGAATATTTTAGAAAATAATCTGCAATAAAGATAATTTTCTATTTTAAAGTAAACCAAAATAATACTTTTAATCAATAGAGTAATGCCATACTAGTTAACACACACAAACAGAATAAATAAATAAATAAATCTTCTATATAAATAAAGAGAAGTGTCTGTGTGTGTGTCTGCCTGCGCTCTGGTGCTCACACTACTGGTCGCAGAGCTTCCAGCTTTGGCATATAGGTACCTGAGACCCTGCAGGTGTGCACCTCATCGAGATTTTTTCGAATTTCGAATTTGAATTTTTTAAATTAAAGTTTTTTCGATTTCAAATATTGGCTTTGATGCTTCATTTTTATAAATTTAATTCTTTGGTTGTAATCGTCTGCGTATCTTAGAAACGGTTATTTCACTATTTATTTTTTATTTAATACATTCATTTAAAGGAGGAATTCTTTTTTTTTTTTTTTTTAATTTATTATATTTATTGAAAACCAAATAGTAATGCAATACAAATAAAGTGTTATGTTTATGTATAATTTTTATAGTATAACAATTTTTTATTTTTCATTTTAAATTAATTCCTTTAAAATAAAAATCCTTTTTATTTTTTTATTTTTTTTTTATTTATAATATTTATTGTGGGAAAAAATGGTAGTGTATAGTGGAAAAGGATTAAACTGATTAATTTTTTTTTTCATGTTTTTAATTCCTTTTAAAAGAAAATCTACTTTTATTTTATTTTGTTATGCTGGTCGGAACCAAAACGTAATACAGTGTAAATAACGGGGTCTGTAAAACACATGGTTCAAAAACAAAAACATATAATAGATGCTGAGATACAGTCATCTTTAAAATCGTAGTTCTTAAATAACAGAATATATACATGTCGTCGATAAATACCCAGATTGAAGTGCCCGGGAGAGATCTTTTTGCAGACAGTGGGAACCTGGACCCCCCCGATGCAGCACGGGTGGAAAAAAGAGCTGCCATAGGCAGCGGGTACTCGAAGCAAGGTCTAGAGCAATTTCAATGTTTATTTAGTTATTTATTTATTTATGTATAAATAATTATTATTATTTATTAAGTTTTTATTTATAATGTGATGTAAAAAATAAATACTGATCCAATTCTTTTGAAAATTCATTTAAATATAGTGACCAACGAAGCGGGCGTTATTATTATTATTATTATTTATTATGTTTTTATTTATAATGTGATGTAAAAAATAAATACTGATCCAATTCTTTTGAAAATTCATTTAAATATAGTGACCAGAGAAGCTGGTGTAGCCTGCTAATAATAATAATAATTTAAATCTTTTATTTTATTAAGTAAATTTAAGACTCTAAGTTTTTATCCCTAAACGAAATATTTAATTTAATTTTTTCAAAAAAAAAAAAAAAAAAAAAAAAAAACTCACAAAGTCAAAAGACGACATATTCAAAAAGTAATATTCAAAAAACAGAATTCGAAAAACTTCATTTTTGAACGAGATGTCCTTATAAAACGACATAACAAAAACCCCGTAGGATAGCATGGAAAGGGAGAAAAAGGGAATCTGACTGATGTACAGCCTTAAGGGCCCTCTTCATTCACCGCTGCCGGAAGCCGGAGCTAATGTTATTCTATGGGGAATTTTTCTTTACAAATACCTTATTAACTAATACATATTTTTAAATTCTGTTTTCACATTCGGAAAGTTTCCAGCTGTTAAATTGACGCACCTTTTCTAAAAAATTATTTTTTTAATTTTTTATATTTTATTTTGAAATTGCAAAATACGTATTTTCAATATGTGAATTTTTTTCATTTTGCAATTTCGAAATAAAATATTAAAAATTAAAAAAATACATTTTTAAAAAGGTCCGTCCATTTAACAGTTGGGAATTTTCTGAATGTGAAAACAGAATTTAAAAATATGTATTAGTTAATAAGTTATTTGTAAAGAAAATTTCCCGATAGAATAACATTGGCTCGGACTTCCGGCGACGGGGAGTGAAGAGGGCCGGCTTTGAATTCAGACGGATAGAAAAAAGGCTCCAAACTTACAAAAGCCTTTTTTTTATGAGATTAAAAGTTATTTTAATGTATTCTAAAATTAGATCTTTTGATGCAATAAAATTGTATTAATACACTTCAAGCAAATCAAGCAACTCAATTCAAATCAAGCAACTTAAATATATAATAACCACGACTAATATAATACATATGTATTTTTTATGAAAATAAACTTACTTAATCAAACGAATACCTGCTATTAGCTTACAGAATGTATTTAAATTACACCAATTCAAAGTAAAAATCAGAATATAAATATCAATCAGTTAAGAACTCCCATAAAAGGCGTATATCATTGTATTTCTATTATCAAAATTTTGCTTAGATAACTGGAGTTATGATGAGATAAAATAAAACTGATTATTGTTACGGCAATCTAGTGAATTTTTTTTTTTTTTTTTTCGTTTTTGTTAAACATGAACCTAAACCGTTGGATAAAAAAATACTGATAGTAAATACGCTTTATAATTTAAAAAGCAAACACTATTGAAAAATTTTTAACATAAAAAAAGTAGAAAGTTAGTTTAGAAAATTTTTGTAACTCTTCCTTTGTACTTAGAACTTTTCCAAGGAAAATGGTAATACCAGTCGATTGCCCTCTCCTGTGAACCAAATAACAATGTTTCATAACTCATAATTTATAACTCATATTTCTCACAATAAATATATGAGTAGAATAAATATATAGTTATATTATTATTAAGTATATATATATATATATAATGTAAATGAATTTACTTGTTATAAATTTTAACTTAATTTCAAATTAAATAAGTTTAATCTTTCTTACTACATTACCATTTGAAAGATATTTAGAATATACTAAATTATTTATAAAAAATATATTTTTAAATGAAAACTTATTCAATAGAAACATAACGTTTTATTTAGTTTGAAAAGATCTAACTATCACATCGCTTAGCAAATAATATCAGCAGATTATTTTTTCAATCGTATTGTGAGAAGTGCTGGGTTCGACACAGGTCGCATTCGTCGATCCAGCTGGAGTTTTCCGTGGATTTCTCCGATATAAAGCAAATATTAAAGCATTCTTTCTAAAACATATTAATAATTTTATTTATAAGATAAATATTTATAAATATAATACTCCTATTGAGGCTTTTCATGAATGGAAATATATAACTTTATATGTCATTTTGACATTTTTTTGGTTGAATTTTTAAATCATACTAATTACATTTATCAGCATTTTAATAAATTGGACAATGAATATTTAGAATTAATTAAAAATAATTTTATTTTTTTTCCTGTAGACAAGGCTGCAAATAATTGTGGCATTATATGTAAAAAAATTATTTAGAAAGAAATTTGGAAGAACTGAATAATGATTTTTATTATACCAAACTCTAAAATAGTTTTAAAATATTTTACTGCTTATTCAAAACAGATAAAATCTCTTTTTTCTTATAATTTTCAAATTTCTAATGAAAGTAATATTCCATTTTTATTTGGGACACCTAAATTTCATAAAAATCCAGTTAAATTCAGGTTTACATGTTGTACTACAAACAGTTTTCTGAAACGTTTCAATGTCAGGTTACAAATCTTTTTGAAAAAAAAAAATATGTTTTTTGGAAATTGAAAGATAAGTTATTACAATATATTATAATATATAAGTTATATATATATATATATATATATGTTACCGCTAAAGTGCAGAAATCAGTTAATCTGCAGATTAGCTAGGTAATCTGCACATTAACTAGGGTGATCCGTTAAAGTGAGGAAAATTGTTTTATTTCTCAAATTACCTAGGTAATCTGCGAATTACCTAGATAATCTGCACATTACCTACTAGGCACTAGTTAAAGTGAAAAAAAGATATCTGGTGTTGTAATTTTACAGCACGCTGTGTTGTATTTGTTTTCCATTCGGAAAAGAAAAATAGTTTTCTTTTCATTTTTATTTATTTCTTTACTTATTTTAATCTGTATGTGTTTTTATTTTTATACCTTTTAAAGTTATATTTGTTTTATTTTTTATTTATTTCATCTTTATTATTCTGTCAATATAAGTTTGAAGATGTTATGCATTTTTAATATGAAATATAATAGCTTTCAATAAATTCTATTTTATAAATGAATGTTAGAATTGTAATACAGTAACGATTTCTTTTCAAAATAAAAATATTTAACAATTTAAAATTAAAAAAAAAAAAAAAGTCTTATTAACAACTTATAGTGCTATTACTATTTAAATACTAGAAATATTAAATTAGACAAATCAGAAGCATTATTTAAGAAGTACTTCAAATAATCAAAACTGCTTTAAAATTTTTTAGAATGCATGAAAATTAAAATGACAGTTTTCAATGCTTTATTAAACCATATTTTGCAGCATACATATATCTGCACAAGTTTAGCAAATATATTAATTTTACAAAAAAAAAAAAAAAAAAAAAAAAAAAAAAACCTTTATTAACACTTTTTATGTGATAAACTACAACGAAATTATCAGAAAAAGCGAACAAAATTTAAAATAAATAAATAAATAAATAAAAATATAATCATGATATATAAAATATGTACAGGAAACTTGAAACTGAAAGAAAAAAAAAATGTAATGAAATGCTAAAAAATGTACAAAAATTTCATATTAAGTATTTATTAAATGCCATAATATTTTTCAAAGTTAATAATTAATATATCTTTTTTTTTTTTTTTTTTTTTGTAGTAAGTAATAGTAATTTAAATCAATTTTAAAATAAATTAGTTTTAAAAAGTTATGGTTTAATAGTTTTAGTTCGGAAGGAAATAATTACTGTAATGTAAATTTAATATTCATAATTCAAAATGGAGTTTCACGAGAGACAGCTTTTAATTAAGATTACATTTCATTAATAAAATGCAGAGCCTTATCAAACTTATATTGACAGAATTAAAAAAGATAGAAATAAAATCAAAATTAAAACAATTATAACTTACTTGTTACTTTAAATTTTGTGTTAGTCATAATGATAAACCTAATCATGGCTTCCATACTCCACATTTTGCGTTTGCTTTTTATCGCTTTATCATCATAGCGTAGCGGAAGTGCGGAAGGGAAGGGGTAAAAGTTTTAGTTATAATTGAAGGTCATTCGCGTATCTGTATCACATGGCTGTTTGACGTCATAGTGAATGTAAAAAAAACTAAGGCTCGAAACAAACATTTGAACTTTAACGATACTGAAACCGTTAATCTGCAGATTACCTAGTTAAAATGCGGAAAACACTTTGTTCCGCACTTTAACGTGTTATTTTAGTTAATCTGCAGATTAGCTAGGTAATCTGCAGATTAACGGATTTCGCGTTTTAACGGTAACATATATATATATATATATATATACAAGTTATTTTTGATCCATTGATAATAGTACTGATTTAATTAATAGAATTACTTTTTAAGCCTTTGTCTGTTCAAACTTTCGATTTTGAAAATTTATTTTGTAATATTCCTATAAATCAACTTTATTATATCATTAAAAATATTTTGTAATAATAATATTTATATTGTTTTTCAAGGTACAGTCGGTAACAAAAGTGTCCGAACGCTAGCAAAAATTCCTATATATAAAAATTACACTTAATACTGTTTTGTTAAATAAATCCTTGTCGAATCCTGTTCTTAGTCAGTCTAAGAACAAGATTCGACAAGGATTTATTTAGCAAAACTGTAATAAGCGTACTTATTTTATATAGGAATTTTTGCTAGTGTTCGGACACTTTTGTTACCGACTGTAAGATTTATAAGCAGTCACATGGTATTGGCATGGGAACAAATTATTCTTACAGTGCGGCAAAACTTTTCTTATTCTTTTTCGAATATAATTTTACTGTAAATAATTTTACAGCAAAATTATATGCAAAGTTTAATATTAATATTTAATTTTATGCACTCGGTGGCGCATTCTTAGCGCTTTATTAAATAAAATGAATAGCAATTAATCATTTATTCAAAAACAGAAGTAATGAAAATTATGAGCTTACCTTTTTCTGTTCTGAGGAGTCGGTTGTGCCGTGAACCAGTAGCTCAATGTTTGTATTTATTATTATTATAATTTGTTTCTTCTCTGTAAAATAATAATTCTATTAGTTTTGTGAAGTAAGCACTTTGAGACCATCTTTGGAAATTAACTTGTATATTTAATGAAAAGGAAAAATAAAAGTAAAATAAAAAAGAAAGGAGCGAGAAATGATCTCACTTTACATATTCAAAATTAAACACTAACTAAAAGTATCAGAATCTATTCCGATGAAAACATACAGGTGTGGAGTCACGTGGTACAGTTCTAAAAATAGATCTTCACCCCTTCAAACCACGGAGGGGATGAAAAGTTGGGAGGGTGAAAACAGACACACTTTTGTTCTTATTATAATGTTCGATTTTACAGAACACATTTTGGAATAAAGGAGTCTTTTCGAGTTTGTAATTTTCTGTCAGCCCTCCTCAAACGAGGAATAGTGTCTTAGTTCCAAATTGTCTCGGTGTTTCAGAAAAATCGGCTTAGGAGTAGGTTTGGTCAACACATCTGCAGTCATGAATTTACTCTGCAGATATTGTAGAGAAATTGTTCCATTTTCACACAGGTTTTTCACGCAGTGAAAACGAATATCGATGTTTGGAGCGTGATGTGTGTTTGGGCGATTCAATCATTTTGATGGTTGACTGATTGTCTTCGAATAATTTTATGGGCAGTTCCTGTGGTAAATCAAGGTCCTCTAGTACCCTGGTGAGCCATAATATCTCTTGTCCAGCATTTGCGGCTGATACGAATTCTGCTTCTGCAGAAGACAGAGCTACACACGTTTGCTTTTTCGATGTCCACTGGATTGGTGTCTTTCCTACTAAAAATAGGTTTCCTGTCATCGATTTGCGATCAGATTTATCACCGGCCCAATCGGCATCGGCATAGCAGGTTAGGATAGGTTTTTCTTTTCCACTTATAACCAAATTCAATTTTTCAGTGGTTTTCAAATAACATATTATCTTTTTCGCAGCATCCCAATCTTGCTGCCTGGGCTTCTCATTGCGTCTACTCAGAATATTGACAGCTGCTGCAATGTCAGGTCTAGAGATAGTAGCGATATATAATAGGGATCCGATGGCTTGTCTGTATTTTGTATTGTTATTTAGTAGATTATCATCTGAGGTATTATCCAGATAGCCAGGATTCATAGGTATATTTGTGGGCTTAGCATTTTGAAGATTGAATTTTTCTAAGAGTTCTTTAATTTTAGATCTTTGGTTTATAAAGTATTCTCCTTGTTTAGATTTTTGTATGTTAATGCCGAGGTAGTAACTTATTTCCCCTAAATTTTTGAGCTCGTATTTTGCACTAAGTTTCTCAATAGTTTCTTCTATTTGTTGGTCCGACCCTGATATTAAAAGGTCGTCCACGTAAATAATTATATGTATGGGATCTGTTTCATTTTTCCTAAACAGGCAGGCATCTGCTGTGCTTTGTGTAAAACCGAATTCTTTTAGAGTTTCACCAATTTTCAAATGCCATGATCTGGCGGCTTGCTTAAGACCATAAAGGGCTTTTTCTAATTTCCATACTTTATTTTCGTTTCCCGGTGAAATATAGCCTTTAGGCTGTTCCATGTATACTATTTCATCTAAGTCTCCATGCAGGAAGGCAGTTTTAATATCAATATGGTGAACCTGTCTGTTTCTGTGAGCAGCACTGGCTAAAAAGGCTCTAATTGTGCTATGGGATACCACCGGGGCAAAAGTTTCGTGAAAGTCTTCGCCATATTTTTGGCTGAAGCCCTTCGCTACCAATCTTGCTTTATATTTGGCTATTTTGCCTGAGGAGTCATATTTGACCTTATAAGTCCATTTGGACTCAATTACTTTTCTTCCTGGTGGAGGTTCTACCAATGTGAATGTTTTGTTTTGGATTAAGGAATTCATTTCTTCCTGCACTGCGTTTGACCAGTTCAGTTTTTCTTGTGGGTTTGTTATGTTGAGAAAATCATTATAATCTTTAGGTTCATTAGCCTCAAAGTTTTCTGTTAAGTAAATAAGCCTTTCGGGAGGTACACCTTTATTGTGTCTATTTGACCGTCTCAAGGTGTCGTTTGTGTTGTCGTGTTCACTAGTGATATTTTGATCTGGTGTACTTATGTCAATTTTGACAATTTCGCGCCCTATGTGCGATTCTGTGTCGGAGTGTTCATTTGTATTGTTTTCTGAGAGTAATTTTATTTCATTGTTTTCTCCTGAATTGTTTATAGTATTTTCAATGAATTTAACTGTTCTCGCAAGTATTACGTGGTCATTTTTCAGGTAGATTCTATAAGCTTTAGCGCTGTTATCATAGCCGACAAAAATGCCTTCTTGGGCTTTGTCATCTAATTTACCCCGTTTACTTTTATGAATGTAAGCATAGGCTTTACAGCCGAAAGTTTTTAAGTGATTTAAATTTGGTTTGCTACCATGCCATAATTCGTAAGGAGTTTTTGTAGTGGCTTTTGTAGGTAGTCTGTTTTGGAGGTAATTGGCAGTGTTTAAAGCTTCTCCCCACAATTTTTTGTCTAAGTTGGCTTCTGATAAAAGTGTACGTGTCATTTCGATTAGTGTACGATTCTTTCTTTCCGCAACCCCATTTTGGGCTGGGCAATGTGGTACGGTGAGCTGATGGTGAATACCATTTTCTTTAAGAAACTCTTCTACATTTTTGCTCATGTACTCACCACCATTATCTGACCTTATTGTTTCTGGTTTCTTTCCAAATTTGTTTGTGGTAAATTTGACGTATTCTTTTAATTTCTCGATTACTTCGCTCTTTTTACTTAGAAAATAAATCGTTGTATACCTAGAATAATCGTCAACAAAAGTTAAGAAATATGATTTACCACCTATTGTTGGTACCTGAATAGGTCCGCAAACATCGCTATGTACTAATTCTAGTATTTGTTTTCCCCTATTTTCTGCAATTTTTGGATACGGGGTGTCAGTCAGTTTTGTTTTGATGCAAGTTTCGCATGTTATCTCGTGTTTGCAGTTATTGATTTTTATTCCCAGAACTAACTGATTTTTGTTTAGTTCTTTAATGGAGTTGAAATTTTTATGTCCCATGCGTTTATGCCATAGAGTAATACAGTTAGGATTTTGGCATTCTTCAATCAGGTATGTGTCATGTTTGTTTATTGGCATGGGCAAGTTTAACTCATATAAGTTGTTATTTTTTGTACCCTCTAAAATTGTTTCATTTTTCATAGAGATGTAACACTTTTGTTTAGTGAATGTGACTTTACAGCCATTTTGGGTGGCTTTGTGTACAGATATTAAGTTTGCCTTTAATTCTAGAACATATAAAACATTCTTTAGTGTTAGTTCCTTTTTTTGTTTATTTGGATCCAGGTATTCAATTTTTATTTCTCCTGAACCGAGTGAAGTGAGGGTGTTACCCTTTGCTACACATACTTGCGATTTTTGTGACTCATTTAAATTAACGAAAAGGTCTATATTGTTGCTTATGTGCGATGAGGAACCACTGTCAATTATAAAGTTGTTCGTCATTGTGTTTTGAGTCGTGAAAGCCATTTGTTTTGTTTGTGATGTTATTTGCTTCATTTGTTTTGAATGGCTTTGTTGTTTTGTATGTGTGTGTGGCAACTCATCATTGTGTGTCACTAACTGTGAGGAATTGGTTGCTCTGATATTATTTCTAAATTGTTTGTTTTTAGTGTTATCAGCATTTCTATTTTTCAGATGCCAGCACTCCGATTTATTGTGATTTGTGTTCTTGCAATAAGTGCAGAATTTATTTTCCTTTTTGAAATTACTGTTATACTGTTGTTTTTTATTTATGTGAAAAGCTTTAGAAGAATTTGAATTGTTTTCGGAGGCTTCTTTTCGACGATTGAATTCATCTAGCAATTTGCTGCTAACATAGTTATGTGTGAGTTCATTTTCCGGGCGAGCTTCAAGGGCTATAATCAAGGTTTCATAACTTTTGGGTACGGAGCATAGTAACAGTGCAGAAATGTGCGCGAATTTTATTTCTTCCCCAATTGATTTCAATTTATCTATGATTTCCAACATTTTATTTATGTGGATTTGTATATCGCCACCTTCTTCTAGCTTCGTGCTATATAATTTTCTCAATAAGTATAATTTACTACTTAAGTTCGTTCTTTCGTGGATATCACGCAACTTATTCCATGTTTCTAGAGCTGTTTGGCATTGTTTGATGTGGATGATTTGAGCGTCATCAATGAACAAATTTATTATAGCTCGCGCTTTATTGTCTTTTTTTCGCCATACATCTGTTATAGGATTTGGCGGGTCATCTGTAATGACTTCATATAATTCATCCTTCATGAGATACATTTGCATTTTAAATTTCCAAACTGAATAATTTTCAGAATTTAGTTTCTCAATTATTGGACTTTCTTTAAAAGATGCCATTTTTTGATTTCTTTTTATTTATAGTAAATACTATATCTTTAAGAAGAATTTTTATTTTTGAAAAGTTTTGTTTTTATGATATTTTTTATTAATTCTTCAATTAAAAAAAAAAAAACGAATTTTCTTAATTTTCGTAATTCAAAAAATGTACAAATGCATTTAATCTTTATTTTGCATTTTCTTAATATGATTTCAAACACTGAATATACTCTTGTTTTACTTTAAACAAAAATACTTTTGTTTTGTTAAATAATAATATTATTTAATATTCATGTTTTATTTTCATATTAATTTACTTTTATATACTTTTCCCTTTATCTTCGGGACAGCCAGACAATTTATAATCTAGGTAAGCTTTAATATGTTACTTAAGAACAATGATACATTTTTTATTTATCTAATATGGTCAGTCTCATAATCTAATATTAATATTTAATTTTATGCACTCGGTGGCGCATTCTTAGCGCTTTATTAAATAAAATGAATAGCAATTAATCATTTATTCAAAAACAGAAGTAATGAAAATTATGAGCTTACCTTTTTCTGTTCTGGGGAGTCGGCTGTGCCGTGAACCAGTAGCTCAATGTTTGTATTTATTATTATTATAATTTGTTTCTTCTCTGTAAAATAATAATTCTATTAGTTTTGTGAAGTAAGCACTTTGAGACCATCTTTGGAAATTAACTTGTATATTTAATGAAAAGGAAAAATAAAAGTAAAACAAAAAAGAAAGGAGCGAGAAATGATCTCACTTTACATATTCAAAATTAAACACTAACTAAAAGTATCAGAATCTATTCCGATGAAAACATACAGGTGTGGAGTCACGTGGTACAGTTCTAAAAATAGATCTTCACCCCTTCAACCACGGAGGGGATGAAAAGTTGGGAGGGTGAAAACAGACACACTTTTGTTCTTATTATAATGTTCGATTTTACAGAACACATTTTGGAATAAAGGAGTCTTTTCGAGTTTGTAATTTTCTGTCAAAGTTACTGTACATTTACTGTACATTTTATCGTAAAAGTATGTAACGATAAGCATGTATTAGTTTACATGCTTATCGTTACACGCAAGACTTGATTATTTTTAATACAGTTTTTAAAATTATTTAAAATTTAATATATCCACATAATTTTAAAATTAAATAAATCTAATACAAATAATTTTGAAGCTGATTTCTTAGATATTTCTTTTGTTTAAAAGCAGTTCAGGGAGGTATGGGACATGTAGGGAAAAGAAGAAGAATGAAGATTCTGATACTCCTTAAACAGAAAATATCAAGAGGCAAATGAATGAATAGATGGAAGAAAAAATATACGAAACAAATTCAAAAACATGGAAAATAATTGGTGTGGCATTCACACAACTTTTCTTTACCCTTTTAACTTTAAAAAAATACTTTATTTACCAGAAATGTATGAGGAATTTATTTTCATTCCTGAGCAGTTTTCCTGGACATGGTAAAATATACAAAAGAAATTACACTCACCAATTACAGTTAGGATTTCTTGGTAATATTTGTTCTTGAGATATGCTGAAACACACCCAGACTAGCCACAAAAAACTTTATTAATATTTAGGGAACCACAAAACATATAAATATAACAAAAACTTAATTTTGAATATTTGAACTGAAAAACAGTATTTTCTCTGCTAGAAGATTAAAAAAAAAAAAAAGATGAACTGATTGAGCATTTGAAATTTTTTATTTAAGTGGTACATTATACTCTAGTGTTGGAAAAAATAGGGGGTATTCGTAATTAATTAACATTACATACATTGTGTACCACTGTTTTTGTCATTTTTCATAGTATGTCTGTATATTATGTATTTATTTTAACTTTATAAACATGTCCCATCCCTCCCTAATATAAGGGAGGATGGGACATTTTTATGACTATGCTAATTGGCTTATAAAATTAATATTTTAATAATTACCATCAAATTTATATTTTTAAAAGATGTTAAAAGGTTTCAACTTGTTTCTCTGAAATTTACAGTGCTGTACCAGTAAAAAAAAACTTGTAAAAAATATTTTTGTCACAACTGTCCCATCCCTACCTACTGTCCCCTACATAGCCCATATTAATATCTCCACCACGTCCGTTAATAAATTTTATCTGTTATGTTGTTTCAAAATGGCGGCCACTTGATCAGGAAAAATAAATCAACTTATTCTTCCGACTGGTCCGGAAGGACTCGTTTTTACTTTCTTCTGCATATACAAAAATAAAGTATAGGTTATAAAGAAGCACAACAAAACAGGCGTTTGAAAGCAATAAGTACAAAACTTCGAATAAGCACCATAAAATGCAAGAACTCGCAACAATTGTTTTGGGTCGAAAGAAAACGCTGTGTGGTGCGTTGCCGCTTTATTTGCAGTACTCGTGCTTACTTTGTTCATCTGACGAAGGGTTGTGTTTTCTTTCGACCCGAAACAATTGTTGCGAGTTCTTGCATATTATGGTGTTTATTCAAAGTTTTGTACTTATTAAGAGAGTACTAGATCCGTGAGAATTTTCGAACACCAGTTTTCGATGGTTTTATGCCTTTGCAGATGTCCTGCACACGATTTTACTGTTTTTAGAAAATGTCTGTATGTGTGTGTGTGTGTCATAAATTTTGTGGACGGTGTATCTCACGAACTAATGAACGAAATTTAACCAAACTTTGTGTTTAGTTAGACCCTGATCTAAACTGGTGCTTGGGGGTTAATAGCTCGGCAGTTGGCGCTGTAATTCCCTTTTTTTTTCTAAATTTTTAACATGGCAGTATAAGACAAAATTTCGTATAAATGTACATAATGAGAGTAACTTCCCAGAGGTATAAATTTTCAGTATTAGTATCGTTCGAAAGAACGCATCAATACCTTTAAAACGAACTGTTGGATCATACATATGTAATAATTTAATACGAAATTATCGACTTTTCATTTTTAGTGGGGGGAGGGGGGGGGAATAAAAGAAATAAAGAAAGAAGGAAGGAAGAAAAAGGAACTTAGGGACAAAAACTGTATTTCTTCTGATGTCGACGCAAAATTGACTTTCTTTCAGCATTTAGTGTGCACTTCTCTGAGATAAAAATCATACATTCATCAAGGAAAATAATTTTAATAAATAATTTGTTCTGTGTGAATTTATATAAGATAATACAAAAAAAAGTCTTGTGGTCGCCACAACATACTAGTTTCCCTACAAAAGCAGGCATGCAACATTCCCTATTTATTATAGTCTTTTAACTGACAAATAATAGAAAAGTGATTTTTTTTTTTTTTTTAAGTATATAACTTTCACAGTGAAATGCGCTTTATTAGTAATAACTGATTGTCAATAGATGTCAGCACTATAAAAGCTATTTTTTAATTATAAAGTTTTATTAAGGAAAGTTCCCGATAGATAGCAGCACTACAAAAGAATAATTATATTTGAAGGAGTTTGTTTGATTAAGTAACACTAGATGGCAGCATCACATAAAATGCATTTGATTATGTACAATTACTTAAAAGTATATTCGACAGATGGCAGCATTACAAAATTATAGAATAAGAAGAATGTTTCTGAAAAAATGTTTAAACTTTTTATAATAAAGACTGCGTATCATTAAAATAAAAAATATATGTATGATCTATGTTTTAAACATAATAATAATAAAATAGAAATATTCACTAAAACTAGAATATAAACATTATAAAGGTACAGAATATCATTTAGTACGAAAAACTAAAATTTTATTGCATTATCATTCCTACTACAGAATATAAGTAAAATTGTGTATGCAAATTTAAATTTTAAATGATTCAGCATACACATTTTTTTTTTTTTTTTTTTTTAATAATTTATAATATTAACTTTGTAGCCGAAGATTAAAATAGAAATCAGATTTCTTTGTTAGGCAATCCCATTCTTACGACCATTGTTCAATGATGGTGAAAAGTGGCTTACCGAGTACAGGCGAGCCGCCTCCAGCCTCTGGTCATCAGAAGTCCTCCGAAGTTTTAAGTATAAGTCTTTGGTGAATTTATCATGCCATTATTGTGATCTGAAACATTCGCTGCAATACCACTCTTAGCCGTAGGTTCCGTCTAAAGCTGGTTGGTTGGTAGGGATTTTTAAGGCCGATTGACTACGGTAGGGTCCTAGATAAGTGGAATGCCCTTTGTGGGAGTTTTTCTAAGAATTCCTAGCCCGTATTTATGAGAGTTTCGGAGAAAACCACGGAAAACACCGAATGTCTACGTCGATGAGCGCATTTGGGATCGAACCCGGCACTCCCATCTGTTAGCTTTGAACGCAGAACCACTCGGACGCTGGTGGACGGTTCTGTCTGAAGAGTCTTAATATACAAAAAGTGACAGTAGAGGGACAACCTCAAAACCAAAAGAACCCATTACTGAAAAGCCTGACTAAGGCAGGGAAACACATCCAATGCCCCCCACGTGGGGTTGGGCTTCCGGATCAATCTTAAAATTTACTACAATGCCTTTTTATTGTTATAAGTTGAAGTGAAAAAAGAAAAAGAGGACGCCGCAGGTACTTGTAAACGGGCGATTGCGCAGTCAAGATTTTCACAGGGCACGAACAGCCTGATAGTGTTTGTCATGATTACCATGGGGCTCCTGGACATTGGGTATTTTGGGGGCACCACGTCTTTATGCTACATCCGACTTCATCCTCTTGCATATTTTACGTAATAAAATTAAACTTTAAGTTAGCCATATAAATAATGTTTTTATGTAACTTATTGGCACTTTCGTCTTGTTTCTCTCCTGTACACAGTATACAAAAAGTGATACTCACTCTTATAAAAGTGTCACTCTTATACACAGTAGAGAAAAAATATAATACTTAAAATTTTACACTTTTCATAAATAAATGCATAAATATGAAGATTGGGCAATCAGAAGCAGATGAAAAATATTGCATTTTAAAAATCAGAAAATTTCACATTTTTCTGAAACTATCTAAATCGGGTCTCTCTCTCTCTCTCTCTCTTTTTTTTTTTATGTAACTTTTATTATATTGACAGGAGTAAAAGCAAATATTTCAAAAATTTAGTTAAGAATTTCGGGCTTTTGAAATTTGGGGTCCACTGGCAAATGACCGATTTGCCCATGGCCTTTGATATTTTTTAAAATTTCAATAACATAAAGTTGTTTATCAAGCAATACTGATATAACTTAAAGATATAGTTAATTAAAATGACGTAATCATTAAATTTAATGCAATTACAAATGCATGTATAGACTGCCCTTTGTTTGTATTATATCTGTACTGATAAGTATAAAGGATTTAAGTCCATATTCTTGATTTTTCAGGAGACGAAAAATAAAGTTAAACTAACTAAAACTAATCAGAAGAATCGATTAAAAAAAAGGGATTATGTTGGTTTATACGCTTTATACCACTCAGTGATTGTCAATCTTCATTTAATAAAGGGAAAAAAATGAATTAAATATTTTATACCAAAGATTAATGCTAAATTTCTGACTTGAATCTTTTTTTACCAATGGATTTTCTCAAAGATTAAACGACATGGATTTAAATCCTTTATACCAATCGATAGAGAATTGTTTTCTGAATCTTACTATGTACTTAACTCAAAATCGACATTTTTGGACTTAAATCCTTTATACTTATCAGTACAGATATGTTGTTGCCATTCACTATTATACAAATGAATGAGCAACTTAGTACTATAATACAAACATATATACCCATGTATATATACATATAAGGTAAAAATTAAAAAAGGGAAGCTGGTTAAAAACAAATACTCATACCAAACCCAAAAACATTGAGGTCAATATCAGGGGACCTCCTTCAAGCAGAGTATACAATAAGATGTTTCAAGTGCAGCCAGTAAATACAAAAAAAAAAAAAAAAAAAAAAAAAAACAGCATTGCCCCTGCATCTTACAAAGAGAAAAGAATAATTCCTCAGAAGTTTGAAATTTAAAGTGAAATTTCCAACACATAAAAGGCAAACTTGTAAAAATACACAATATTTAAAACAGATATCTAACTTCCCGAAGAACAAACTTACAAAGATGAATTAAGAAAGCTCTTGCATAAAATCATGTATAGGTTAAAATCGACCTGGATAGCACTTACACTGAGAAAAAATTTTGTAACTGACATCTAGAATTTAAATTGTGGCTCTAGAAAAAATAGTTCCATGTCAATCCTTATAAATTCTAGTCCCCTTTGAAAGCGAGTTCTAGAAACCCCTATCAGAATTCTAGAGCGTCTGCCTATATTAGCGAAGACAAAGTTATTTAAAAGTCTCAGCAAATAAATGAGACTACAAGAGGCAATTATAATCTTGGTTTATTACCCAATTCTTGAAAATCAAGAGAGAATTTTTCGCAATGCAAAAGATTCAGAATATTCGGAATATTCAGAATATGGTTTCATCATCTAGAAATGTGTAGACTAGAAATTCTCCATCATTTCGTCTATTGGCGTGCCTTATGCGCATAGCTCGGAAATCTATATTTCTAGTTGAGAGATTTAGAAAATGGCCACTTATTCATTCTAGAGGAAGACGGTACATTCCCCCCCCCCCCCTCAGTGTACAAAAACAAACAAAAATTCTGGCCCAAACAGCTTGTCAGATACGAATTAATAGTTATGGATATGAGTTAGGCTGATGTATAAGAAGGGTAACTGTTAAATTGCACGGTTTAAACCAAATATTTTATTAGCAGCGGAGGGTCTCACTGTTTCTACCCTGCATTGAGGAGCTTCTCTGATGATGGCCTCAATGTTTTTTAGATTTGGTAAAAGATTTTTTTTCTTTTAGTCTGCTTTCCTTTTTAATATTTACATTATTAAATTTTAACTTATGGAAAACTGGGGCATAAAAATAAAAACACAAATTGTTAAAAAAAAAAAAAAAAAAAACAGATAAAAAATGAAGATGAAATTCATAAATAATTATCTGAGTATAAGAAATCAAAATTAATTACGATGAAACTTCCCAACAATATTTTTGAATACATCAATATATATATATTTATCAAAGGCGATTATTACTATGGGGAAAGACTGCAAGGTGTTTGTGATAAGATAAATATCGAAAATACCGCTATTAATTGCTTGACATCACACAATAAATTGGAACATAGAACATACAACTATAAATATCTTAGAATAAACTGTACAAACCCCAATAACTTACATATACTTACTTATAGTTAGCGAATAAAAATTTGATTGAATGGGTTCATTAAGGAAAACTTTCAGGGGCATGGGTTATTAGTTTAAAACAAGAAAGAAACATCATGCAGCTTGCATTGACTAGTAACACTTTCCAACTATACGTTATTGTTTTATCGAATAACTTTTAATCTTAAAAAGTTAATCATATCATATTCTATACAAAACATTATTTTAGAATATTAAAAATACATGTGAATGTTTTTATGATTTTTACAATAGAAAGATTTTTACAATTTCAATTGCATTAAGCTTTGTGCAAAGTAAAATTATTTAAATTTGGTTTATAAAAATAACTCTCACAGAACGCAATGCTTTGGAATACTTTCAACTGCCCCTGTACACAAAAAAGTTAGAAATGTACTCGATTTTCACATAGGAAACATCCGAAAGGGAACTTGAATAACATATTAAAATTTCATTAAAGTTTTATACAGTAAAGGTATTAAAATATAGTTTATAGAAACTCCTCTCGTGGATCACAAAGCTTCCGAATATTTTTAGGTGCCCCTGTACGCAAACCAGTAGAGGTATAAACTTCATTTTCAATAGGGAACGCCCGATAGTGAACTTGAATAACATATATCAGTTTCAAAAAATTCCATAAATATTTACGGGAGTTAAAACACGGGCAGACAGACAGACAAACGAACATATACACAAATTGAAATCATATTCACTCTTGACAAATGTTAGAAAGTGTTAAAAACGCTTTATGTAAACGAAAGTAAAATTCTAGCAAATTTTTATTAATAGCTTTTAATATGAATTAATATTTTTGTGTCACCCTGTAAATCTAATGCTAATCATGCTATATTCTATGCAAAGCATTCTTTTGTGCACACAAATAATATATTTCAATTTCATAAAACTTCGTAGAAAGTAAAGTTATTAAAATTTGATTTACAGAAATATCTCTCATAGAACGCAAAGCTTTGGAATACTTTTGAGTGTCCCTGTACATAAACCAGTGGTGATATTTACTCTATTTTCGACAGGAAACATCCAATAATAAACTTGTATAACGTATTTCAATTTCATTAAGATATGTGTATAGTAAAGATATGAAAATATGGTTTATAGAAATACCTCTCATAGAGCACAATGCTTTGAAATACTTTCGGGTGACCCTGTACACAAACCAGTGCAGGTATAAACTCCATTTTCAATAGGGAACATCAGACAGTGAACTTGAATAACATATATCAGTTTCAAGAAATTCCATAAATATTTACGGGAGTTAGAGCGTGGACAGACAGACAGACAGACAAACACTTTTCAACCTTGTTGGAAAGTGTTAAAAAGAGAATGAAGAATTAAAGCAAATAGTGATTAATGAATTATTTTGAAAAATTAAGAATTTGTTTCTACATATAATTTCTTCGGTAAAATAATTTGAATTTTAGCTAAAAAAAAGAAGGGGGCCATGTACGTCTTTTATAAGGGCAACCATATGTGTCAGGATCTGCGGGATATCTCACCTCACTTTTCCATTTTTTTTGTCGAAAGCGCTCGCGGAGTTACATCTGTTCGACGGCATTTTTCTATATTCTTGTACGAAACACCTGCACAATGCTCTCGAACTGAAGAGGAGATAGGTGTTTATTCAAAAGAATTTTTACTTAATATACTTTACCGGAAACTGTACCTTATGTACTTTTTGGATTGAATAAATTTTTTAATTTTTAGTACAATATACTCCGACAGGAAATAATCTGGTGTGAGGCTCATACTACTTGTATATTATACTCGCCTTGTATATTACTAGACTTGTATATTATTTATAAGTTATTTACTACAAACAATGTGCTTAAATTTAGCAAAGCACAAAGAAAAGAGTAATATATATATATATTATGTATTGAAAATGTCTATTTTTACCGATACATTGATGACATTATAATTTTTTATGTCAATAATTTTTCGCCTAATTTATTTAAATTTGAATATCCTTCTCACCTTACCTTAACTTATAATCATCTCAACAATAACTGTATTAGTTTCTTAGATTTAAAACTTAAACTTGATGGTAGTAAAATTTATACCGATATGTATGACAAAAGACAAGATTTTAGTTTCAAAGTAAATTTATTTACAGAATTTACCTCTTGTCTTCATATCTCTGTCTACAGAAATATTATTCTCAATCACCTCTTTCGTATACATAATCTTTGTTCAGATAGGTTTAAAAACAAAAATATCTCTCACATAATTAATGTTGCTACAAAAATGGGTTATCCTAAAAAATTTATTTATTCACTTGTTTATCAAAAAGGGTCTCTGTCTAACACACACACAAAAAAAAAAAAAAAAAAAAAACTAAGGTTTAATTAAAAAAAAAAAAAAAAAAAAAAAGAAAAAAAATCAGGTGGATGGGTGGGCAGAAGTTTGATTAAGGAGGAAGGGTGGTGTTGTTTGGCTGGTTGGCTGGGTGGGTTTGATGCTGAATAAAATTTATAAAAAAAAAAAAAAAAAAAAAAAAAAAAACGTGGGGGGATTGCTGTAAGTTACATTCTTATTTTTTCTGGTTGGTACTATGTATTTTGAACTCTTTTATCATTAAATTTTACAATGTGCTTCTGGCTACTTGAGGCTTCCCTTGTTAAGTTTGAACATTCCATCTATTTGCATAACAAAAATAAAATCTTATAAATATTAATTAAAAAAAATCTTTTAAATTTTAATTTTTAATTTTAATTTATGATGACCGCATTATAATGCTTATCCTTATAGTTGTGCTCTTTGGCATTATTGCTTGTAATTATGTCTTCTTAAAACTTAACACTTAATAATTTGACTTCAAAATAAAAATCTTAAAAATTATTTTAATCTTGCTGTTAATACTTCTAAATTATATTAATCTTTCAGTCAATACATCTTAAATAAAAATCTTAAAAATTATCTTAATCTTGCTGTTAATACTTCTAAATTATCTTAATCTTTCAGTCAATACATCTTATATAACTGACTTAATGTTATTATAGCTAACCGAAAGATGGCGCTTGTACTTAGTAGTCTTTAACCTTCATTCTTCAGTCCTTATCTTAAACGATTTAATTATTAATATTTTTGGTACGATTTAATTTAACTCTACTAGTATTAATTTTAACATTATCATTTAATATTTACTCTGTGTATTTTATCTTTAATGTAATTGTTCTGAAGTATTTTCGATTAATCGATATCTGTCGAGCTATTATTTTAACTTCAATTTAGGTTTTGGCATCACCCTTTTTTCCAGTTTGTGTTAACTGTTTTCCATGTGGTTACTCTGCTTATTTCATGTTATTAATTTGGTTTCCTTTAAGATTTTAATTAATATTTATTTATCCTTTGTTTTAATTTAATTTTTCACTTTTTTCTCATTCTTTATGGTTTTTTTGCTGCATTGATCGGGGCGTGAGATGATATAAATTGCTATGATTAGCAATATCGTTTTACGAAATCATTGCAGCTTTCTCTGCTTTATGAAGTATGCGCTCCTTGATAAGTATATTTCTAATTTTAAGCATTTATATCCAATTGATTATGTGGTTTATTATCTTTTTTCTCTTTCATAAGTTTAATGGTCCTTTTTTATTATCCTTCAGGTCGGCGTAAGTATTTTAAGTTAATATGGTAACTCATTGGTTCCTTATCTATATCGCAACTTTTTGTGTCATTCTTTCCTCTATGTTAAATTCAGTTCTATATTTTAGTGTGCTGTTATTGGTTTAGTTCTATTAATTGCTAAATTTTAAGATTAAATTTTATTACGTTATCTATTATTTATATATATATATATATATATTGAAAACCTTTTCAAACATTGAATAGATGAAAACAAGAAACATTGAAAAAGATAAAACAGAAAAATTCAAAAAGATATTGCGACTATCAAACATCCATAAATTGGAACATGCAAATTCATTACGTTTTCAAAGGGTATAGAATGAATGTTGCATGTAAAGTAGGTGTTATTTCTGTTTTGTTGTATGCAAATTGCTAAATATTTACATATAACACGGCTTGAAATGCAATAAAAAGCCATTTCCAAACATAGCATTAATATATCCGAATTCTTTTGCGTGGTCCTGTCAAAACGAAGGATAAATATTTTTCATATTATGTTTTACATGAAACATGATTTTGTACATATAAAGAATGTATGTCAATTTCATTTGGTTTGTTCAGGCTAAATATGTTAAACTACACCCATCAGGAATTTCATTCATAGGCGTAATGTATATGAGTAATTTTGCATGTCTCCTGTACATAAGGATTTTCATAAAATGTAAGAAACAAGTTACTATAAAAGACATTTTCACGAATATCTAATTAGAAAGAATATATTTTACTCGTATATAGAAAATATTTTAGTCGAATATTTTCCCAAATCCAATAATTTCTTTTAATGTATATAGAAGAAAGCAAAATGTATAATCTCCTCCGTGTACTAAGTGAGCGTTGTCTTCATAAAATGTTAAAAACAAGTTGCTATAGAAGATTTTTCCACGAATATCTATTATATAGAAGATATTTTAATTTTAATCGAATATTTACGGGAATCCAATAATTTCTTCTAATGTACATAGAAGAAAGCAAAAATTATAATCTTCTCTGTGTTGAATATTTCCACGAATCCAATAATTTCTTTTAATGTATATCGAAGAAAGTAAAATTTATAATCTCCTCTTTGTACTAAGTAAGCGGTGCTTCTATAAATAGTTAAAAACAAGTGACTATAGAAGAATTTTCCACGAATATCTATTGTATAGAAGATATTTTAATCGAATATTTACGCGAATCCAATAATTTCTTCAAATGTACATAGAAGAAAGTAAAAATTATAACCTTATCTGTGTTGAATATTTCCACGAATCCAATAATTTCTTTTAATGTATATCAAAGAAAGTACAATTTATAATCTCCTCTTTGTACTAAGTAAGCGGTGTTTCCATAAATAGTTAAAAACAAGTGATTATAGAAGATATTTCCACGAATATCTATTATATAGAAGAGGTTTTAGAAGAATAATTTCCTGAATCCAGTATACTTTCTTTTTATGTATGTATATAGAAGAAAGTAAAAATTATGATCTTTTCTGTGTACTAAGTGAGGTGAGTTTTGATAAAATATTGCAAACAAGTTATCACTAAAGATTGTCGAAAATGTATGAGTCACACGTTTCCAGTAATGCAATATTTTCAAAGTCGAATATATTCCCAAATCCAATACTTTTTACTTATGTAACAAAGTAGAAATCATGATCTTCGACGAAAATTGTCGAAAACATATTAGTCACACAAATTCAATCTGTATAATATTTCTCCAACGTGGACCAATTTCAATTACTTTCTGTTAAAACGATACGATAGAAGTGAAATTAATAAAATACGTGAGGATAAAAAATAATATTTTAAAATGAACAATATTTAAGCACGCGGGCTTAGCTCAATGATCTAATGAGAAAACATGACGACATTTGTGTGATGACATTATTTTATGGAAAATGTATTTTACCATGTTTTTATTAACTTCTATTTTTATTTGTTTGTTTGTGTGTTTGTCCGGTACAAATCTTGCAATCTATTTTTAACTAACTTCCCTACTAGCTAGACATTTAAAACTTTAACAGTAGCCTGAACCCGATGACAACACAATACTTCGAAATCAGATTTTCGAATTTTCGAATAGTTTTCTTTTAATTAATTAAATGAAAATAACAAGCTCCTAATAGCAACAAAAATAGTCATTAAAATATTAGCTATAATTTAATTGTAGCCAAAAAAAATTTACGAGTTCATTTTCTTTCGACATAAAAATAAATGCATTTAATTAAACATGAGCGTTACAAAATTGTAAAAAGTTAAATTATGCATCTGGAAAAAATTGACGTCATTATCACTTTAAAGATTTTCTACACATTGATAAAGTGCTAATGTAGTTCATGATGCAAATATATGTTGTTCTGAAAGGATTAATATTTTATTTTTAAAACCAACTTCTTTTTTTATTATTATTATTATTCAAATTTCCCGTAACTCTTTTAACCAATCACATTAGAACGTCCATCTTTGGAATATCGATAACAAGGATTGTCTCGCCAAGGGTCGCCAAAAAAGTCGCCAATGGCAAAAACTCACCAAATTTGGCACCAAATCCATTACCTGCCTATTGGAGCTTTTTAATGCGTTTTAAAGTGGAAATTAAGCTACTTTAACGCGAAAAAGAGCTGGAAATGCAGAAAATTGACATTTTATCAACTTACTAAGCCTCTTTGAAAGAATTTGTACAAAAATAAATACAATTATTTACAATTTCGTAACAATACGCATTCATGAAATACTAATGTAGTTAGTTCTATAGCTATGATTCAACAGAAAATTCAAAAACATGGTTTATAAAAAGTTTTTTATCTCATAATTATTTTAAAATTATTTCTTCAGAATCTTGCAAGCGTCATTTTAAACCTAGCAATATTTTAAAGATATAAAGAAAATAGGAATTATTATCATAAATTGGCTAAAAGACGCAATCATAAAAAGTATAGTCGAAATAGGATTTTTTTTTTTTTTTTTTTTTTAATTATGCCAAATTAAATAAAATGTCATTGCATTCTTGGTGAAAAAAATTTAAAAGGCGTCATAGGGGTCCTACTGCACTGCCTGCAAAAGTATGAAGACTGAGTAGTCAACCACGAATTTTATTTTGAAACTTTTCTTTGAATGATTCTGGTTTCACTATTGCACAATATTTATTTGGTTATAACAATAATTTGGCTTCTGTTAAATAAAAATTTTAATTAGGTGGTGAAACTGGTATAATATTTATAAGTTACAAATTTTAAAGGTAAATAAGAAAAGAAATAATAAAGTGCGAAAAATTCGCACGGGTTTGCTAGTAGTTGAATATTTTACTGAATCTACTATATTTTCAACTTATATAATAAAGAAGAAAGTAAAAACTATGATCCTCTCTGTGCACTAATTGTGTACGAGCGGAGTTTTCATAAAATGTTGCAAACAAGTTATCACTGAAGAAGATTGTCGAAAATGTATGAGTCACATGGATCCAATAATGCAATATTTTCAAAGTCCGAATATTTTTCCAAATCCAATACTTTTTACTTTTGTATAAGGTAAACGCACCAGTAGTGGACCCTGTACCAGTAGTGGACACTTTTAATTTTAAACTCGGAAAATAAGCTACCTAAAAATTCTGAAGATTCGAGCGATGTTCAGGAAGGGAGTTATAGTCCTTTACTGTTAAACCCTTTAACAAAAAATAATTCCGACCATTAGTTTTAAAATAATGTTAGTTTAACTAAAAAAAATGCACTTTTTGTGATTTTGCCGTTTTCTTCTTATGTCTTTGAATAAGGAAATGAAATTTTATTTGCTCGCTCTCTGCTTATTTTTAACTGATTTCTTCTACCTTTTGCTTTCATATGACTAAAATAAGTATGCAGAGTTCATTTATTGTGCTGTTTTTTAAATCTTGTATTAACACATAGTATTTTCTACTGGTACCAAAAAAATGTCACCATGACAAATAGTGGACAGATCTGTCCACTACTGGATCATGTGACTTTTAATGCCAGATCCAGTAGTGGACACAATTCTGTAATCTAGCAATTTTAGAGTTGAATTTTAAAGCAAAAATTCAAAGGGGTCCACTACTGGGTCTTTAGTGTGTCCACTACTGGCTCATTTTGAGCTCTTCCGATTTTTCATTTTTTACATATATAAATGCTACAATTAGCAATTTTCATAATACAGTCGTGTTAAGAAATAGTTAGTAAAGGTCTGAAATATTAATTATTTTTTGAAACTCTAAAATTTAGGAAATTACACAAAAAATAGCCGGAAAATGTCCTTAAAGTGTCCACTACTGGTGCTTTCACCTTAAATAACAAAATAAAAATTATGGTCTTCGAAAGATCGTCGATAACGTATTAGTCCCACGGATTCAATTGTCGAATATTTTCAAACTCAAATATTTTACCAAATCCACTACTTTCTTATGTAAATAGAAGAAAGTAAAAATTATGATCTTCTCTGTGTACCAAGTAAGCTAAGTTTTCATAAAATGTTACAAACAAGTTATCACTGAAGAAGATTGTGAAAAACGTATTAGTACACGCATCCAATCCTGCAAAATATTTTCAAAGCCGAATATTTTCCTGAATCCGATACATTCTACTTATGTATATATAAGAAAGTAAAATTGTGATCACTGCTGTATACTATTTAAATAAGCGGAGTTTTCATAATATATTGGAAACAAGTTATCACTGAAGAAGGTTGTCGTAAACGTATGAGTCACACGGATCTAATAATGCAATATTTTCAAAATCAAATATTTTCCATATACAGTACCTTTTCCATATGCATGTATAACAAAGTGAATCTTCGAAGAAAATTATCGAAAACGTATCAGTCACACGGACTCAATAGTCGAACATTTTACCGATTCCACTACTTTCTTCTTATATAAATATAAGAAAATAAAAATTATGATCTTCTCTGTGTACCAAGTGAGCAGAGTTTTGATAAAATGTTGCAAACAAGTTATCAAGAAGAAAATTGTTATAAAACTTATTAGTCACACGCATCCAACAGTAGAAAATATTTTCAAAGCCGAATATTTTCCCTAATCCAATACATTCTACTTATGCATATGTAAGAAAGTAAAATTGTGATCACCGCGATATACTATTTAAACGAGCGGAGTTTTCATAAAATTTTAGAAACAAATTATCACTGAAGAAGATTGTCGTAAACGTATGAGTCACACGGATCTAATAATGCAATATTTTCAAAATCGAATATTTTCCATATTCAATACTTTTTACTTATGTATATATAACAAAGTGAATCTTCGAAGAAAATTGTCGAAAACGTATTAGTCACACGGATTCAATAGTCGAACATTTTACCGAATCCACTGCTTTCTTCTTATATAAATATAAGAAAGTAAAAATTATGATCTTCTATGTACCAAGTAAGCTGAGTTTTCATAAATTGTTGCAAACAAGTTATCACAGAAGAAAATTGTTATAAAACTTATTAGTCACACGCATCCAATAGTAAAAATATTTTCAAAGCCGAATATTTTCCCGAATCCGTTACATTCTACTTATGTATATGTAAGAATGTAAAAATTATGATCTTCTCTGTGTACCAAGTAAGCCAAGTTTTCATAAAATGTTACAAACAAGTTCTCACTGAAGAAGATTGTGAAAAACGTATTAGTACACGCATCCAATACTGCAAAATATTTTCAAAGCCGAATATTTTCCTGAATCCGATACATTCTACTTATGTATATATAAGAAAGTAAAATTGTGATCACTGCTGTATACTATTTAAATAAGCGGAGTTTTCATAATATATTGGAAACAAGTTATCACTGAAGAAGGTTGTCGTAAACGTATGAGTCACACGGATCTAATAATGCAATATTTTCAAAATCGAATATTTTCCATATACAGTACCTTTTCCATATGCATATATAACAAAGTGAATCTTCGAAGAAAATTGTCGAAAACGTATTAGTCACACGGACTCAATAGTCGAACATTTTACCGATTCCACTACTTTCTTCTTATATAAATATAAGAAAATAAAAATTATGATCTTCTCTGTGTACCAAGTGAGCAGAGTTTTGATATAATGTTGCAAACAAGTTATCAAGAAGAAAATTGTTATAAAACTTATTAGTCACACGCATCCAACAGTAGAAAATATTTTCAAAGCCGAATATTTTCCCTAATCCAATACATTCTACTTATGTATATGTAAGAAAGTAAAATTGTGATCACCGCGATATACTATTTAAATGAGTGGAGTTTTCATAAAATTTTAGAAACAAATTATCACTGAAGAAGATTGTCGTAAACGTATGAGTCACACGGATCTAATAATGCAATATTTTCAAAATCGAATATTTTCCATATTCAATACTTTTTATTTATGTATATATAACAAAGTGAATCTTCGAAGAAAATTGTCGAAAACGTATTAGTCACACGGATTCAATAGTCGAACATTTTACCGAATCCACTACTTTCTTCTTATATAAATATAAGAAAGTAAAAATTATGATCTTCTATGTACCAAGTATGCCAAGTTTTCATAAAATGTTACAAACAAGTTATCACAGAAGAAAATTGTTAAAAAACTTATTAGTCACACGCATCCAATAGTGGAAAATATTTACAAAGCCGAATATTTTCCCGAATCCGATATATTCTGCTTATGTATATGTAAGAAAGTAAAATTGTGATCACTGCTGTATACTATTTAAATAAGCAGAATTTTCATAAAATGTTGGAAACATGTTATCACTGAAGAAGATTGTCGTAAACATATGTCACACGGATTTAATAATGCAATACTTTGGAAGTCGAATATTTTTCTAAATCCAATACTTTTTACTTATGTTTATGTAACAAAGTAAAAATTATTACCTTCGACTAAAATTGTCGAAGACGTATTAGTCACGCAAATTCAATAGTCGAATATTTTACCTAATTCACTATTTTCTTCTTATATAATATAGAAGAAAGTAAAAATTATGATCCTCTCTATGTACTAAGTGAGCGGAATTTTCATAAAATGTTTCAAACAGATTATCACTGAAGAAGATTGTCGAAAATGTATGAATCACACGGATCCAATAATGCAATATTTTCCAAGTCCAATATTTTTCCAAATCCAATATTTTTTACTTTTGTATAAATAGCAAAATAAAAATTATGATCTTCGAAGAAGATTGTCGACAATGTATTAGTCACACGGATTCAATAGTCGAATATTTTCAAAGTCAAATATTTTACGAAATCCATTACTTTTTACTAATGCATATAGAAGAAATTAAAAAAAAAAAAAAAAAACGATCATCACTATGTACTAAGCGAGTGGAAATTTCATAAAATGTTGGAAACAAGTTATCATTGAAGGAGATTGTGAAAAACGTATTAGTCACACGCATCCAATACTGTAACATTTTGAAAGCCGAATATTTTCCCGAATCCAATACTTTCTTCTTATGTATATATAAGAAAATAAATATTGTAATCACCGCTGTATCCCATTTAAATGATTGGAGTTTTCATAAAATGTTGGAAACAAGTTATCACTGAAGAAGATTGTCATAAACGTATGAGTCACACGGATCTAATGAAAGTGAAAAATCCCTAATGAGAATAATCCAGTTTTATAATACTGCACTTATAGTTTTTATATTAGAAAACTCGAGAAGTTAATGTTCTGAAATTAAAAATTCACTTTCGAAGGTTGGCGGCAAAGGATTAAGTGAAACCGTATTACCCGAAGCTGCTTATTTGCCAATTTTGAAACTCGTATCATATTACTAATCCTTAAATGCCTAGAAAGCAGGCGTTTTACATTCAAGGATACATTTATTTCTCCATCATACTATTTATGGGGAGCTTTGATTTTAGCAAAAATTTTCGACTTCGGTTTTTCAGATTTTTATATGTTTTGAGGTGTGAGGAATAATAAAATTAATGTGATGTGTGTTTGTAGGTTAATCAGTTTACGTAGTTTCATTGTTAGTCTGTGCATATATATATATAATCTCAAAAATAAAAGATTGTAAAGAAGTCAGAAGAGCATTAGAAATGATATACAGTTGGCAGCAAAATTATCCGAGCACTAGGAAAAATTCCTATATAAAAAAGTACTCTTAATCCTTGTCGAATCATGTTCTTAGACTGACTAACAAGGAAACATTCAAAAGGTGTCGTCTTCAAAAAATATTGATAAATAAAATATATATGATTCTACTCTTCATACAACACCAGAAAGTGAAAAAATTATCGGCTGAAATGAATTACAGCGACCACAAAAAATTATAAAAATTAAGCATATTTGGCGATTTCGCGCAGATAGGCGATTGATTTAGAGTATTTGGCGGAGAAGCAAAACACGATTCTGTTCGTACACGGCAATATCGAGCTTTTCGCCTAACAGCGCTAAAACGCCAAGAATGCTTAATTTTCATAATTTTTTGTGGTCGCTGTAATTCATTTCACCCGATAATTTTTCACTTTCTGGTGTTTTATGAAGAGTAGAATCACATATATTTTTTTCAATATTTTTTGAAGACGACACCTTTTGAATGTTTCCTTGTAAGAACATGATTCGACAAGGATTTATTTAACAAAACCTGTATTAAGCGTACTTTTTATACATAGGAATATTTGCTAGTGCTCGGATACTTTTGCTGCCGGTTGTGTATTGTATTAGACAGAACCCTATTCAATTTGAATAATCTACTTCGAAGTTTGTTGTAAATTTCAGATTTTCGTAACATTTCAGAATAAAGCAGCATTTTGCATAAATTTGCATTGTAGGAATTATTATACAGCCAGCAACAAAAGTATCCGAGCACTAGCAAAAATTCTTATATAAAAAAAAGTACACTTCATACGGTTTTGTTAAATAAATCCTTACCAAATCCTGTTCTTAGAACACTGACTAAGAACAGGATTCGACAAGGATTTATTTAACAAAACCGTATGGAGTGTACTTTTTTTACATAGAAATTTTTGCCAGTGTTCGGACACTTTTGTTACCGACTGTATATATATATATATTATATCAAAAATAAAAGATTGTAAAAAAGTCAGACGAGCATTAGAAATAATATACAGTCGGCAGCAAAAGTATCCGAGCACTAGCAAAAATTCTTATATAAAAAAAGTACTCTTAATCCTTGTCGAATCATGTTCTTAGACTGACTAAGACCATGATTCGACAAGGATTTATATAACAAAACCTGTATTAAGTGTACTTTTTTCACATAGGAATTTTTGCTAGTGCTCGGATACTTTTCCTGCCGACTGTAGATTGTATTAGGCAGAACTCTATTGAATTTGAATAATCTACTTCGAAGGTTATTTTAAATTTCAGATTTTCATAACATTTTAGAATAAAGCAGCATTTTGCATACATTTGCATTGTGGGAATTATTATACAGCCAGCAGCAAAAGTATCCGAGCACCAGCAAAAATTCTTATATAAAAAAAAGTACATTTACAGTAGGCTGACCATATGTCCTCGAATCTCGAGGACAGGCACGAATTTCGAGGACAAACTACCTTCGTCCCCAAAAAATTACAACACATTTCGGGACTCCGGTTATAAAGTTATTAATGTTTTATTATAGTAATTTATCATATGTATAATAAATAAGCTGAAATAAGGTACTTTATACAGAAAAATTACTAAAATTTTACAATTTAAGGTGATTTAATTATTTTTTTATTTTTTTGTCCTCGAAATTCAGGGACACCGCCATCTTTGTCCACAAATTCAAGGAAAAAAATATGGTCACTCTACTAAGAACACGATTCGACAAGGATTAAGTGTACTTTTTTTACATAGGAATTTTTGCTAGTACTCGGATACTTTTGCTGCCGACTGTAAGGGGAAAAATATGAAAACAGAAATACGAAAGTGACACCAATAAGATTATGGAGAAAATTAGAATAGGTAAATGTATAGAAGCGGTAGTAAGATAGTTTAGTGGATGGGACACTTCAGTCTTCGACTGTTTTCTGGTCGTCAGCGAAGTTCATACTTTTATCATGAATGTAACATGAAATATGATAGAAATTTATCTAAACTAATGTATTGAGGCAATTTTCAAAATGTGGGAACATGAAACGTTAACATCAAGTAATACATTATAATATACTTTATTTAAAGAAAACAACTAATTATTTAGTAAAAAATTGCACCAAATGTTTTTATACATTTTAGGATATCAGATTATCAGATATGAGGTCATTGTTATTTAATATGTTTACTTTAAAAGGAATTATTGCCATTTCATATGTTTCGATCGTTACAGTATTTGGAATTTCTTATTTCAGAAAAGTGTATTGATTGAAAAGAAATTTTACAAAAATACATAAATATTTAGAATAAAAACATTTAAAAAATTAATTTAAAGAAAGATAAGAGTGTTTAGATTCATTAGACATTAGACTTAATATAGCTTGTGTTAAAATAGCATTGTTTAGATCGTTAGTTTTGGACATAACAAAGTGCAAAATATTTTCATCTGTAACAATCCAGATTATTTTCGAAATATCATCAAACCAGTATTGTTTCTGATAAAGAAATTATGAGACAATCATCACTTCCCTATGTCTACCCATCATTTTCAGTTAAAATCACCTGAAAATAAGTTATAACTATTTTTGGTGCTACATCTTGAATCAGTAGACGTTTCGGATGTCCAAAATTCACACTTTTAGTCCAAACTAATAAAATTTTAAGATATTTACACAAATATTTTGCAACAAACTGTATCAATTCTTGTCTTTAAACAAAATTAGAATTCCAGTGAAAAAAAAAAATGGAGTCGGTAAGAATTACATTTATATTTATTATTAAAGCTTACAGTTATGGTATGTGTTCTGTGCCCACCTTTTGATAATTGCCCACTGGTAATTAATTGAGCAGAGTTCTCCTACACGAACTAGTTTATTTATTTATAACAATATTTAATTTTAAAAGCGTCATAAAAAATAAACAATGACAGTTCCTTTCTTAAATATTACACATGTGCCTCTGATAATGTTAAACGAGCTAATATTGCATGGGTGTTCATGTCAAATGTTCTTCGGGAAAATAATATATATATATATATATATATATATATATATATATATATATATATATATATATATATATTTTTTAACGTTGAAATTGATCTAACCGGTTATCGTAACTGGGGAAATTTATATTTGCCGGTAACACGCTCTTTACCCTGGAAAAATCACACTGAAAGCAAACGGTTTTGACAATTTATATACAAGTCGATATAACATCTTTTCATATCAGATAAATTTAATTTTCAATTATAACCCGCTGTCAGTCCGCGGGAAAAAATTATAGTAAACAAGAAGCTTTCATCGATTTCATAAAAATCAAATGTTAGTGAGTTTTTTTTTTTCGTGTGTGTGTGTGTGTGTGTGTGTGTGCGCGCGCGTGTGTTATGCATAGTAATCCATTTGACAGACTGTTATTTTCGAGAAGCTAAATATGGATTTGAGTATCGTCTAAGTCTTGCTAATGCCCTATAAATAAATAAATAATATTAGTCAATTAAAAAAAAAAAAAAAAAAAATTCAAAATTGTATCTTTTGCTTTTTCAAGTTGTACTGAATGCACGTCCAAAAGAAATTAAATATACTAAATGAAATTGATTTTCAAGTTTAACTGTAAATTACCATTTTTATGAAAGTAATTCTTGATATACAATCAGAACTAGTTGGTATGGGTGGACTCTGCTCAGTTCCCCCTCATATGTATATTCGCATAAATTTCTAGTGCAAGACATATTATATTCATGTTAAGAGAAATGAATTTGATCAAACGCTTGACACATTGATAGAATGAAATCCCCGCCCAATAGGCTACCCACCATTCATTTCGATATATTTATCAGCGAAGCGGGCGAAGCCTGCTAGTTATAAAATACATAATGTAGCTTGTAAAACTCAACTATAACAATACAACTTATAACTGGAAAATAAATAAATAAATAAACAATAAAAGCATTATTTGGCGATTTTAAGGCTGCAAATTTCATCTGCGGTTGCTAAGGGAATGTATTTTGATTTATTTATTTCATTGTTAATTGCAATTAATCAAGTGATCTAATAGAGTTTAATTTTATTATTATAGTGTGCAAATTGCTGAGCCAATTTATCAAAATAAGAAAATTAAAATTCTGTCCTAAACAGAATTTAATTTTGGACGAGAGGTCTATTTTTTTAAAAACTGTGTTTTTTTAACTGTACAGACTTCCTGCTTCGTTCAGTGTAGTCTACTGTAAAATGATGACGAAGCTCTTTTACTGTCTGAAAGAAATAGACCTCTCGTTCTATTAAATCTGTCTTCTATAGATTTTAATTAAGTGCCATAGACCTCCCACATTCTTAAAAATGCTTCGAAGTTTTTTCCAAAACCCAGACAAAAAATTTAAAAACTTTAGCTGGCGAATATCTAAATTTATTCCACGTGGATATAAAATTGCTATTTATCCAGTTTCTTAATGATCGCGTAAAATTGCGCAACTTTCACTCATTTGATATAATTATTTTCTCATGCTAAAAGCAAATACAGAAACCGCCGCTTAATAAAATTACTGGTTAATAATATCAGCCGCTTAATCTGATCAAATTGCCAGGACCAGAATCAGATCAATACAAACTATTGTTGAAACCGCCGCTTAATAAAATCAGCATCGCCGGTTAATAAACTCAAAAACAAAATCTCCTCAGCAGCCAAAATTATCATTTATGCACACTAAAAATATATATATATATATATATATATATATATATATATTTACATTGTGATTTTCTTTCTTTTTTTTTTTCTTTCTTTTTTTTTTTTTTTTTTTTTTTTTTTAAATAAGTAATTAAAGTACCGGTTATCGTTCATTCTCGAAAACTTACAGTCTAGTTACAAATTAAACATGCCCCATAACTTATCTCCGTAACAATTTCAAGGAACGTATTCTTCAAAGCGCAGTAATATGTTACAAATTTGATTTAAAATGATATATATATCTTTTTAATTTTTAATTATTAAAAGACAATTTCTAGTTCTTATTTTGAAATACCTATAAATTAAGAGATTCAAATGGAAATATTTTAAATTTATAAGAAAAGCGTGAACTTTTTGTAAAATAATGATGATTTTCTTCGAAGGAAAGCGCATAGAAATTGGAATGCGTTTAATTTACTTATGTAGGAGGAATAATTAATTATCTATCAAAAATTAATTAATATTGTTTATTAATTCCGATATTCGTTAGTTTTTGAAATATCTTGCCAAATTTAGGAAGTAATACCTTTTCCTTGAGTGCTGGAACGTTCGCCTGATATAAAAATCAGCCGCTTAATAAAATAACTTTGCCTCAGGACGAATGCGATTTTAATAAACGGCGGTAACTGTATTAAAAAACTGGCTTAATAATATATTTGTTCTTTTTAGGACTAGGAGGATTATTTGTTTCAATCTGGACAAAAACGTCGTCGGCAGTTTTTGTAGACCAGTCTTTGTGTAACACCAAAATAAATTAGAAATACCAGTCCTATCATTACAAATTCGGTACCAAATGAAAGGGGCGATTTTTCTGAATCCAGGGGTGCAAACAGTTTTTTCAATACAAGGTTTTTTTAAAAATTAACTAAAGTATGAATTTAGGTGGCAGCACTTCATTCTAATTCATTTCAGTCATTTTAAAAAGTACGTGGCCCAGTTTTACGGTCAAAAAATGAGATAAAAAATAAAAATTTTCCAGACTGTAATTAATAATCCTCTGTACTAAACTAAATTCTGCCTTTGACAGAATTTTTACATTTTTTTTTTTTTTTCCGATATCAATTTTAGGGATGTGAAAGAGGTTCCACATAGAATTTGCCTATTAAGATCATCATTAAATTGACTATAATAGATAAATAATTGATTAAGTTTATTCGGCTAAATATGATTTCATGTTTTACAATTAACTTTTCTTAATAAGCTTAACGGAAAAAAAAAAAAAATCTTCTATTATTTAAAATGTTTATTTTAACTCGATACCAAATGAGAAAAAAATAAAAAAATAAATGAATAAAGAAATAAAGAAAAAAATATCTCCGCCTAAAATGAATTTTTAAGTTATTTAAGTAACAGCTGAAACCCGTTCCCATTATAAAGCAACAAATTTAAACAACGTTTTGTAAGTTATAAACTTTTTTTTTTCCCCGAATATCTAGTACATAAGGAAAAAAAAAAAACTTATAAAAACTTCCACCCACAACACCCTGTTTAACAAGCTCAGAGAAAATCTTCGCATCCTCACATTTCCTTATTTCATAAGATTTTTTTTTAAAGGAATTTTTATAAAAGATAAAATACTCTTGAAACTAGAGCATCAAAATATACTTTTAAAAAGATATCCTAACTCGCTAGGAATTTAATAATAATAATAAAAAAAAAAACCGCTATTGTATTGGACGCAAACAGATACGCGGGGTTACGTAAAAAAAGAAAAAATGTATATATTCCTCAAATCGATACGCTATACAAAGCAATTCTCCTTCAGCGTTCAGCCAAGCGACTAAGTTACAGAATGTCTGAATCCTTCGATGCACCAACATTTTCAGCTGCAGCAAAGAGAGATTGAAAGGAGAAGAGAAGAGAGAAAAAGCTGAACTGAGAGAGCGCCAGATGATTACTGTGACGTCAATTCCTTCAGCCAATCAGAGCCTCCAGGGTTTAACCCACTTTCGCAGGGGAAAGAACATTTTCTCTGCCGGTGATTTGTTTACTGCAGAGTTTTTAGACTAATTCTCGCAGCAAAAAAGGCGAATTTTTGTGCTGTGAAGATTAATAATATAAAATTAATTAATAAAGATACTTTATGGAAATTTTTAGTTAATATAAAAGCCGGCTGTTTCTTCCGTGCAAAATCGTCCTCGAGTGGACATGCCTTGCAGAGGTTTAGCTCCTAGCGCCCCTCTGCGGCGTATTTCCGATCATATTGTAAAGCGGAGTGGTGATTCCCGTCTTTGAGTTAGTCATCGTACATGTCGAGAAGATGGAGGTACGAGAAAACCTCTAGAACAGCGGTCACCGGCGCATAAAAAAAATCGCCTTTTTTGTTTTAATTTCGTGTGCTGCTTATGAAAGGATCACTAATAGTTACAGATGGGATGAAAAAGGATACAGGACCCCAACAATAGGAAACAGTATGCAATTAGGCATTTTTTCCGGCACAAGCGTTCACGAAATTGCAGCCCCGTGGTTACTTAAGTCTTTGAGGGACTAATTCGCGCACGGCGAACCAGGTATAATTATTTTAGTGAAATGCTCAGATATCTGACGCATAAGCTAAAAACACAATCCTTGAATGAAGCCGATTCGATTCCGTCAAAGGTAAGTTTTAAGTTTATTTTATGAACAGATCCGAATTAAAAGTAGTAGTTATTTATTCATAATATATCTTCATTAATTCACAACCTAATACCTTGGTCGTGTTCGTTTTTTCTTCGCGCACGTCAGTCGGCAATGTTCGCGCAGGCAAGCTGTCATGGCCGACAACACAGGTACACATTTTAATTCAACGTGAAAAAAAGAAGTAAATAAAAAAGAGCGAGCGAGATTGACACTGATAGAGAAAAGAGAAAAACACCGGATAGGAATTTAGAAAGAACCGCGTACGGTTGCAGTCAGCAGTATCGGAAAAGTAGAGCTGTAGGTGCGCGGTAACTGGTCACTCGTCAGATCTATCTAATCGCCGGGCCCTAGCGGTTACGTCAGTTTGTAAGATTCTCTCGTACCTTGAAGGTTTTCGTGGTAGAGTAAAGTGAGCGTAGAGTTAACCTTCACCTGCAAACGCTGCTTGCTCGACTTTGAAAATAGGCTTAATCATCCGGTGTTATAATAATGCATTACTTGTACGTCACCGCTTGTCAGTTGATAGAGGTACGTGATTCTGGTTTCTTTTTTCAGTGTCAATGTTAGATTCGCCTGATGATCATTATAGCTATCTTATATTCCTTATTAATTAATGTTAAATTCCGTGTTAGAAAATTTCACATTACTTCCTTTAGTTTTGAATGTATGCATGCATTTGTCATACATGAATGAAATGAGTTTAAGCACTATGACTTTTTCAAATCCAATTAGTAGACTTAAACTTTGACGTGCTTAAAATTGATCGACCAAATTAAAAACTTATATTAATAAGAGTTTTAAGTAATTTCAACAATTATATTGCTTATTAATTATTATTATTTATTTTTTTTTTTAACATCAGTATTAGGTTCGACTGATGATCACCACAGCTATCTTATATTCCTTATTAATTAATGTTAAATTCCGTGTTAGAAAATTTCACATTACTTCCTTTAGTTTTGAATGTATGCATTTGTCATGCATGAATGAAATGAGTTTAAGCACTATGACTTTTTCAAATCCAATTAGTAGACTTAAACTTTGACGTGCTTAAAATTGATCGACCAAATAAAAAACTTATATTAATAAGAGTTTTAAGTAATTTCAACAATTATATTGCTTATTAATTTAATTTAATTTTTTTTTACATCAGTATTAGGTTCGACTGATGATCACTATAGCTATCTTATATTCATTATTAATTAATGTTAAATTCCATGTTAGTAAATTTGACATTACTTCCTTTAGTTTTGAATGTATGCATGTGTCACATATGAATGAAATGAGTTTAAGCACTATAACTTTTTCAAATTCAAATTTAATTGGTAAATTTAAACTTTGACGTGCTTAAAATTGATCGACCAAATTAAAAAATTATATTAACAAGAATTTAAGTAATTTCAATAATTATATTGCTTATTAATTTAATTTTTTTAAACATCAGTATTAGGTTGATGATCACTACACCTATCACTGATGATCACTACACCTATCTTAAATTTATTATTTATTAATTAATGTTAGATTCCGTATTAGAAATTTGATGTAATTTTCTTTAGTTACATTTGTATACATTTGTCATTGTATATAAAATAAGTTTACGCAGTCTTTCAAATTCAAATTTAATTAGTGAGTTAAAATTTTGATGCACTTGAAACTGACTGACCTAATTAAAAAGTATAAATATATTAATTAATGTTTTATTATTATTATTTTTTTTTCCAATTACAGTTTTCCGGAAGAATTATATTGCTTATTAACTATATATTTTTTTCAATGTCAGTATTAAATTCGTCTGATAATCACTACATCTATCTTATTTATTATGATTAGTTTGCTATTAATTAATTAACGTTAAATTCCGTGTTAGAAATTTGACATTATCATTTTTTATTTATGCATAAACCCATTTGTAATTAAACGGGAAATAAGTTTATGCACTGTTATTTTTTCAAATGCAAATCTAATTAGTAAGTTTAAATTTTAGTGCGCATATAGTTATTGGCAAAATAATAATAATAATAATTAATTAAATGATTGATTTATTTCGACTACAATTTTCGGAAACAATTATGTTGCTTTTTAATTAAAAATTATCATTAATTAATTAACAATAAATTCCGTGTTAGAAATTCGATAGTAGTTTCTTTATTTACGCATATATGCATTTGTAATTATATAGGAAATAAGTTTAAGCTCTGTTACTTTTTCAAATATAAATCTAATCAGTAAGTTTAAATTTAGGTACGGATAAAAGTGAGTGAAGAAAATCACAAATTTATATTAATTAAATAATTAATTTATTTCGACTGCAATTTTTAGAAATAATTATTAATTTTAATTAAATTTTCGTACTGGTGCTTTATTATTATTATTATTATTATTATTTCTATGTCAAGGATAGAATCCTCTGAAGATTATAGAAGTCTTACGTTTGTTATTAATTAATTAATGTTAAATTCCGTGTTAGAAATTTGACTTTTTAAATGTAATTGTCGTTATATATAAAATAAGTTTAAGCTCTTTTCCGTTTGCGGATGCAAAAGTAATTTATAAATTCATATTTTGATGTGTTTAAAATTGATTGACCAAATGAAAAACTTAAGCTAGCACATTTAACACATCTGCAGGTCTACTAAATCAGTTTCACATCGGAAATTTTAATTAACAGACAAAGCTTACAAAAAAAAAAAAAAAAAACGAAGTTTTGTCTCGTACTGTTATCTGTAGAATAAATTTTCCGGTGTCAGATTTTTCCAGCCTGCGGAATACACGCAGGATAATAAGGTAATTAAAGTTAAAAAAAATTTCGATTACAATTTTATAGGAAAATCGTATAGCTTATTAATTAAATTTATGTTTTTCAATATTAGTGTTAGAATCCTCTGATGATCTTATATTTATTGCCAATTAGTTAATATTCAATTCCGTGTTAGAAATTTGACATAATTTTTATTAATTCCATATTTATTAAATATTTAATATGTCTTATGTTGTCATTAATAAGTAGTTAACGTTAAATTACGTGTTAGAAATTTGACTTTTTTAAATGTAATTGTCGTTATATATAAAATAAGTTTAAGCTCTTTTTCGTTTGCGGATGCAAAAGTAATTTATAAATTTATATTTTGATGTGTTTAAAATTGATTGACCAAATGAAAAACTTAAGCTAGCACATTTAACACATCTGCAGGTCTACTAAATCAGTTTCACATCGGGAAATTTAATTAACAGACAAAGCTTACAAAAAAAAAAAAAAAAAAAGAAAAAAAAAAGCGAAGTTTTGTCTTGAACTATTATCTGTAGAATAAATTTTCCGGTGTCAAACCGATTTTTCCAGCCTGCGGAATACACGCAGGATAATAAGGTAATTAAAGTTTTAAAAAATTTCGATTACAATTTTATAGGAAAATCGTATAGCTTATTAATTAAATTTCTGTTTTTCAATATTAGTGTTTGAATACTCTGATGATCTTATATTTATTACCAATTAGTTAATATTCAATTCCGTGTTAGAAATTTGACATAATTTTTATTAATTCCATATTTATTAAATATTTAATATGTCTTATGTTGTCATTAATTAGTTAACGTTAAATTCCGTGTTAGAAATTTGACTTTTTTAAATGTAATTGTCGTTATACTCTTTTCCGTTTGCGGATGCAAAAGTAATTTATGAATTTATATTTTGATGCGTTTAAAACTAATTGACCAAATGAAAACCTTAAGCTTAAGCTAGCGTATTTAACACATCTGCAGGTCTACTAAATCAGTTTCACATAAGAAAATTTAATTTAATTAACAGACAAAGTTTACAGGAAAAAAAAAAAGAAGTTTTGTCTTGTATTGTTGTTTGTAGAATAAATTTTTCGGTGTCAAACCGATTTTTCCAGCATGCGGAATACACGCAGGATAAGGTAATTAAAGTAAAAAAAAAATTTTCGATTACAATTTTATAGAAAAATCGTATAGCTTATTAATTAAATTTCTGTTTTTCTATATTAGTGTTAGAATCGTTTGATGATATTTATTACCAATGAGTAAATATTCGATTCCGTGTTAGAAATTTAACATAATTTTTATTAATTCCATATTTATTACTAATTTATTAAATATTTATTTAAGATATCGCATTTGTTATAAAAGAACTAGATTTAAGCACTAGTACTCATTCAAATGAAAACTTAATTTGCAAATTTCCATTTTGATGCACTCCAAACTGATTGAAAAATAATTAATTAAATGATTATTAATTAAATGATTAACTTATGTCGATCGCGAATTTTAGAGATAATTATATTGATTATTAAATTAATTAGATTTTTTTTCCCGATATCATTGTTAGAATCATATAATGATCACTACAGTTATCTGATGATTTTTATTTATTAATTGATGTTAGGTTCCTCGTTAGAAATTTTACTCTTTTTTTTTTTTTTTTTAAAGTTACGAATGTTTTGTATTATTTGTCAGTATCTATGAAATAAAACACCGTTCCGCTTGCAAATGTAAGCTTAATTAATAAGTCAAAATTTTGATACTCTTAAAACTGATTAACGAAATTAAAAATTTGTAATAATTAAAATTATAAATTGTTTCGATTGGAATTTTAGGGGTAAAAATATACTATTATTATTATTATTATTATTTTCAGTGTTAGATTAGATTGATCTAATGATCATTGCAGCTATCTTTAATTATTAATTATTGTAGCGATCATTTTAATTATTAACTGTTATTATAGAAGTTTGACATTATTTTATTTAGTTACCGTTGTATGCATTTTATTACTATTATTATATATGAAATTCATTTATGTAGTATTACTTTTTCAAAATGCAAATCTAATTTGCAAGTTTCAATTTTGGTGTACTGAAAACTGATCACCCAAATAAAAAAAATACATTAATTAAATAATTTACTTATTTGAAATATCAATTTCAGAAATAATTATATTTTGTATTAATTATAATTTTTTACTGGTTTTACATATAGATCAGGTTTTTCTTTTTTTTTCTGGTTTCAATTTATATTTTATTATTAATTTTGACTAATCAAATTAAAAAATACCGTGATTAATTTATTTCGAATATAATTTATTTAAAATAATTATGTTGTTTATTAATTATAATTTTTTATTATCATAAAAATAAGATTCTTTCGTGGCTTCTTTTTTCAGTGTCAGTGTTAGATTCTTCTGATATCGCTACAGCCTATAATATCGCTACCTTATAATAATTACTAGAAGGCTTTGCCCGCTTCGCTGGTCACTATATTTAAAGGAATTAATAAAAATAGATAATTATATTTTTCTTGTTTCAATTTATATTTTGTTGTTAGTTTTGATTAGTCAAATTAAAAATATAATGACTAATTTATTTCGAATATAATTTATTTAAAATAATTATATTGGCTCTTAATTATAATCTTGTACTGTCGAAAAATTAAGATTTTTTTGCGGCTCCTTTTTTCAGTGTCAGTGTTAGATTCGTCTGATATCGCTACAGCTACGTTATAATAATTACTACAGGCTTTGCTCACTTCGCTGGTCACTATATTTAGACGAATAAGAAAAAAAAAAAAAAAAAAGAATCACTATTTTTATGTCGCTTTACAAATAAAAATTATAAAGAAAATACATTGAAATTCCTTAAAAACTTCTCTTCGAACCCTCGCTGCCTTCGACAGGGAATTCCTCACCGCAACGTCTCGGTACTGAATAACTTAATTTAATTTATAGAGATGTCAATAATATAAGAAAAAATTACATTAGTCATTTTCTTTCTAATAATAAACAGAACGGAAAACGCATAATATTTTATCTGTGGAGACGTTTTGTATAGTTAGACCAATTAAAGAAAATGCTTTTCCTTTTTTTCCTCCTTTCACATTAAGTTAAAAAATACGTAAAATAAAATTGAGAAAAATCGTGCTAAAACAATGGAGGATCAGTTTGGACCTCTTGGCGGAATTTGAAATTTGGCACCGAAGTAGCTCAGATGTTTCTCGCCAATAGTTTACTTACGTAATTGTTAAACCCATTTTAATTCATCGTCGAAGTGACTACAAAAATATAAAAACCGCCAAAGGGGCTTCTACGCTAAAGCTATACTAAAGTAATTTTAAGAAATGAATATAGTAATCGGTGGACTAGGAATGAAATATAGTTACTGCATGCCTTTATATGGCAGAATAGATTAAAACAAGTCCTGTCGAACTAAAATAAATTTGTTTATAAAGAGTGTAAGCAGATTTTTAATTTTTTTCGGTGCCTATTTTGCTAATACAATAAAACACCGTTTATACGTCTCTCGTTTATACGTCTTTTTCATTTGTACGTCCTTTTAGTGAAGTCCCGATTCATTCCTATTCATTTTAATACAAAAATTGCTTCATTTATACGCCGCTAATATCAGTTATACGTCTCTTTCACTTTACTAAAATTCGCAAAATTTCTCGACCTGTCATTATTTTTCTTTCAAAATAAGACGGATGTTTCTTAGAAAGCATCTTAAATGGAGGAACACAGGAAAGATCGAAGAGTACTGACCAAAGAATCAATTGAATTCACAGTAGAATTTTTAATACTCACAGACAAGCAGCAAATCAGACAAATATTAAAGATTTTTAATGTTATTAAATAACTCTGTATATGTTGGGCATAAATCGCATGCTTATTATTAAAGGTACGCAACATATATATAATTAATATTCAAAATGTGTTCGTATAGTTTTCGGAAGAAATGTAATATAATACTCAAATAATATAATATGATACATGTAATATAATATGATATATGTAATTAGCACCCAGTCATGCATTAATAGTATGATTTTTCTCACATTTTATAATAAATCTTTTTTTTTTTTTAATTAATTAATTGTCTTAAAAAAGTATAATATACGTGTACTACTTAAAAAAAAAACTTTATTAATTAGTATTTGCATGTAAATTTTGCTTAAGTGTCATTAAATTTGTAGTAATCAATGTTATTAAAATTTCGATTATATGTCTTTTCATTTATACGTCCTTTTACGTCAGTCCCTTGAAAGACGTATAAACGGTGCTTTACTGTACTTTTATCGGTTGCACCTTTTCGTTAATTTATAAGAATCCTTCATATTCTGTATACATTTTTAGTGGTTTTTAGGTTGAAAGTAGTGCTTGTTGAAATAAATTTTCTATTTTTAAAATTGGGTTTCCCCCCCATAAAACTATCTGCTCAGATAAAATAGATCATTTATGTGATTATTTTTTTCTGTTTTATTATTATTTTTTCTGCAATATTTTATAATTATTTATATTTTTGGTGCGCTGCTTGGCTTAAAATGGCTATCGCTAAATTAAAGTTCTGTGCACTTCAGCGCCAAAATTGAAATAATCGTCCAGGAAGATCTATAAATAAAACTAATAAAATGAATGTATAATCCATAGAGCTTAGCGTATGAAGAAACGCTATAACGTCGAATGTGACGTCTTAGGTAATTTTCTTTGAACAACAACTTGACATTAAAAATAAAAAAAAAATATATAGTAGTTTTAAAAATAAAAAAATACCTTTTTGGAACAATATATGTATTAGCATCATGACCTATATTAGCACTTTATCAATATTTATAAAGTTTTTTAAATTATAATGACAACAATTTTTGTGAGATACCTTTCTATTTATTTTTATGTCGAAAGAAAATTAACTTGTAATTTTTTTTTTTTTTTGGCAACAATTAAATTATAATTAAAATTTAAAACTATTAAACGTTTGAAATTTGTATTAAGTATAAAAGTTTAAAATTTGTACATTTAGTAATTTGTATTACTAAATATACAAATTTTCATTTTTAAGTGATAATATATAATTTTTTTTTTTTTAATAGTAATTTGTATTTGTATAAAAGTTTTAAATTTGTATAATTAATATAACTATCGATAATATAGATAATATTTATAGATAATATTTAAGCGGCTAATTTTAAAGCTATTCTGAGATTATTATTTTCATATTTTAATTAGTTTAAAGAAAACCCATCAAAAATTCGAAAATCGGACTTCGGGGTGCACTAGGGCCCCTTTGGGGGCTCCTTCGAGTTGAATCACGTGACTGTCCGAACTACCGCCTTTGTGCTACGCTGCCCACAGACGCGCGCACACACACACATACATTCATTGTCTTTTACATATATAAAGATAATAAATAAATATTAGATTCCGTGTTAGAAAACTGAATATTTTTCGTTGCGTATATACATATTCGTAATTATGTTTGAAATAAGTTCAAACTCTGTTTCAATTACAAATGCAAGTCTGGTTAGTAAATTTAATTTTTAATGTGCTTAAAACGGGACGACCAAAGTAAAAATTTATATTAATTACAAAATAAATTATTTTGTTTAAAATTTTCAGAAATAGTATTTTTTCGTCGTAATTCAATACTGGTTTATAGATCCGAATTCTTCTAGTTTATTTTTTCAATGTCAGTGTTAGATTTATTTGATGATTATTATAACTATCATATATTTATTATAAATTAATTAATATTAGATCTCATAATTTGGAAATTTACATTATGTTTTTAAATTACATATTACATGCATTTGTCATGAAATAAGTTTGAGCACATTTCTTTTACAAGAGAAAATTTAATTAGTAAGTTCTAATTTTTAAGTGACTAGACTGAGCAAATAATAATAATAATAATAATGAATTAAAAGAAATATATTCTCTTTCTTTCTTTCTTTCTTTTTTTTTTTTTTTCTCTCTCTCTCTATCTTTCCCATCTTTATTTATTTATTTATTTATTTTCAAGAAAGTCTAATTTTGACGCTGAATATCGCTGATTATTTCTGTGAAATAAAATTTTGTGGGTAATGGAATTTTTACAAATACTTTTTTTTTTTTACCCTTATAGGGAGAAAAAAAAAATGTTATTTCAAAAATAAACGAACTGATTTATTTTCAGTTGGGTGATAAAATTACCGTAATATTAATAAAGAACCAAAAATGTTATTACTAAATTACTAAAACAAATTATTTTAATCTGATTACAGGGATGGAACACGGGCGCAGAATTCATACCGGTATTTGTTTAAGAAATTTCTTTCACTATAATATCGTTGATTTATGAAATAGGAAATTTTCTTATATTGATAGTGGTATGAATTCTGCGCCCGTGTTCCATACCTGTGATTATATTATTTTTAGAAATGGTTTTAATATTCGTTAGATGAAATAATAATAACATTTGCGCGTCTTTTCTTTCACTTATGTATGAAACGACACCTATCGTCTGTCTTTGAATTTTTTTTTCTTATCTTAAAAAAAAATCTCATGACTTATCGATGCTAAACCTGCAAACCGTTTTTTATTTTGGTAATTTTTTCGGGTTTTATGAATTTTTAAAGTTTTTACGGACTTTTTGCCCACCCTGTATATATGTGTAAGTACTATTCACACAGAATAGAGAATGTGAAATATTCGTTACTAATACTATTTTTACCATTAAATTCACAAGAATAAAATGAAAAGACGAAGAATCACTATGAGAATTACGCTGAAATTCTATTACACACTAATCTATTTAATGACGAACACAAATTTACAATTAATACATACAATGCATCACTTAGAAGGGTTTAGAAAATAACATTAACTTCTGAGCACTGTCTGTGCTAATTTTCATAACTAGTGAGAACAACTTAAAGTTCTGAGCACTTATACTCAAACAGCATATGTCTGATCACGTCTGATCCATTTGACATCTAGCGAAGAACTTCCGCTTCTTCTCGTAACTTTCGTTTCAGGTAACAGCTGTTGCCATTCTGCATCAACTAATAAATGAGAGGCAATGAATGAGTGGTAGTGTTTTCTCTGGAAGTGCAAAAAGTTGAAGTACTTATACCACATATATATATATATATATAGTGGAATGTCTCCGGTTGTGGACACAGTTTTGGTTTTGGCTTATAACTTTTGATAGAGTAGATATTATGCAAACATATGAATACCAATAGAAAGCTAGTACCCTTAGCTAACGTTTGATGAAGTGTGTTGATTCCGTCATCAAGAAAAAAAATTATTACCAATTTTGTGAAGTGGTCATTTTGGCTCAAAACAATTTTGTACCCGGTTGTGGGCACACTTGAAAAATCCGCTAAGAATGGGAAAATAATAAGAAAAACCACAATAAATTCAGAAAACAACAGAATTTATTCATTTTGTAAGGATTCAGTGGCCAAAATAATAACAGAAAGTGGCATTTTTCAAATTTTATTCGTCATATTCTTCGTCCTCCAAATCAGAAGCGCAATGCAAATAATTTGCATGTACATTAGACTTCAAATACACTTCAAATGCATCAGACGATCACACGTGTTGTATTTGATTGAGATGGCTCTTGTTAGGTATAGTGGCAGTTGCTTCAAACAGATGACACAGAAGTCGACATCATCAGATTGTTGAGACTCCAATTTTTAGCGCGTTTAGCCGACACTTTGAAAGATGGAGTTGCCTTACTTTCTCTAGACTTGTCTGGAGGGATACAGATGCTGCAAGAAAGTCCATATTCTCGGGCAGTTGATTTTATGGATTTCTTATCCACTAAGTAGTCCTAAATGGCTTTAACCAGCGCATTTAAATCCATTTCTTTTGGATCAATTGACTTTTTCGGGGTTGACATTGCTAAAAAAGCCTAAAACATACAACTAAACACTAATAAAATATGTTATTTTGTATAAACGACCATATTTGACAGTTTGTGAGTCAAGCACAAGTTTTAAAAGAAAAAAAAAAAAAAAAAAAAAGTGTGTCCACAACCGGGAATGGCAGCCATTTTTATAATGGTAGAAAAAGCAATTTTCGGTCCACATTTTGGCTGAATTCGATATTACATCACAAAATATAAAGGATATACTTCATAAATATACCTTGCATTCACATTTTTTAATTAATTCACTTCGATCTATCGCATTCTGAAAATATTCACAAATCTCTTTTGTGTCGCTTTTTCTTGTTAAAAATGGTTTCTTAAAAATGAGCTAAATTGTCTGAAAATAGCTCCGAAACAATATGTACTTAAATCTGAAAACCCATGTAATCATTTTTGAGTATATTGACATGCTCAAAAAGGGGGTTTACCAATAAGAATCCCAATATTCCCATGTTTGACGTGTCAATATACTCAAGAATGAGTACATGACTTTTCAAATTTAAGTATATATTGTTTCGGAGCTATTTTGAGACAATTTAGCTCATTTTTAAGAAACCATTTTTAACAGTGCACGGCACAACCTAAAGTAACTTCCGTCAATTTTCAAGTATTGTTGCATTATAATCTAGTTCTTTTGTGTGGCCCTGCAAACGAACAGTGAACGATTTCTACATATTCTACATGAAACATGTTTTTACGCATATAAAAAATATATATTCGTTTCATTTGGTTTAGTGCAGTCTATAGATATTAAACTCTACATACCTGCAATTTCCTCCATAGACGTAATGTATTTGAATTCTCTTGGGTGTCCCTGTACATGAACTATTTGCTTGATCTCAACGAAAAGTTTAGTGCAGCATCCCTATGTGATACACATTTAGAATAATTTAGAATAATAAGTTTGAACTTTCTGCTATAATTTGTTTTTGAGATATGCTGATAACAGACAGACACACGCACAGACCAACCGCTAAAAATATGATTTTTGGATTCAGGGTCCTCAGAACGTGTAAATATAACAAAAACTCAATTTTGAAAATTTGACCCAAAAACAATACTTTCTCTACCTTATGGGTAAGAGACAATAAACAATTGTATTTTGATGTATTAGTTGTAATTGGTTGATTTGGATATCTTGCAGAGAACCGCATTTATTTATTACTTATTTATTTATTTATTATTATTATTATTATTTTTTTTTTAGTGGGAATTTCTTTGCCATATGATCCTGAAATATTTGATATACACAATAGAGCATTAATTATCTTAACAATTCGCGTTCAAATATACGTTGCACTCGTTAATCTAACCATTCTTGTTTTTCTGGAAAATCGTATGAATACGCGCAAGGAACACTTAGAAAGGCCTCCCACGGATGTTATTCCACCCAGGCCTATGTATTTCGCGTATTCAGTGAAGCTTAACCCACCAACCAAAACAAATAAAAACGTAACAGTTTGTACCAGTGGCCGAGAGGTTCTGCTTTCAAAGCTGGTAAACGGAAGGTGCCGGGTTCGAGTACAGGTTGTTCTCATTGGCCTAGCCGTTAGCATTTTTCCTTGGTTATTTATGAAACTTGCATAAATGCGGGTTAAAACTTGTTCATCGTAAGTAATGATGATGTTTCTCCTACTGTATTTTGTTATTTCGACCCAAAATTATTATTGCTCGTTTTTGCAGATTATAATAGTTTTAGCTTACGAAATTTGCAAAAAACTACAGTTTAGAAAAACTAATCCAAGTAGAAGATCAACACAAAATATCTTATACCATTCTATAAAACAGCGTCATCTACCGGTTAACATACTCAGAAATTTAATCAACATAGCTTATCACAATAGAGATTTTACACATGCAATTTGGTGTAATTTTATATAGGGTAAGTGCACTAGTGATTGACACTTTTAGAGCAGTCTCTGAAGTTTTTCATGTTCTAGTCATCAGAAAATATTTTTAGAAATCTTAAATTAGTACATTGGCATAAAAGACATTCAGAACCACATATATGTTAAAATATATGCATTTGATAACAATTATTATTATTATTATTATTTTTTTTTTAAATTTTTATTTGACACTCACTCAATGTTCCAGTAATTGACACTGTCAGTTTTTCATTTTATCAGTAATTGGCACCCTATGTTCCAGTGCTTGACACTGCTAGTTATTCATTTTACCAGTTGTTAGCACCCTATGAATCCAGTGTTTGACATAAAATGTTAAAATTCTTATATGTAAAATATATGATTTTATTAGTTTTCTTAGTTATTAATTATTTCGGGATAGATGTCAGTTACTGGAGCATGCCAATCACTGGAGCACTTACCCTAAAAGGTTCTAAGATATAGCTAATCGGAAACCGCAGCAAGTGAGTAAATATCTCGCCACCTGTCGGTCGATCGTTCATTTAAGCAGCCAAATTGAATCAGTACTATTTTTCTCATATATACATCTTATATATCAAGTTTGGTGCACTTATCACTAATCCAATACTTTCTTCCTTTATATAGGAAAAAGTACTACTACTACTAATAATATTAATTATAATGTTTCGTGGCTTTTGCTTTTGATTAACCGACGTTTCGGTTGATTGGTGTTCGGATAATCGATACTGTATTGTAAACGAATTTTATTGCTGGTTACATATTTGGTTCCCCATTAGTTTATTAATTTCGATGTTCTTACATTGTTTATTTATTGAAAAGCTTCTTTATAAATTATTATGTGTTATTAATTTTATGATGTTTCAAGAAGATTTTTAATTTAAATTAGAAATTTTCACCAGTTTTATCTAATTTAGTTATTACATATTTTCTTTTTGTTTCCTTATTACTTTCTTCTATAACGGGTAGAAGAAAGTATTGGATCCGTAAAAAATTTTCGACTTCCGGTTTTCGATGGATTTACACTTTTTGAAAAGTTCAGAGCATGACTTGACCATTTTTAGAAAATGTCTGTCTGTCCGTTTGTCTCAGTCTGATAAAAATTTTGTGGAGACTGTACAGAATTGCACATAAATATATATGTAGATGCACCTTGATCTAAATTTGTGCCATTAAATTTTTGGTGTCAATCGCACAACAGGTAGAGCTGCTATGCAACGATTCCCGCAATTTCAGGGAAGGCTATATCTTAAGAACTACTTCAGGAAATTGCGTGTAAATATATACACAGACGCACCTTGACATAAGGTAGTGCTTACCAACTTTTGGTGTCAATCGTTCAACAGGTGGTGCTGGTATACAGTGATTTCCATAATTTAAGGGAAAGCTACGTCTCAGGAACTACTGCATAAAATTACATATAAATTTATATGTATTTGTACCTTGACATAAATTAGTGCCTATCAACTTTTGGTGCCAAACGCTGAACAGATGGCGTTGCTATACATCGATTTACGCGATTTAGGGGAAGGTTATATCTCAGGTTCTATGGCGTATTTTCAAACAAAATTTGATATATGAAAAGGCCATTTTGAGAAATTATGCTGATTTAATTTGGATGCATATCGATTTTGTATAAGTGGCGCTGCTATATAGCAATTTTTCCCGAGAACGGAAGTCTATATCTCAGCTTCTGTGACATATAACTGTACGAGAGATAACCATTATCAAAATGCATTTTTATCATGTTATTTATAGAGAGTAAATCTGTCTTTCTTTGAGTACTTGGCGGAGAAGAAAAACACGGTTCTGTTCGTACACGGCAATCTCAGTGCTAGTGAACTTATCGCCTAAGAGCGTTAAATCGCCAAAAGTGCTTAATAAATTTTGATATTTTTTTATGGTCACTGTAATTCATTTCAACCGATAATTTTTTCACTTTCTGGTGTTTTGTGAAGAGTACAATTACATGTATTTTTTTCTATATTTTTTTGAAGACGACACCTTTTGAATGTTTCCTTGTAAGATGAAAGTCGTCTGCATTCATCATGGTATATAATTTTAATGAATAACAGTTTTTATAAATTATTTTTGCTGAGTGAATTTGCATAGGAAAATATAGAAGAAAGTCTTGTAGTGGCCACAGCATACAAATTTGTACATAAAACTGTAATTCAATTAAAGTAAAGAAAATTAAGAAAAAAATGTCTGTTAAATATTTATGTTATGCGTTTTCCCGTGTTGACGTCCATATATTAAGTTGTTTGCTTTTCAGTCGTCATGTTTGAACAGACTGACCTGAATTGACTAAAACCATTTTCTGTGTCAACAGAAAGGAATAATATTTTCTTAAGTTAACTAATGTACTAACTAAACTATTAATCTTAACTAAACTATCGATCTATTTCTTATTCTTCATGCCCCTGTTCGGTAGACTTTTCTGATAATTATAGTGATCGATTTTTCTCGTAACATTAACGTGATATATTCTTATAATTAGATTTTCTTTTCATGGTTTTAAATAACAAAATGTATTCAATATATTTTTAATAATTTAATTACATGTTTAAACGATTTTTTTTTTTTTTTTTTTGTTTAACTACACGAGTTTTAATTTCTTATTTCAGTTACCCTACTAGATAATGGAAATATTGTATTCGATCAAGAATTTTAATATCGACATCGACTTTTTCCCTGATTTGCATCTTTTAAAGTCTCGTGAGTCCAAAAAAGAGGTTTTTGGTAATTGGTCAGTGTGTATGTGTGTGGAAATCTTAAAACTAAAAAAGGTGGAATGCCGAAACTTCATAAGACAGGTCCAGTACATATATGATTTTTTCAACTTTTGGTCGACATTGGAAAACCGCACCGTATCTAAAAAACAGCAATAACGATTTTCTTCAAAGTTGTTGTGTAAACACCCTTTTAGATATCCTTTCGTATGTATCATTTGGTTAGTTCAGGTTGATAGCCGATAGGCGTTGCATTCCTAGGTCAGTTTCATGTCTATCAAGTGCGTTCTTTCAAAAACGACTTTACGGATTTTCTTCAAACTCGCCATATTAATTTTACTTTAGATATTTTTTTTTTCGTATGTAATTGATGCGTTTCCAGTGAACAGATGAGTTTACCAAGTTTTGGTCGAAATCTGAAGTGGGATTGAAAGTCTGTATCTCAAAAACGACTCTGAGGATTTTCGTCAAATTTGCTACATACCATAAAATACCGTTCAAGCATCTCCTCAATTCTCAAGGAAAATCGGGATATTTTTGAGGACGGGGCGGATAAACGGTAAAAACGGTACATGCGGGTTAAAGTCAAAACACGAAGAAACAATGTTTATGGATTAATACACGTAATGTATACAGTATATTACTAATAAAAACTAATTTGTTACTATCCAAACTGTCAAAGAAATAAATCAGTGTTGTAGAACATTAAGTAAAAGTGATTTTTAAAAACCAAAAGTTTTATGTTGGGTTTTTTGTTCCTTTTGTAAATTAAACAGAGATTTTTCCAGATTTGCAACATTTTTCTGGTTCTTTCTGTAATTTCATGTGCTTATGCAAATATTATCATTAAATTTTGTACCAGACTCATCCTCTGCTATACACAACCACTCCTCATCTGGATTATCACCATCATCATCATTTTATTGCCTTTTTGTTTGGCATTCTTCTCCATTTTTTCGCACTTAACCGCATTTCACGAAATATTTTTTTAGATTACTATAGTGGTTACTTCTTACCATGCTGAAATTACAAAGTGATTTTGATCCTCCATGGAAATGGGGAAAAAAGTTATTTTAGGATGAAAGACGTAATTCCAGTTTGTATGACATGTGGAACCGCTTGACCTTCAGGAGAAAATTTTTGCAAGTTCAGGAGAACAATTTTACAACGATGAATACGAAAAAACGACTTTTTGAAGAACGATACATGCGGGTTTTGCTAATACTGTAAAGCACCGTTTATACGCCTTTTTCATTTGCACGTTTTTTTAGTGAAGTCCCCATTCATTCCTATTCATTTTAATGCAAAAATTCTTCGTTTATACGCCGCTAATATCGGTTATACGTCTTTTCCACTTTACTGAAATTCGCAAAATTTTTCGACCTGTCATTATTTTCCAATCTAAATAATACAGATTTTTCCTAGAAAGCATCTTAAATGAAAAGATAAAAAAATACTGATCAAAGAATCAATAGAATTCACCGTAGAATTTTTAATACTCATAGACAAGCAGCAAATCAGACGAATATTAAAGATTTTTAATGTTATTAAATAACTATCTGCATGGACGTAAATCGTATGCTTATTATTAAAGATACGCAATATATATAATTGATATTCAAAATGTGTTCATATAGTTCTTAAGAAATGTAATATAATTAATACTCAATATATGATATATGTAATTAGTACCCAGTCGTTAATAGTATGATTTTCCTCATTTTTTCTAATAAATCACTGTTTTAAAAATTATTTATTGTCTATAAAAAAAGTATAATATACATTTACTAACTAAAGAAACTTTATTAATTAGTATTTTCATATCAATTTTGCTTAAATGTCATTATATTTGTAGTATTTAAAGTGTTATTATTAAAATTTCGATTATTCACTGATGGAAAAAAAAATCTCAACACCAAGAAAAAATTATTGTACAGTAATGAAATTTCAGCAATACATTTCCTAGGTAACATATTTAATTGATTAAAGTTTCAAGATCACAGGTAGAGCCATTGGCGAGAAGAGCCATTTCAAATGTGAAATGTTGGTACATTAGTAACCGGTGTAACCGCCAGAATTTTGAATGCAAGCATGCAAACGTGCATGCATTGTGTCGTACAGGTGTCGGATATCAGTTTGTGGGATGGAGTTCTATGCCTGTTGCACTTGGGCGGTCAATGCAGGGACGGTTAATAATGGTTGTGGATGACGCTGGAGTTGTCGTCCAATGATGTCCCATACGTGCTTGATTGGAGAAAGATCTGGTGATCTAGCAGGCCAAGGCAACATGTCGACACTCTGTAGAGCATGTTGGGTTACAACAGTGGTATGAGGGCGAGCGTTATCTTGTTGGAAAACACCCCCTTGAATGCTGTTCATGAATGGCAGCACAACAGGTTGTATCACTAGACTGTCGTACAAATTTGCAGTCAGGGTGCGTGGGATAACCACGAGAGTGCTCCTGCTGTCATACGAAATTGCTCCCCAAACCATAACTCCAGGAGTAGGCCCTGTGTGTCTAGGCCGCAGACAGGTCGCTAGCAGGCGTTCACATGGCCTCCTTCTAACCAACACACGGCTATCACTGCGACCAAGGCAGAACCGGCTTTCATCAGAAAACACAACAGATCTCCACTCCGTCCTCCAATGAGCTCTAGTTTGACACCACTCACGTCGCAAACGGCAGTGGTTTGGAGTCAGTGGGATGCACGCTACAGGGCGTCTGGCTCGGAGCTGTCCTTGAAGTAACCGATTTGTAACAGTTCGTTGTGTCACTGTGGTGCCGACTGCAGCTCGAATTTCAGCTGCAGACGCAGTACGATTAGCCACAGCCATACGCCGAACACGGCGGTCTTCCCTCTCAGTAGTGCCACGTGGCCACCCGGAACCCGGTCTTCTTTAGGCAGTACCTTCCCTTGACCACTGCTGCCAACACTCATGCACAGTGGATACATTCCTGCCAAGTCTTTCTGCAATATCGCGGAAAGAAAACCCACCTTCTCGTAGCCCTACTACACGACCTCGTTCAATCTCAGTGAGCTGTTGATAATGGCTTCTTCGTCTTCTTAGAGGCATCCTTGACTAACATTAACCCACTACGTCAAATCTCAACTGTAAATAACGATCACGAACCTTACAGCGCTTATTTAAAGCAAACCTCATTTGCATGTTAATAGTTTCGATACTAGCGCCACACTTATGCGCGTAGCTCGAAATTTGAATCGACGTCATCTTTCAGACGTATAAACACGCCTACCAAATTTCGTTTATCTAGCACAGCTCCTTCCTGGTGTTGGGATATTTTTTTCCATCAGTGAACGTCTTTTCATTTATACGCCCTTTTACGTCAGTCCCTTGAAAGACGTATAAACGGTACTTTACTGTATTATTTAAATACGATTTGTGCAGGGACCATAGAAATAAAACGATCAATGCGGGAAAATTATAGATGCGGGAACGATAGATCGGGGTTTCACTGTACATAGAAAAGTATAATTATGTAATGATAAATGTTTTCATAACATTGATGGGCTAGTACTGTGACTGTTATTGCGTGAACGTAACAACGAAAGTGTATCAGTCGTATTTTAAATTATATGTTTTAACAACGATTTTTACATTTAACTATTCAATTCATGTTGCAATTTTTATTAATCAAAAGTATAATTATAATGATCGATTTTCTCATAATATTAATGTAATATAATCTAATTATTGTTGCGTGAAGTTAAGAACGAAATTGTATTGAATGTTATTTGAAATAATTAAATTATATGTTTAATTAATTTTATATTATTCGCTTTATATTACAGTTTTTGTTATTTTAAAATGTATTTATGATGATTGATTTTCTTATAACATTAATGTGATATCTGTATTATTTAGTAATTTTAATTATGAAATTGTATTCGAAAGTATTTTAAATTAATTAAATTAAATTATATGTATTAATGAGTTTAATATTTTAGTATTTTTTTTTTATGTTACAGTTTTATCATTTAAAAGTATAATTATGATGATCGATTTTCTCATAACATTCATGTAATAGTCCTATAATTTAATTACTATTGGGCAAATTTATTAAAAATGTATCAAATAGTATTATAATTATATTATATGCTTTAACCAATTTCATATTTTATTATTCATTTCATATTGATTTTTTTTTTTTTTTTTTTTTTTTTTTTTTACTTATTATTATTTAGAAGTGTAATTATGATGATCGATTTTCTTATAGTAATATTCGAGACATCGTTACTATTATATTATTGTTCCGTGAATTTAATAATATAAAAGTGTTCCATCGTATTTTATATAATTAAGTTATATGTTTAAATTAATTTCACATTTCAATATATATATATATATATATTTATTCACTTTGCAGTTTTTGTTATTTAGAAATACAATTATGATGATTTATTTTTCATAATATTGATGTGATATCCCTGTAATTTAATTACTGTAGCGTGAATTTAATAATGAATGTGTATCTAACAGTATTTTAAATTACAGATTATTTGTTTTAATGGTATTTTACGTTTAACTATTCACTTTGCAAATGTTAGTTATTCAGAAGTATAATTATAAGGATCAATTTTCTTAAAACATTAATGTGACATTGATTATGTAGTCAATCGTATTTTAAATTACAAATTATATGTTCTAAAAAGTCTTATAATTAATAATTCATTTTTCAGTTTTAATTATTTAGAAATATAATTAGGATGATCGATTTTCTCATAAAAAAAAAAAAAAAAAAAAAAAAAAGATGTAATATCTATATAGTTTATTGCAGGGGAGAGAATATGTCCAATCCAGCAATCTAGGATTGGGGGAAATTTTAGCTGTTTGGGGAAATTTTGCAGAAAAATATACAATTGATATAGATTTTAACAGCAAATTATAAAATTTATTGTTAAAATTGTTCCTTCATTTTGAGGAAATTTTCATATGGATTGGGGGAAATGTTGGGAGTAAAAACATTTTCTGCATCCCTGGTTTATTGTTCTGTAAATTTAATAACAAAAATTTTTCCAATAGTATTTTAAATTACAAATTATATGTTTTAAAGATTTTTATATTTAATTATTCACTTTGCAGTTTTAATTACTTAGAAATATAATTATGATGATCGATTTTCTCTCTAAAAAATGATAGATCTATATAGTTGAATTATTATTCTGTAAATTTAATAGCAAAACTGTATCCAATAGTATTTTAAATTACAAATTATATGTTTTATAGATTTTTATATTTATTCGCTTTGCAGTTTTAATTACTTAGAAATATATTTATGATGATCAATTTTCTCTTTAAAAAATGATGTGATATCTCTCTAGTTTAAATAGTATTTTGCAAATTTAATAACGAAAATGTATCGAATAGTATTTTAAATTACAAATTATATGTTTTATAGATTTTTATATTTATTCACTTTGCAGTTTTAATTATTTAGAAATATAATTATGATGATCGATTTTCTCTTTAAAAAATGATGCGATATCAATATAGTTTAATTATTATTTTGTAAATTTAATAACGAAAATGTGTCCAATAGTGTTTTAAATTACAAATTATATGTTTTATAGATTTTATATTTATTCACTTTGCAGTTTTAATTATTTAGAATTGTAATTATGATGATATAATTTTCATTAAAAAATTGATATGATATCTATATAGTTTGATTATGTTTTTGTAAATTTAATAACGAAAATGTATCCTATAGTATTTTATATTACAAATTATATGTTTTATAGATTTTTATATTTGTTCACTTTGCAGTTTTAATTATTTAGAAATATAATTATGATGATCGATTTTATCTTTAAAAAATCTGGAGTGACTCCACTCGACTTTCCGAACATTGAGAAATTAACAGGTAGATAAAGAAAAAGGAGTTGTTAAGCAAACGAAAGAGAGAAAAACATAATAGAGTGTTTGAGTATTTTTCTCCATATATTAAACGATGTTTTATTAAACGCTACTGAACTTTGGTCTCATAGATCATAATGATAAAGAATTTTTCGTTGTGTCCCTGTAAAAACCTATAAATGCTAGATTCACCAAAATGCTTATTGTTAGTGCAACAGTGATTTATAATATTTATATAAAGTTTCAGCTCAATTGAATAAGGCGTTTAGATTCTATCGCACTTTTAAAAATTTGGTCCCATAGGCCATAATGATAAAGAATTTTTCTTTGTGTCCCTGTAAAAAAACTGTAAGTGCTAGATTCACCAAAATCTATATAGTTGGTGCAACTGTGACCTATAACATGTGTACAAATTTTTTGCTCAGATTAATAAGGCGTTTAGACGCTATCACACTTTTAAAAATTTGGCCCCATAGGCCATAATGATAAATAATTTTTCTTTGTGTCCCTGTGAAAAAAACTATAAATGCTAGATTCTCCAAAATCTATACAGATTGAGTATCTATGCCCTATAATATGTGTATAAATTTTTTGCTCAATTGAATGAGGCGTTTAGATGCTATCGCACTTTTAAGATTTTGGTCCCATAGGCCATAATGATAGAGAATTTTTCTTTGTGTCCCTGTAAAAAAACTATAAGTGCTAGATTCACCAAAATCTATAGGGTTCGTACTATGGTGACTTACAATATACGTACCAACTTTCAGCTTATTCGAACGAAGAGTTTAGACGCTAGCGTGTTCACTCACAGACATACACACATACATACACACATACATATACACATACATACACACATACATACACACATACATACACACACACATACATACATCATCGCAAAAATAGTGAAAACGGACTCATTGGACCTCGAAACATATAGAAACATCAAAATATCAAATTCGGATTTTTGACATGATTACAATACTTTCCTCACTATAGTGTTCGGAAAGTAAAAATTATGGGATATCTATATAGTTAATTAGTATTTTGTAAATTTAACATCGAAAATGTATCCAATAGTATTTTAAATTACAAATTATATGTTTTATAGATTTTTATATTTGTTCACTTTGCAGTTTTAATTATTTAGAAATATAATTATGATGATATATTTTTTCATTAAAAAATTGATGTGTATCTATATATTGATTATTGTTCTGTAAATGTAATAACAAAAATGTATCAATAGTAATGTTAAATAACAAATTATAGGTTTTATGAATTATGTATTTGATGATTTATTCCATGTCGCATTTTTTTTTTTCTTTTTTTTAAAAGTATAATTTCAGTTTCAAGATTTTTTTCTTTGTTTTCTTTATTTTTATTTTTGTTATTAACTTGAGATTTTTATAAAATTTAGATGTAATTGAATTTTGAAATATTATTATTTTATTTTATTTTTTAATCAGTTTAACAAAATAATTATTTTCTCAATGTTTACATTAAAAAAATATTCTGTGACTGACATCTAGAAACAAAATTCGGGATCTAGAAAATATAGTTCCACGTCATCCTTATAAATTTTAGTTCTCTTTGATAGCGAGTTTCAAGAACCCCAATTAGAATTCTAGAGCGTTTTTCTACAGGGTGTTTATAAAGTCCCGAACCCATTTTGATTTTTAATAACTCATAAAATAATGAAGATATAAACAAACGTATGGCATTTATTGATGGAATAACTCATATATTTTCTTTTCAGGTTTGAATATCTTTACTTTTGTTAATATCGTCTGCGCGTGTGGTTAATTTCAGATAATTTCATTTTTCAGTCTAAATATCTGTACTTTTCTAAATATCGTCTGCTTATTAATTGCATTTTTCTCTCTTTTGACTTTTTTTGACTTTTTTTTACTCTTTGACTCTTTTGAAAACCCCCATGAATACCGTGAGGCACAAAGGGATTCCCCAAAGGTTAATGTGTGGTGTGGACTAATGCACGACCGAGTCATTGGGCCTTTCTTTTTTACAGAAAAGACGGTCTGGTCTCATCAGTCGTATACTTAGACATGTTGGAAAACTTCGTATTTCCACAACTAGAAGAGCTTCAGCCACCTGTCTTTTTGCAACAAAATGGTGCACCACCTCATTGGGGTGCCATCGTTCGTAGTCTTTGAATGACTATTTTCCAGGAAGATGGATTGGGCGAGGAGGTCCAATTCCTTGGCCACCCAGATCACCTGATATAACGCCGCTGGACTTTTTCCTTTGGGGATTTGTAAAGGACAATGTTTACAGGAGGAGAGTGTCGAACATTGATGACCTAAAAGTCAGAATTACAACCGCAATAGCCTCTGTGGATGCCGACATGCTTGCCGCTACAAGGCGTGAAATTGACTATCGACTTGATATTCTCCGTGCGACGAAGGGGGCACACGTGGAAGTTCATTGACAAGGGTCATGAAACTTTTTGAGTCTATCTGACCATTTATGTTATTAATTTTAATCTATCTTTATTATTTTATGAGTTATTAAACATCCAAATGGGTCCGGGACTTTATAAACACCCTGTATATTAAAGTGGTCAAGCTTGTTAAAATAAATCTCTGCAAATAAATGTCAACGCAAGAGTCGAGTTTCAGTAACTATAATATTGATTTATGACCCGATTCTAGCACTTCAAGCGAGTATTTCTCACAGAACAAAAGATTCATAATATACATAATATTGTTTCACCATCTAGAAAAGTATACACTAGGAATTCTCGACCATTTCGTCTATTCAGATTATTTGTTTACCTTATACCAAGAACTCGGAAATTTATATTTCTAGTTTAAGAATTAAAAAAAAAAAAATAATTTTCCTGTAATAATTACGTAATACATGTGAAAGGATATCTATGATGGTTTTATGTAACAATTTTCAAGAAAATCGTTAGAGCCGTTTTTGAGATAATAACTTTTACCAAAACTTGGCATACTCAATTATTGACCGGAAAACAATAATTACATACAAAATAATATTTAAAAGGGAGTTAATATGACGAGTTTGAAAAAAAATCCGTAGAGTTATTTTTAAAGAAAAACACTTGCGAGACTTGAAAGTGAGCTTTTTCTACTGTCTGAGTTCCGGTTTTCCAATTTTCACCAAAATTGGGGAAATTCATCTGTTCACTAGACCTGTCCCAATTCTGAAGTTTCGCAGGTCTATCTTTATTAGTTTCGGAGATGTGATAGCCTGAGGTTTTCCCACATACATTCACACACATGCACGCAGAGCTGCCAACCTAATCCAGCAAATCGTTAGTACCGCCCCTTTTTCTACACGAGTCATTTCTTAGAGTTTTTTTCTTCTTAATTCATCGTAAATATATTTGAAGAAAATCACTTTAAAAATAAAGTGGTGTAGAAAAAGGGGCGGTACTAAAATTTGCCGGATTAGGTTGGCAGCTCTGTACACGTACACTGACCAATTGCCAAAAACTAATTTTTTTGGACACAGGAGACCTTAAAACGTGTAAATCAGGTGAAAAGATATCGAATTTTTAAACCGAATAGAGTACTTCCATTACCTACGGTAGTAAGTTAATGGAAGTAAAAAGTAAAATAATAAAATAATTTTTATATATCTATAGCTTGATACAGCAGCATTTATAAATGAAATTTTATAGATAATAATTATTGAATTATATAATTGAATAAAGAATAGCTTTTTCTTTTCAATTTGGAAGTAATACTAATACTAATACTAATACTACTAATAAAATGTTGTTCCAGGAATGTATTAACAATGCATTGACCACGCGATGGCTTTATTTTCAAATAAAATATGTGTGCACTAAAAAGTAACAGATAAGAATATTTAAATGATAATTTTATTTGACGAAGCTAATATCCTAGAAAAAAAAAAAAAAAAGTCTTGTAGCACGCATGCACTAGGAAACACTTTCCATTATTATGAAGTAGAATCACAGTGAAAAAAAAAAAAAAAAAGAATGTATATCAATAGATCTTTGAACGAATGTTATCTAAAAAAAAAAAAAATTAAAAATTATAATGTATCAATAAAATCGCCATTGTAGGTGGAACAAAGTCTATTACTATACAAAAGCTGTTTTCATATATATATATATGTATAACTCTTTTTAATAGTATGTTTAATAGCATAACAAAATTTCGTGTTAACTACTTCATAATTCCCATTATAGCATATCGGTATTTTCTTATTTCTAAATAAACCTAGAATATTCCTTCAGCGAAATTGTTACAGTAATTGAGGAAAAGAAAAACAAGCATTTCATCCTTTCTGTAAAGTAAAGCATCACAATATTTTTCAATGTTCGAGGGTTTAATAAGATCGTTTAGTTGCAATCTAATGTCATTGGACTCAATAACGAATACTACATCGTCATTTTTACTGAATATTTAATCGAATTTCCGTATTCTTCCGAAGACGCCATTTATTGTCATACGCATGTAAAATTTTCTGCTCTGTGCGTAATTTCGCGTAAGTATTTGTCTTTACTCCTTTAGCGTTAATTGTCGGTCATTTTACTTTCCGAACACTATAGTGAGGAAAGTATTGTAATCATGTCAAAAATCCGAATTTGAGATTTTGATGTTTCTATACTTTTCGAGGTGCCCTGAGTCCGTTCCCACTAATTTTACAATGATGTATGTATGTGTGTGTGTGTATGTCTGTGAGTGAACACGCTAGCGTCTAAACACTTTGCTCGAATAAGCTGAAAGTTGGTACGTATATTGTAAGTCATCGTAGTACGAACCTTATTGATTTTGGTGAATCTAGCACTTATAGTTTTTTTTACAGGGACACCAGGAAAATTTTTTTATCATTATGGCCTATGGGGACAAATTTTTAAAAGTGCGATAGCGTCTAAACGTTTTAATAATCTGAGCAAAAAATTTGTACACATGTTATAGTTCACAGTTGCACCAACTGTATAGATTTTGGTGAATTTAGTACTTTACCATTATGGCGTATGGGAGCAAATTTTTAAAAGTGCGATAGCATCTAAACGCATTATTCAGGTGAGCTTAAAATTTATATGAATATTATAAATCACTGTTGGACTAACTATAAGCATTTGGGTGAATCTAGCACTTATAGGTTTTTACAGGGACACAACGAAAAATTCTTTACCACTATGGGCTCAAAGTTCAGTAGCATTAAATAAAACATCGTGTAATATTTGGAGAAAAATACTCAAACACTCTATTATGGTTTTCTCTCTTTTGTTTGTTTAACAACTCCTCTTTCTTTACTTTTTCTACAAAACTGTTAATTACTCAATGTTCGGAAAGTCGAGTGGAGTCACTCCAGATTTTTTATGGCAGAGAGACAGATTGTAACCAATTGTATGCAATAGCTACGCATGTAATTGTTTCTGTATCATTCTATTTTACTGAATGACTTTTATGTTCGACTCAAACATAATTTATTGTTATTTGTATACAAAGTTTCCAGTAATTTATTATTTTGCAGTATTATTTATTCTTTACTCTTTTACATTAGCGTCTCTTTTTTACATCTTTAAAAGAGACGTTCTAAATAAATATCAGCATTATTCAGACATATAACGAGCTCAGTGTACAATTCTTTTTCTGACTGAATTGTTTTCGAATTCTTCTAAAAGTAATTTATTGTTTTGACAATAAATTTAACTAACACTGAAAGTTTTTATATTGTTTAAGTTCATTCCTTTTGTTTGTTTACGTTTGAGTGTCATTCTTAAACTCTTAGATATAAATTTATTTTAAGTAAAATTTCATATTAATTAGGCTGGTTGATTGGTTGGTTTTCAATGGTATAAGGTCGAAAAGTAGGACATATTGGGCCAAACACGTTATTTTAATTAGGTATGTGACTTCGTCGATATTACTGAATGATTTTTCTTATTCCTTTAAAGTGAAATGTATTATTTGCGCGTAAAATTTCTGATACTTGTGTGCCGTTTGTTTACAATGGGATAGCTGTAAACAATAAACTTCAAGGGTTTACTGCAATTTCTTTTAGCAAAAAGACAAGAATACGTGTTTACAGCGGAAACAGTCATAGTGAAAAGAGAAAAAGAGGAGCTTCATGAAACAAATACTTTACGGATAATTAAAGGCACATTTTGAAAATATATTTTTCTTTTCTTTTGCCTGACAAAATTCCATTCCCTCACGATTGCTCTGGTAAAATATCAAATCGCTCTGATGGGTAGTTTTAAAATTATAGCGTTTTGAAATCGTAATTTTAATTATAATCACCCTGTATATGTAATTTCGACAACAATACGTTTTCAAATAGTAACGAACTAGGGATGGGGATCTCGGGCCCTTGGCTTCCAACTACAGTTCAAAATTCCTTTTGAATTTCATCTCACTTCCTATAGTCCGATTAAGTTGAAATTTTGTATATATATATATATATATATATATATATAACTCCAACAATACATGCCCAAGTAGTAATGGACATAGGTGAAGCTTAAGAACCTAGGCTAATTCAAAATTTCTCAACTCCATTTTAAAATCCAAAAATATTCCATCTCAAGTTCAAAAAAATGTTTTCGATTTTTAACGCACTTTCATTCGTCCGATTGAGCTGAAGTGTTGCATACATATATTCATATTATCCATATCTTCTGAATTCCAGTTTTGATACATTTTAAATAAAAGCCTCCTGCCCTTCTTTTTTTTTTTTTTTTTTTTCAATTACTCTTATTATTTCTATTTTATTTATTTATTTATTTTGACATTCCTTTTTAGTATTTTTTATAAATCATAAGAAATTTCTTATATATGATGATAATAACAATAATTCCCGACGGCTAAATATACATAGGTTACATTAGGTCATTAAAGTAAACAAGAACTGTGAAAAGAGAAGAGAATCGAACAATTCATGTTTTATTCATTCATCTTTTATTCAAGTTGTTACAGTGTATGAGCAAATTGCCGGAATTTTGTTACTTTTTATATATAGAAAGGTTTGATACAATCATTGAGGCGAGCACCTACAGCAATTAGGCGAGTAACGAACACGATAGCGTGGTTCTTATCGAATGGTTTTTGTATTCTTGTAGTGCTTAATTTATGGATATTTACACGCAATACATTTGGGGTTCAATGGAGGGAGTTGTCGTTTCGCCTGTTATCCTTGAACCAGTGATGCCAAATGGTAGAAAATTACTTTCCCAAACAAGTCTTCAAATTTCCTCAAATCAGGTTTTTTTTTTTTTTTTTTCCCCGAAAAATCCCCAACTTGATTTCTACTAAAAAGGAAAAATAAAAAATTTTTCAAAAAAAAAAAAAAAAAAAAAGCAGATTTAATTGGATTTAAGCTCAGATTTTTCCCCAAATGAAGGCAATTTTTGAAAAAAAAAATCCCCAAATAACAATTAAGTTATTGAAAATCCCTGGTCGTAGAGATAAATCAATACGTTGCCAACATTGACAGAAAGTTGAAAAGAACTCCCCAGATTTGTCCCCCAAAATTTTAGAATTCCCCAAAAAAGAAGCCTCAAAAATCCCCAAAATGGGGACAAAATCCCCAATCTGGCATCACTGCCTTGAACGCTGGACTGCATTTCTTGTGATGAAGAGAGAAGACCTGGATTTTTTACTTTCTTCTGCATTCTACAGAAGAAAGTATTGAATGCGTAAAAAATTTCGACTAACGATTTTCTGTGGATTTGCACGTTTTGAGAGCTCATGAATACGACTTGACCATTTTCAGAAAGTGGCTGAAAGTGACTGTCTGTGTACCTGTGTGTGTGACAAAAAATTTTCTGACGCTGTATGTCACGAACCAATGGACAAAAAATTAACCAAATGTACCCAAACTTCATATTTAGTTGAGCTTTAATTTATATTTTGGGATAATCACTCAACAGGTGGCGCTATCATTACATTAAAATATATATATATATATATATATATATATATATATATACAATGCAAGAAAAGGAAAATCAATTCAACATAAAGTAGGTATTTTTAGAACTAACAATAATACTAAGATTGTTGCACAATTGCAGCATAACAAATCATGTATTAGTGAACTAAGTTTATTAAATAAATTTTGCCAAACATGGGCAATACTAAAATAACAGAGATATATATAGTTTTTTTTAACATGGCAGTACAGTATAAAATGTTGTATAAATTTACCTTATGAGAATTATTTTTGACCAAACATTGTGAGATTAAAAAATTATTTATAACAGTAATATTCGACCGCTGGGAAAAAATGTATATGTAGCAGCATTGCTTTTCCCCCTAGAGAAGAAGTAGAAGATTAGCCCTCCCCTCCGAAGGATGTAAATTTTCAATATGAACATGTTTTAAAAGGACTCGTCAATGCTTTTAAAACGAATGGTTGAACCATAGATCTGCGGTCAGCAGCGCGACTTGTCGGTCAATATGCATTCAGATTTAATCAGGGCAGTATTTCGTAATGTTTCTCTCACATATCAAGTTTTGTGCAATTACATAAAACAGAATCTGAGTTCAGCTGAATCAAAGGACATCTGAAAACGTGCAAATATACTGAAAATCGTAAGTCGAAAAGTTTTATGAATCTAATACTATCTTTCTCTTTTTCTGTAAATTGGATGGTTGGTTGGGTTATTATGTCGCACTAGTGCTGCGCATTGAGCAATTGGCGACGGTCTGGGGGACTCACCCCTAGAGGTGGTCCGGAGACATGCCATCACGATTTTGATCCTCCACGGAGGGGCCCGTAAATGGGAGGAAGTACAGTATAATATCGCCCCCTGTTGGGCGATTTGAAAAACACCAATTTATGTCATAAATGTTTATGAATTTTGTGCATTAGTTCCTGAGTTAAAGCTGCTGCTTTTGGTCATACACAGACAGGCAGCCGGATGGATATTCGTCTTCAGGCCATCTCAAAACGTGTAAATCCATCGAAAACTGTAAGTCGAAAATTTTTACGAATCCAATACTTCTATGAATCTTCTATGAATATTGACGAAAATAAATATAAAAGTATATATTCAATATTGAGAATTTCGGTTATTGATTTTAATCTAAAACTATTGTAAATTTATAGACACTGGATAAATATTGCAGTAAATTAATAGATTTTTTTTTTTTTACAATGTAAGTTAGTTACTAAATTTTTAGATTTGTACATATTTTTACTTTTCGCTTTTGCAGAGACTCCTATACTAATTTTTGGCAATAGTATCAATTTTTGAAAAAAAAAAAACGGAAGTAGCAGCTAATCCGCCATTAATAAAATGCTAATCAAGAACCTATGTGGCACATTTTTTCTGAAAAACTTCTTTAGATAGAATATGACATACTTAGCACAACCTCAAATTCCAATAAAATCTCATTTTTAACGAGAATAATTTTTTCGTTTTTAAAATGCTACTTGATTTTTTTTTTTTTTTTTTTTTTTTTTTAAATGAAAATTGTAAAAATTGTATTGCTCCAATACGTCACACAGTACCGTGATATTTATTTAAAAAACGCTTATTTGTTGATTATTTAAATAAATGTATAATTTTAATCAAACTCTAATCACAAGTACGATAAATTTAGCTATATAACGCTCATTTCACATGTACACATTCTCTGAATGCTGCATTAATAAAGCATAAATTTTGCTATATCCATAATCTTGCCTATTATTTATTTACTTATGTTTAATCACATGTGTATATAGCCCGTAATTGTTGTGGGACTACGATAGCCTGGTTGGTAGAGTCAGAGTGCCAAGCTCGTAATCGGAAGATTGAGGGTCCGGACTCGGCCAAAAACTGTCGTGTACACTAATGGTGGCTGGTGCACGTAAAATCCGTCTGGACAATAATATCCTGCATGTTCTGTATAAACAATATATCTTGTGGGTAACCGAGGCGAGGGTGCCATCCCCTCCGCAAAGAATCAAAACTGTGGTGGCATATCTTCTGACTAAGACTCCTATATGATAAGAGCTGGCGCAGTGTCCGACATTTTCTAGCCCGTCTGGGAAAGTGTTGGAGATAGAAAAGCTAGGTTACCTGATTAGCGTTGATATCGCCTTTAAACTTCTACTCAGATCAAGTGAGCTAGAACTTCCTATCACGAAACAAACAAGTTGGCAATTTTAAGAACATCGCCAACGTTCTCAAAACTGCAACCCTTCACGTTAAAAGAAATGTAATTTACAAGTTAATTTTAAAAGAATTTAAAGTAATAACTTAAAAAAAACAGTACATCCATATTAAATTTGTCAAACAACTTTGAAAATAATATAAAATAATTTGAAAATAAGGGAAATCTTACGCTACAAAGTTGTGCTCCTGCTCCGGGTATTTACGAGTTATATCTGCAATTTATAATTCACTTTTTCCTTCTTCCTGGATTAGAAGAAAATATTTACAGGCGGTGCCCTTTTCTGGAGTTATTCGTGTAATTTATTGCTGAAAAACCACCGATAATAAATCGTCAGCCGTTCTTGTGGGCTAGAAAATGGCGGATGCGTCAGCCTATCTATGTAGGAGTTCTACTCTTCACCACTCCTAGGGATGAGTCTCAGACCATTGCCATTTGCTATACTGCGACGTGAAAACCCACTCCACTCCACACCCATGATAGTTATATTAAAAAGTCTAGGTTTAGCTCACTAAGCGAGACGTAGCAATCTCTATCGACTATTTCAGAGCTCCGTACCTACCCTTCCCGCTTCTTGGTGTCATTTTATTGATTATTTTTCTTGCATTTTCTGTCCGGTCTTAGTTGTTATGTCAAACATGTGTATTTCATTTATATTTTTTCTAGAGCTGTACCGAGTACTCGTTATATACTCGGTACTCGGCCTACTCGGCCAGAATGCCGAGTACTCGGTACTCGGCCAAATATGGACTAAGTATTCGGCCAATACCGAGTAGTTGTAAGAATTTCATTATATTTATGTATTATTGAAAGAAATGTATTCATAAGTGTTGTTTATTAATAACTAAACTTAGAAAATATGAAAATATAAACAGAGTCATTAAACTTTTGCTGCAAACAGCTTTCTGCAGTTAAAACGGGCAAGTAGATTGCCACTAAACTCGATATAAAGACGATTCATGATTTGAGCTAATCCATTTTAGTTACAAGAATTTAAGTATGACCATCTTGTATGTGTGTAATATGCAATTTATTTACTTTTTTTTTATATAAAAACTTAGTACATAAAATTGTATCTATAAAACAGACAAAAATAAAATATTTTAGAAAAAAGAACCCCTTATATAATACTAATATAGTAGATAAAACTTTAGTTACATATTTGTGCAAATAAAAGTAAGACTCTTTTAAAATTGTAAAAAAAATATTGATTTTTAATTTAAAAAATAATAATTATGAAAAAGCTAAATACACTAAAATGTTATTAAAAATATATTATCAAATTTGTTGTTCTGCAAATTATGGCCCGAAACCACCTGTCTTTTTACTCTTCTAGAATTTGAAGATTAATGAAGTCTATCATGTTTGAAATGATGATAAAATATTTATTTTGATGTTCTCATTTCATATGTAAATTTCATGCATCTTAAATTAAGCCTGAGTGTATAAGGAACTTTAATATTCTCTAAGAATTATCTGAGAATGATTTGCATCTGAGAAAGACTATATAATAAAGAATGAAGTTATCAGTTATTATGGTTTTAATAATCCACTAAGCTGGAAGTATCAAATATAACAATGAACCTAATTGTGTATATACACTAAAAAAGTTCTGAAACGTTTCATGTAAACATGCTGTTTGCCATTAACTTAATTTTGTGTTCAAAAAGGCTTTTTTAAATTTCAAGATGTGCAAAATTTGTCATATATACGTCAATTTCAATTATTCTTTCTTAGAACTACTCGGTACTCGGCTACTCGGCACTCGGCTACTCGGTACTCGGCCGAGTAGTAAAAGGCCGAGTACTCGGTACTCGGTTACTCGGCCAAAGTGCTACTCGGTGCAGCACTATTTTTTCAATGATGAATCATCATATATTTCTAACAGTGTCATTTTGTTATATTTAAAAATGTTTTTCTACAAATTTATAAGGAAAAGCTTATAGACATATACATATCTATGTATCAGAAATAAAATAGCCTATTTATAGTAATTATTTAACATAAATTATTAACATAAATTTAAGTTCTAAACGAAGAAAAATAATCTGGTGGGTCACTCACGCGACTTTCTCTTACCCTGAAATTTAATATTATAAATACAGGTTGGAGATTAAGACGTAAGACAACGAGTATTGTTATGTAAACCTATGTTAAATAATTCAAATTAGGCTTAGGAAGAGTTTCATATAATAATTAGCTCTTTTTTTTTTTTTTTTTGTTAAAAAAAAAAAAAATCGATAACTTTATTTTAAATTATCGCATTGATAGTTCAACCATTCGTTTTAAAGGTATTGGCGAGATCTTTCGAAAGATACCCATATTGAACATTTACACCCCCGGGAGGTACTCCCCCAGGGGGAAACGATGCTTCCACATGTACAAACTTTTTTCTAGCTTACTGGTACTATTATCAATAATTCATATTAATTTTACAATCACACGTTAAAAATAACTCTCATTATTTACATTTATATGAAAAATTGTCCTATACTTCCATGTTAAAAATTTAGAAAAAAATGAGATCACAGCGCCATCTGTTGAGCCATTAATCCCCAAATCTAATCAGCACCAGTTTATGTCAGGGTCCAACTAAATACCAAGTTTGGTTAAACTTCGTTCATTGGTTCTTGAGATACAGCGTCCACAAAATTTTAAATACACACACGCAGACACACAGACAGACAGGACAGACATTTTCTAAAAACAAAACAGTCAAATCGTGTTCAGGACATCCCAAAACGTATAAATCCGTCAAAAACTGGAATTCAAAAATTTTTACGAATCCAATATTTCCTGTAAATATACATATAGTAGTTTTGTAAAATATAGACCTCCTTACAGAAAAAAATATCTTAAAAATTGCATTAATCAAAGGTAAATAAGAACTAGTATGTTGTGGTCACCACAAGACTTACTTATATATTTTTCTTATATATTTTTCAATACATATTCATTCAGTAACAATAATAATAAGAAAAAGTACGTTTTTTTTTTTTTTTTTTTTTTTTTAAGTAAAGAAAAAAAATGATAACTTTGTTACCCCCAGGAGGGAAACCGATACCCCCACATGCACAATTTCTTTTTCCTAATTAACTACTACTGTTATCAAAAATTCATATTAATTTTACAATCACAAGTTTAAAATAACTCTCATTATGCACATTTATACGAAATGTTGTCCTATACTGCCATGTTAAAAGTTTACAAAAAAATGCGATCACAGTGCCACCTGTTGAGCGATTGATCCCCAAATCTAATCAGCATCAGTTTGTGTCAGGGTCCAACTAAATACCAAGTTTGGTTAAATTTCATTCATTGGTTCATGAGATACAACGTCCACAAAAAACGTGATACACACAGACAGACAGACATTTTTTAAAAACTATCAATTCGTGTTCAGGACATCCAAAAACGTGTAAATCCATCAAAAAACGGAGGTAGAAAACTTTTACGAATCCAATACTTTCTCTTTATTACATATAGAAGAAAGTAAAAGAGCTTTTATTAGAAGTTATTACAGAACAATTTTTAAAAATTTTTAATTCTGGAATATTTCATAATAGTTTTGTATCGTGTATTATCTTTTCTTATTAAACATCTGATAATTTGATAATTTATCTCTTCATAAAAGTCATTAAAAATATCATTAAAGAAGATTGATCGCGATATTGTATCATTAAACAAAATATTTTAATAGCTAGTATAAAAGAATCGTTAATGCATGTGACTTCCATAAATTAATTACAAATATTTCTGTGTTGCCAAAATAGTTTAACAAAATATAAGAAACTTTGGCCGGCATTCATGAAGATTTCAATGTTAGACGATTAGACTAATTCAATTTATGATTTTTCGTGTACGTGTGTTCATAAATTTCATTTTAGAGGGAAAAAAGTTAATTAATTTTTAGAAAGAGAATGGATTTTCTCTTTTTTTGTTCTATGATTCTTTTTCTTTGAATAATTAAAACGAAGAATCTCTTACATTGTATAATTTCAGAGTTTTTCGTTCATATTTGGAGTCTATATTTTATTTTATTTTATTCTCTTTTGCTGTAAAATAATAATAATATGTAATAATAAAGTAAATAAATAATTTCGCTTATACTTTTCGTTTTGATTTTAATTTAACCCTTGAATGCCTGATTACTTTTTAAATCAAATTAAAAAATGTTTTATTTTTACCTCTATGAAATAAATCACGGGAAAAATACTTTTAAAAAATCATACTTTATTTTAACTGCGGTTTACAGCTAAAAATTAATTTGTTGTCAATCGGTAAACATGAGGCATTAGAGCTTCAATATTATTCTAATAATACTTTAGAAGACAAAATTATATATAAGGTAAGTGCACCCAGTGATTGACACTTTTAGAGCAATCTCTGATGTTTTTAATGTTCTAGCCATGAGAAAATATTTTTAGAAATCTTAAGTTAGTACATATGGTATATGAAAGACATTTAGAACCACATATATGTTAAAATATATTTATTTGATAACAATTATTTTTTTATGACTTTTTATTTGACACCCACTCAATGTTTCAGTAATTGACACTGTCAGTTTTTCCTTTTATCAGTAATTGGCCTCCTATGTTCCAGTGTTTGACACTGCTAGTTATTCATTTTACCAGTTATTAGCACCCTATGCTCCAGTGTTTGACACTGCTAGTTAAAATTCTTTTCTGTAAAATATATGATTTTATTATTTTTCTTATTTATTAATTATTTCGGGATAGATGTCAATTACTGGAGCATGCCAATCACTGGAGCCTCTACCTATATATTTTACTAGAAATTTGTATTTCTGAATTTTATTATTTTATTATTTTTTACTTATTTATGAAACAAATATCGATTGGACTATTATATAGAATGAAATAGAAGAAATTTTTGTGATAGCTACGTATTAGTTTTTGTGAGAACTCCAAACCTACATCTAAATTACATCTACGTCTCTTCGAATTTTCATTTACATCTGTTCATCAATTTTTAGTCCGGTCCGAAAAAGAAGACCTCTCCCCCTCTCCCTTTCAGATTTATTTTTGGAATTAAAATGAATTATTGTCATCTTTGTTTTTATATTAAATAAATAATAATAAAAAAAAAATCTGTTACTATTATTATCTTTATTTCTTTTTCTTCTTCATCTTTTTTTTTTTTTCTTTATCTTAGATTTCCGATTTTCTACATTTATAAATAGTTCCCATTCCAGATCTCTTTTGTTTTTTCCCTGTACATTTTTCCCCTCTATAATTTTCCATATGATATTTTTATTTGAAATATTGAAATAATAGTATTGTATTTATTATTACAAGAAGTAAGAATCTGAAGAACACATCTCAACTTCTTCACTTTTCATTCATTCGTTTATTTATTTATTTGATTTTTGTACGTTGTTTCTTTTTACTTTCTTTTCTGTAATGCCTTTTCTACGTGCGCAAATAAGAAAATTTTCTACAGAATCATGATTTTTCCAAAGTTTTGTACTCTATATTGGAACCTAGACTTTCTGGTTTTTAAGCTTTTCTCTTATTATGTTTCAACTTTCTGTCTTTTATATTTTATTTTTCTTCCCTAACAATACGCTTGTCCATAATACGTCCTGTAGATGTCCTTAGGATGTCCATAGATGTCCTTTCATCCATAGGACAGCCTGAGGATATCATTTTGGAGAAGATGTTGCTGTTAGGGATTTCTTTCTTTTTATTTTCTATCGTTGCATATTTCTTATTTATTTTTCTCGATAAGTATTATGCTGACAGAAATTCCCAATAGATGATTTGTCATTATAATTACTATTTTTTAATGTGGTTTATCCGTACTTTTAGATTTCAACTTTTTGCCGGTCAAATTTAATTTCATAGCTCTGTCAGTGTTGCCAAACTTAGGGTCTTTTTAGTACTTTTGGATTTCAAATTTTTGTCGGTCCAATTTAATTTCACACCTCTGGTCAGTGTTGCCAAACTTAGGGTCCTTTTTAGTACTTTTGGATTTCAACTTTTTGCCGGTCCAATTTAATTTCATACCTCTGGTCAGTGTTGCCAAATTTAGGGTCATTTTTTACTTCTTTTGGATTTCAACTTTTTGCCGGTTCAATTTAATTACACACTTCTGGTCATTGTTGCCAAATTTAGAGACTTTTTTTTAGTACTTTTGGATTTCAACTTTTTGCCAGTCCAATTTAATTTCGCACCTCTGGCCAGTGTTGCCAAATTTTGGGACTTTTTTATTCAATATTCACTACTAAATTTTAACTGTAATGGTTGGTTAATCACTTCAAAGGTTATTTATCGATTATGTACATCAAATATCATTCTTCAGAATTATTGGGTATAGCTGAATAAAAAAAGTCACTAAAATTTGGCAGCACTGTTTAGATCGTTTTAGAGCGTTAGGGCCGGCAAAGGGTTAAAGTCGTAAAGCAAATTTTATAGATATATTGCAGTTTCCGTATACTGAAATAAGTCTTTGATAACGGCTCATCAAAGGGTGTTGGCGATAAACTTGACGAAGATTTTTCTGACTTTGGCGAAATATTGCTATTATTAATTCTAGAATTTTCAAAAAAGTATGTTTTCATGAAATTAATAAATATTACTTTTGTTTTCTTTTAAATAGAACAGAGAAGTATTCGGTTTTCGCGTACATCAGTTTTAATGCCGTAAAAGTAATTATTACATGTAGAATTTTTGTATGTTGAAAACCATCGGTAACGGATCATCTAAAGGATCTTGGTGACGAGCTTGGCGAAATTCTTGCTGGTTTTGTCAAAATATTTTTCTTGTTCAGGAACATCCCTGTTTCAATACCCTACAACTAATATTTAAGGAAATAATCTGTAAATTTCTAGAATGTATAGGTGGGACTAAGTTCACATCTATAAACAATCTATATAAAAGAGAAGTCTAGAAAACTCTAGCGTTAGGATAGTTTTCAGAAGGCTACTGAAGGCCTGCGAATTCACCGTTTGAGGTGTTTTTTTTTGGATCGGCTTGTGTTAAACAAAAATTTCCAGTGACGTACACATTTTGCAAATACTCTTTGTTTATTTTTTTTATTATTTTCTTTTTTATATATATCAAGAAAGTATTTTATTTGGAAAAAACTTCGACCTGTGGTTTTCGATGATTTACAAGTTTTGACATAACCGGAACACGATTTGAAAATTCTTAAAAAAATGTCTGTCTGTGTGTATAATTTTTATTTATTTATTTATTTTTTATTTTATTTTATTTTATTTATTTATTTATTTTCTGGACACGGTGCCTTGTAAATTAATGCACGGAATTTAACTGAACTTGATACTTTATTGGACCTTGATATATTGGTGCTGATTACACTTGGGGATCAATTGCTCATCAGGTGGCGTTGCTATCCCCTCCTTTATATATATATATAATTTTTAATATGGCACTATAAGACAAAATTTTGCATAAATGCACATAATGAGAATTATTTTTATCTTTTCTATGTAAGATAAATAATAAATATATAATAATAATAGTAATAGTTAACCAAGAAAAAAAAAAAACTTTTGTATACATAGGGCATATCTTTCCCCCTCACCCCTGGTGTGTAAATTTTCAGTTTGGGTACCTTTCAAAAGAACTCGCCATTACCTTTAAAACGATTGGTTGAATCATAGATCAGTGATAATTTAAAACAAATTTTGTTATTTTTTTTCCGCCCTTAACAAAATAAATAAATAAATAAAATAAAATAAAAAATTTCTTAGGAAAAAAAAAAAAAAAAAAAAAAAAAATCCAGATGTCGATGCAAAATTTCCGTAGTGTTGTGCTTATCTGAGATGAAAATCGTCTGCTGTCCTCGTGCAAAATAATTTTAATAAAAAATTTGTGCTGTGTGACTTGTTTTCACTTCGTCGAATTTCTCGAAACGTTCGTTTTTAATTTGTCAATTACTGCCAGTTTAATTTAAACCAACATGCATAATTTTTAAATAAAAGTAATTTCAAAATCGAAACAGTTTCCATACATGTTAGTATACTGTATTCAATTTGGAATTTAATTTAATTTTGAAAAATGACTTTCTTCTTTCTAAGTGACATTTTCAAGAAAGTCAGTTCCAGAACTTTTCAGCCGAGCTATATATCACCGCATTGAATAGTTCAGTTAAAAAGTAACGCTGTACAGCGAACACTTTAATGGCTTTTTAATCGCTAGGGTTAACTAAAACTTCATTAAACCTTTTGAATAGTTAACGTTATAAAGTCGACTTTATCACTCGCAAGAGATTTGCATAGTCTCGGAAAAATCTCAATTTTAAATCTATTTTATATGTTAATGTTTCGCACGAAAATTGTTAAACCTTGATGAATTCGAGCGCGAAGATTTCTCTTCAGTTATTCATTAATCATTTTTATTTTTCTGTTTGAAGGATCATTTAAAAGACATTTATTTTCCTTTAAATAGAACATCTTCACCTAAAAAGGATCAGCCAGTGTGATGAATTCGGGATGCATTAAATATTTTCGCGTTACGGAATATTTTGTTACGGAAAAATCTAGCCTGCATTTTCTGAATTATCAGCTTTTTCCAACATCACTGACATACTTTTGGCTTAATTTGATTTCAGATTGCTAGAGTATCACTTAAAATTTTATTTAGGAGTTGCGAAATTTATATTTATAGAAAATTGCAAAAGATTATTAAATGTAATAAAGTTTGTGGAATGAATAGCTGAAGAGTGTTTTGATCGTAAATGGAAGAAATGGTACTAATTGGTATGATATACGGCAAATTTGTATACTAACCCTAGAAATTGCAGAAACATGCAAAAATTGTTTCAGTCGAAAAACATTCACAATAACCTAATCAACAATACTGTTCAACAGAAATAAATAGGATATCCATCCTAGAATTACTATAGTCAGGGTTGGAAAAAACCCGTGATTTTTTCAGAAAAACCCAGCGCAATGGGTTTTTTCGGGTTTCATCAGGGTTTTTTGGGTTTTAATGGGTTTAATCAGGGCTTTTTGGGATTTATCAGGAATTTTACAGAGTATTTTCGGGTTTTATCAGACTTTTCAAGAATATTTTCTTTCTTGCCGTTTTTAAACATTAATATATCATTCATAACAGGACAATTTAAAAAAAATAAATTTTAGTTATTCATTGAAATCAAAAATCTTAAAAATTTAATTTTAAAATTTTTAGTATTTTTATGATTAAGTTAAAGAATTTTTTTTTTTTATTAAACAATTGTACTTGAATTATCTAAAATTCGGTTTATCTGCCCTTTACAAAAAAAAAAAAAAAAAAAAAAAAAAAAACTGGATTTTAGTAATTATTTAGTGTTGCTTTATTAAATTTCTTTGTACTGAATAGATTTCCATAAAATCAATTTGAGCACTTTCAATATTTCAGAAAATTCTTTGTTCATGTTCTAATAAAGTATATAATATTTGTTTTATATTCATATGTTTATTGTAAGTTAGATAAAAGTGTAATTTTAAATAAGGATTTTGAAAAAAAACCACTTGGGTTTTATCGTGGGTTTTATTAAAAAAACCCACCCGGGTTTTTTCGGGACGGGCAAAATCAAGCCAACCCTGACTATAGTAAGTAACACAACTTAGTTGTGTTAATGAAAGTTATTTCTTTAATTCAATCTTATTTTCTTTAATTCAATGCATTGCTCTAGCAGCTATGATACCAGTTTTGAACGTGACTCCCATTAAACTAGGCTTTTATTATTAAGAAGATTGGAAGATCATATATATATATGTGTGTGTATAAAAGAGAAAAATTATATGTATAAGTGCGAAAAAAGTACGAGTAAAAGCCTTGAAAATATTATGATAATTTGTATTTAATTCATCATGCAATACTTTCTTTCTAATATTTGCGCTATATAAAAACTTTCTCTCTCTCTCTAGCTTACTAAATACATAACAATTTATTATTTTAATCATAATTATGAAATGTATATAAACAGTTTTTTAATTTTTTTGCTTTACACCGAGAAAAAATTCTGTAACTGACATCTAGAATCTAAATTGTGGCTCTAGAAAAAATAGTTCCATGTCATCCTTATAAATTCTAGTCCCCTTGGAAAGCGAGTTCTAGAAGCCCCCATAAGAATTCTAGAGCGTTTGCCTATATTCTCGAGGACAAAGTTATTTAAAAATCTCTGCAAATAAATGAGACTACAAGAGGCGGGTTTCTGCAACTATAATCTTGGTTTATTACCCAATTCTAGAAAATCAAGCGAGAATTTCTCGCAATATAAATGATTCAGAATATTTAGAGTATTCAAAATATTTTTTCACCATCTAGAAATATATACACTAGAAATTCTCGAGAATTTCGTCTATTCAGTTTATTGGCGTGCCTTATGCGCATAGCGCATAATAGCTATCTCGGAAATCTATATTTCTAGTTAAGGGATTTAGAAAATGGCCACTTATTCATTCTAGAGAAAGGCGGTATATTTTTTTTCTCTTTACCTATAATATGCTTTAACTTTTATTCCTATGTTGGAAAATTACAATTTTACAAACTTTTTTCATGTAAAATATTTTCAGAACATTTTAAATTCTTTGAATAGTCAATGTTATGTACAAAAATAATTTTGAGCTTAGCAAAATTTTGTACAAAGCTATTTTACTTATTTATATTTTATTTTGTACGGCTTTATTCGTTTGACATTTCTAAATAATTTTACAAGTATTTAAGAAAAATAAATAAATAATGAATTTAATTTTTTTAATATATTAATGTTTTCGTAGATTTTTATATAAAATTTAGTACAAAAGATTTCTGTTGTGTAATTCGTTAATATTTTATCAGACTTTTATATGGATAACGACGATGATAAGAAGATAATTAGTATGTATATGAATAAATAAAGGATAAATATTAGATAACAATAAACCGAAAGGAAAAAACTGTAACATGCAGAACGCCAAAAAATCAAAAGTGCATTTTTTGGCGTTCTATACGTTGTAGTTCTCCCCCCTCCCCCTCATTTTTTTTTTTTTTTTCTTTGGTTTATTTATCAATTGCCAAGTCTTTATTAGAGAACAATATTCTATGCAATTTAGCATCAAAGAAATGTTGAATAATATGCCAAAATGTATATTTTAGGTAGACTTTTTCTTTATTATTATTCTACTATTACTATTACTATTATTACTACTGTTATTATTATTAGCTAACTGAATGTTTGCTAATAATAATAACATTCAATTTCCCCCGCAAAGTATTTCGAGAATTTTTTGAACCTTTTAAATACTTTATACGTATATATATAATATATATATTTTGTTTATCTGATATACGATTAAAAAGCTTTTGAATAGTTATGTTATAAAAAGCTCCTTTTAGTTCGCTAAGTCTTTTAGCATTTAATCTAAAGAGGATATTACTAAAGGTTGCAAAACGTGCAAAGTTCTGCGTTTTTACGCAAAAACATTTTATTTTTTAGTTTGGTAAATCGAACATTTTCAAATCTTTTAACCTTTTATACAATCAACATTATACCATAAGGGGAAAAGAAAGAAAGAAAGAATAATAAAGCCTTCATTACCAAATTTGAATGAAAACGGAAGGATGCAAAATATTAGAAACACACAAAAACTTATCCTTTATATAATACATGCTTTTCCCTTGTTTTTCATTCAGGCAAATTGTATATTTTGATATTATTATTTTTTTTTTTCCCCGCAAAACATTTTCGGAATTCTTTAAAACCTTTTGAATAGCCAGCATTTTTTTCTTTCCTTAAATAGCCATCTTTAGTTCACTAAAGATTTAAATAGTCTCTATCAAAAGATCTAAATTTTAAATCTATTCTATATGTTAATGCTTTTGTTCTCTGAGCCGCTTTATTCTTTCGACGCATCTGAGTAATTCCAAAGCTAGATGAAATTTAACATAAAAGATTTCTTTTTTCTGTAATTCATTAATTTTCTTTTAGATTTTATGGATCATTTAAAATAGATTTGTCTTCATGTTTAATAGTGCGGTTTTCCCCTAGAAAAGAATTGTATATATATATATATATATATATATATATATATATATCTTTTTCTTTCTTGCAACTGATGAGTTTGGAATCTATTAAATATATTTTCACCATCATGATCATCAGTAGTTCCGATGCCAGAATTAGAAAAATATCTTTTCTCTTTTAAAAGCGATATTTTTCTGTATTGTTAATTCTTATTGAGTATTTACACATTCTTTAGGTTTAAGTAGAGAGAATAGTTGCATGTTTGCCAGTATTTTTTAAACTAAATTTTATGCTATTTTCAAAGATTTGGCTTTTCCCAATAAAGCACATTTCATGCCAAGTGTTTTGTGTTGTGAAATGCTTTGAATCGAGAGATTTCGATATTTACATAAAAGTATAATTTTGAATGAAATTATTATGTTTAATTATTATATTTAATTATTAGTTTAATTTTATAGCGAATAAAAATCTTATGAATGATATATAGAGTTTAGCTCTACAAAGTTCTATATTTCTTCAACAATTCCAGACTAGACAAAAAATGATATGATCAGGCACGACCCGGTCCGGCCCGATTCAAAAATATGTGAAATAATAATAATAATAATAAATTGCATGTCTTTCTATGAAAACATTTTTAGTATGTGTATTACAGCGGTTTTATATATAACCAAGCAACAGAATGTTCTTTAACAAAACTGCTGAACTTTTACAAGATAATCATATACATCTAGTGCTGATTCTAGAATAAAAGGGCCGCCAGGGGGAATTCAATAAAAAGGGCAACCTATTTTCAAAAAGGGCATTATTTGCATAATTTGTGGTCTTTTGTATTGTGATTTTTGTACATGACAAAAGTAAAATGCTAATTTTACGTGCATATATATAGGCTATATGCATTTGGGAATTTTGTCTTGCTTTTGCCTCCAAGGCAGTAAGTAGCACGTGTTTTTTTGCACCTGATGAAGAAAGGCTACGTCCTTTCGAAACCTGTTGTGCTGACTTAAAATGTATGGTGTGTGAAGAAGTTTTAATATCTTTCTATTGATTGTACGCCAGTTTTTGTATTTAGTTTTGGTATATGCATTTGTTCTTCTTCCAGGAATGCTGTAGAACTATTTCTAGAAAGTTGAAAAATCAGAAAGAAAAGTATCTAAAGGCCTCTGAACATTTAAAATGTTAGAAAAAGCTACTTGGTGCCAAAATGTTTTTAAAGGGGCAGCAGGGTGCTAAGATGGGTTGTAAAAGGGCAGCAGGATGCTAAAATGGGTTTGAAAGGGCAGCAGGGTGGAGCATCCTGCCAAATTAGCCTAGAGTCAGCACTATATACATCTATCAGAAATTCATTATTACAGACGTACAGAAGGCACAAAGACAGACAGAAAGTCAAATCGAAAATATTAGCATTCATCAAACAAACAATATAGAAAGGTATTTAAAATGGTTAATACAACTAAAAATGCACTTTCAACCATTTCTCCTTATATACCGTAATGTATCCGAATCTTTCGTGTGATTCGGTAAACACAACTTTAATGCTAATACAATTATATTCAATAAAAAAGATGCTTTTGCACATGCTAAAAATGATGCTGCTTTCATCTAGTGCACTGGAGAAAAGAAAAAGGAACTTTCGCGAAAAAGTTACAGTGGAAGGATTGTTATTGCCTTCATACCACCTGAACTCTGCATACCTTAGGACACGAAGCCTTATACAGAGTAACGTATCTAATTTCTTTTGTTTATATAGGTGCGCAAACTAATAGTGACATGCATACTATTTTGAATAGAAAACCATCTAATATTACTTTAAATAAAATATATTAATCTCGAGACATGCTAAAAATATTTGCGGAAAATCCAATCGCAAACAGACAGACTGATAGACAATTAAATTGAAGTTACAGATATTTTTTAATAAAATACAATTTTATGTGACATACCAGCCTGTAAGATTATGTAAAATAAATGACTGAAGAAATATTTTATCATTTTCCTTTTTCGTTGATTAAAGAGGAAACTAAAAATAGAGCGGACAACTAAAAATCAGGCGGACACGACCTGGAAAAATTTTCATACAGGCCCGGCCTGAGTATACACAAAAAAATTCAGCCCGAGCCCAGCCCGGCCCGAGCCTGCAAAAAGATTTTAAGCTCGAGTCCGGCACGGCCCAAGAGCAAATTGAAAAAAATCGTCCCCAATCTCTGTGTTCATAAGATAATTTTCATAAAAAAGCAACATAAAATTTTCTTCGCAGAAAAATATTTTGCGGGTAGACCCACGGTTTTACTCGCAGGACAAAAATTAATACTAATTCGACCCGCACCCAACCCGCTAAGCGGGTTACAGCAGGTACCCGACTTGATACAGGACTCTGTTCAGGCTTAAATAGGGAGAAAAGGTGCATGTTTGTCTATATTTATTGAATCTAAATTTTATGTTATTATTAAAGATTTAACTTTTTACAATAAAGCATATTTTATGTCAAGTGTATTCTGCTGGGATTTGCTTTGAATCGAGAGATTTCGGTAGTCACATAAAATTATTATGTTTAATAATTATTATTATTATTTTTTTTTTTTTCTGAATGAAAATCTTAACCCCTTCCGGTAAAATTTAAGAAGGAATATTTGTGGATGAAATAATTATTTAATTTTAATTAAAAAATAATATGTGATAAGAATCCGCTATATTTACATAGTTTGCGTACCGTACGTAGACGATTGAAACTCGTCATTGTACGGTACTGTATGTAAAAAAAACCAATGATGAACTATAATCGTCATTGAACGATATGGCATGAAAAGCCAATGAAAAGCCAAGCTATACTAATCATGTTATGTAACCGCAAGAGGTTAAGAATGATACAGTCGGTAACAAAAGTCTCCGAACACTAGCGAAAATTCCTATGTTAAAAAAGTACGCTTAATACAGTTTTGTTAAATAAATCCTTATCGAATCATATTCTTAGTCAGTCTAAAAACAGTATTCGACAAGGATTTATTTAACAAAACTGTATTAAGCGTACATTTTTTACATGGGAATTTTTGTTAGTGTTCGGAGACTTTTGTTACCGACTGTATATACAGATTAGCATGAAAAGTTTGTCACTTCGTAAAAGCGTATTTTGCTACCACACATTTTTTAGCAGTTTCCAACAACTAAAAGCATTGAAAACTGATTTTTATGATAAAGTAAAAAAATAAAATAAAATTAACTATAAGATTTAAAAAAAAAAAAAAAAAAAAAAAAAAAAACTTTTTACATTCTATGTTTTAAATTTCATGATGAATCATAGAGCTCTTATCAATGTGCATAAAATTTTTAAAGTGATACTGACGTCAATTTTTGTGAGATGCATAATTAGACTTTTTATAATTTTTTAACGTTCACGTTTAATTAAATGTATTTATTTTTATGTCGAAAGAAAATGAACTTGTAAACTCTTTTTGGCAACAATTAAATTATAGCTAATATTTTACTGGCTATTTTAACGCTATTAGGATGTTATTATTTTCATATTTTAATCAATTATAAGAAAACTAATCAAAAATTCGAAAATCGGACTTCGAAGTATTGTGTTGTCACCGGGTTTTGGCCTACTGTGACAGTTTCAAATGTCCAGCTAGTAGAGAAGTTAGTTGAAATTCGATTGCAAGATTTGTACCGGACAAACAAACAAATAAGAATAGAAGTTAATAAAAACATGGTAATAACAAACATCGTAAAATGTACAAACCAGCAACAATGACTATGGGTAAAAATAATTAAACACAATTCTTCAGCAAGCAAATAATAATAATAATAAAGATAAAGGTGAGTGTGAGTGTTAGAGCTAAGGCCGACTGACTACACGAAAATGCTAGGCCTAAGTGGAATGCCCTTTGTGAGAGTCTCTCTAAGAGATCCTTGTTATGTACACGCGAGTTTCGGAGAAAATTACGGAAAAATTTAGACGTCTAGGAAGAGGAAAGCGACCTGGATTCGAACTTGGCATCTTTCATACACTAGTTTTGAGAGCAGAACTTATCGAACATTGGTAGAGGAAATGAAAGTAGGCCTGTGTGTAGCATGAAATGGGCGTACTTTAATTTAGAAGTGTTTTATTCTGTAAAGTTTGAAAATGCAACTTCGGTTAACTTCCCTTCCCGAGGTCTAACTTTTGTAAATATGCTTGCATTGGAACATTTTCATTGCAGCTGGTAAATTTAGAATCTATTAAATGTGTTTCCACATCATGGTCAGTTGTGGTGGCAGAATTATGAAAATATCCTTACTCGTTTGAAAGAGACATTGTAACGTATTTTCCTTGTAGCTGATACGTTTAGAATCTATTAAATGTATTTCCACATCATGGTCAGTTGTGGTGACAGAATTACGAAAATATCTTTACTCGTTTGAAAGAGACATTGTAACGTATTTTCATTGTAGCTGATACGTTTAGAATCTATTAAATGTATTTCCACATCATAGTCAGTTGTGGTGACAGAATTACGAAAATATCTTTACTCGTTTGAAAGAGACATTGTAACGTATTGTCATTGCAGCTGATACGTTTAGAATCTATTAAATGTGTTTCCACATCATGGTCAGTTGTTTTGACAGAATTACGAAAATATCTTTACTCGTTTGAAAGAGACATTGTAACGTATTTTCATTGTAGCTGATACGTTTAGAATCTATTAAATGTATTTCCACATCATGGTCAGTTGTGGTGACAGAATTACGAAAATATCTTTACTCGTTTGAAAGAGACATTGTAACGTATTGTCATTGCAGCTGATACGTTCAGAATCAATTAAATGTATTTCCACATCATGGTCAGTTGTGGTGACAGAATTACAAAAATATCTTTACTCGTTTGAAAGAGACATTGTAACGTATTTTCATTGTAGTGTAGCTGATACGTTTAGAATCTATTAAATGTATTTCCACATCATGGTCAGTTGTGGTGATAGAATTACGAAAATATCTTTACTCGCTTGAAAGAGACATTGTAACGTATTTTCATTGTAGCTGATACGTTTAGAATCTATTAAATGTATTTCCACATCATGGTCAGTTGTGGTGACAGAATTACGACGATATCTTTACTCGTTTGAAAGAGACATTGTAAAGTATTTTCATTGCAGCTGATAACTTTAGAATTTATTAAATGTATTTCCACATCATGGTCAGTTGCAGTGACAGAATTACGAAAATACCTTTTCTCGTTTGAAAGGGAGGTTATTTTCTGTATTGTTATTTCTCATTCAATATTACGTATCAGTTACATGTTTGCCAGTAATTAATGAAATTAAATTTTATGTTAGTCTTAAAGATTTGACAAGCGAGAGAACCATCCCCTTCGTGGAGGATCAAAATTGTGATGGCATGTCTCTGTAAAATCCTAAGGGTGAGTCCCAGACCGTCGGAAATTGTTCATAGTGCTAGTGCAGAACTAGTGTGACTTAAAAATTCAATCAACCAGCCAACCAATTTAAAGATTTGACTTTTCGCGTATTTTGACTTTGCGTAAATGGAGAAATTTGCTGCATAGCAGGACCATCTGTTGGGCGATATACGGTAAAATTTCATCGGCATCAAGTATAACCAAATATAAAGTATCGAGGAATTCTATGCATGTTTTCTTGAGGTATAGCAGACACAAAAATTTGATAACAAACACACGCTGAGAAGTAGAGACATTTTCTAAAAATCGTCAAATCGTGTTCATCTCGTAACGTGTAAATCTATGAAAACCGTAAGATTAAAATTTTCACGAATGTGTTTTCTTCTTATGCAGAAAAAACACAGTAAAAAGAAAAAAGAAAAGGCTGTTTTGTTTTCTTTCTTTCTTTCTGTCTTTCTTATTTATTTCGAGAAAGTCAAATTTAAATTATTAAAAACCTTTCGTTGATAGATTTTAATTTAGTGTCGTAAGTTGATGTTCATGTCAAACTCGCGCTGACAAATTACCAAATTTATTTAATATTGTCTATAAAAACAGCGAACAGAGAATTTGCGCATTTTTTGATTTTATTCTTATATGAAAGAAAATGAAAAAGTAAGAAAATAAATACGTACTTTTTCTTTATTTGAAATCTAATTACGGATTTGTAACAATTTTACCATCGCACTATTTACTCTATCGAGAAAATGCAGTATGATGTATCCTGACGTCACTCTTTATGACAACAAACGGGAGTAATTGTTGTTTACATTCGATTTTGTGCTTTGCTTTGCTTCTTGAATCATTAAAATAGGTTTTTTATTTTATAATAATGTCGGATATTAAAAAATCGTAGTATAAATGTTGTATTTTACCACTCTGCACTAATACAACGGTTAAATTCTTCTCAAAAGCTATTCTTAAGCGTTCCACGGGATCCTACTAAACGAAAATATTGGACAGCCGCCATGAAAAGAAAAAAATTGAAAATAATTATAATGTAAAATGGTGATAATGATATTAAATGATTATAAGATGAAAAAGAAATGCTCAGAAATCAGGAAAACGATTGATAATTACGTAAGTTAAAAGTAATTGCTGCTTGCTAACTAGGCTAACAAAATGTAAACATTGAAGCATCGTAAAGTGTGACGTCAGGCAGCGTTTTGAAGTCACGTGATTTTTGGTTAATTTTAAAGTTATTTTTAAAATGAATGAGAACTTTTTTTGCATTTTTAATAAACTTTTTGAAATTTATGGGCCTAAAACTACCAGAAAAATAGGATTTTGTTCAAATCCCCCATGTGTGCAAATTCCTCACACACAGATTTGCAGATGGAAAAAATATATTTCACTATCAATTTTTTATCGGCATGACGTCATGGAACTTTTCACACGTACCACCGCAGGCGAAACTGCAACATTTTCATACTTATCTTTGTATTATACTGGGAAATTTTTGTATTTTTGATGGGGAATTTTTGTTTTCTATAGGGAAATTACAAGGAAATCAAGAATGGGGTATCAGCTGGGGGTGCAAAACAGTAAATGATTTAGTCCCAAAAAACTGATAAGTTCCGTTTGTAGGTGATAGGTTCCAAAGAAATAAATAAATGTATTATAAGTGGAGCACCTTTTATACGATTCTCATTTATACGTTTTTCTCATTCATACGTTTTTCGACTTCGGTCCCAAATCATTCCATTGAATTCTAATGTTAAAATATTTCGTTTATACGACACGAGTAAATTCTTAATTTCACTTATACGTTTTTTTTCTCCTTGTAGAATCCCAAGTTTGAGTTTCATTCCAGGATAAATAATTAAAAAAAAAAAAAAAAGATGAATGCTCTTTATGTTTTATTCTTATCTTTTTCGATTATTTTTTCGAACTATGGTAACAAAGTGCGGCTATAGAACAAATTGCGACCTGCATCGATAGCCTGGGGCAAGGGGGGTGTTTTTCAGAGATAAGCAGTTGGCGACTGAGTTGAATGGTAGGTATACAAGTAGCCAGTGACCACTTGAAGACCTCCCACTTACTCTTTTAATTGATTCCAGGGATGAGATATCAAAGGAAAAATAACCCACAACTTTATAGGCATTTTATAAACTTGAAGATTTATTAGTCACTTCCGTTGGGCGACTTGGAAGATTTTCTTATGGTGTTTATTTGACATTACAGTTGGAGAAACAAGGATTTTTTCCCCTTTCTTTTAATCGTTTGCAAAACTGTCATCTTCGTTTAGAGAACGAAAGGCTTTGTCTTTAAAGGTTAAAATCGAGATCTTGAGAAAATTCTGAATTTCTGTATTTTTAATTATCATTTAATTTTTATTCTACCTTTTAAAAATATTTTAAATTTAATTAAAAATATATCTTATTCAAATAAATGTAAAGAAATTCATGAAAATTGATTAGACTTTTATTATTAATATGACACTTTATTGTGTTAAAACGGATTTTCAGTTTTACGTTTTTTTCAGTAATACGTTTTTTAGGAACGGTCCCTTGAAAAACGTATAAACGGTGCTCCACTGTATATAGCGAATTGTATAAGTTTTCATTTTCTTTTCATATTATAAATTATTCATTTTAATTGATTCTGAAAAGAGAAGGAAATTTTTATACGTTGTCTATAAAATTAGAGATAATGCAAAATGGCAGATTTAAAGAATATAAAATATACACACACGAAAAAGGAAAAAAAAAAAAAAAAAAAAAAACCTATGGCTATATATAAATTGGATTAAAATATGCTCTTAACTTTATCTTGAAAGTCTTGTTATCAATAAGGATAAGAGGATAAGATAACGGCAGTCAATGCTCTTTATCAATTTAATTATTTTTTTCATTTTCATATAAAAGTCAACTTTGTATTATTTCTTCTTTAAAAATTAATTTGCCTTTTTTTTTTTTGTTTTCTTGTTTTATATAGATCTGTATTGCATGCATACATATATTTATTATTTATAGATTTGTAACTAGCATAATAGTATATTTAATATACTTATAACATATTTGGTCAGTTCTTTTTTTTTTTTTTTCTGTAGTTAAAGCAAATGAGTAACAAATCTCCATAAGAACTATCGACAAAAAGATACAAGCACGTTTACTTAAATTACAAATACAGTGGATTTCAAAATTCTTATTCAAAATTAGTGGTGGGAAATAATCGTAGCAGTTCGCTGCTATGAACCTTACCTATATCGGCAAATGTTTACTGTTATTTCAAAGAAGTCTCGATCTTATAGCTAGCATAATACTTTTAATATACTTGTGACACGTTTGGTTAGTTCTTTTCTTTTTCTGTAGTTAAAGTAAGTGAGTAACAAATCTCCATAAGATATATCGACAAAAAGATACAAGCACGTTTATTTAAATTACAAATGCCGGTGGATTTCCAGCTTTGAAGGTCAACAAAGTTTGACATACAATAACCTTGAGTTATATTCTTACCAGATAATACTTTTTTTTTATTATTATCCTTTCCATTGCTGGTTATTAAATAGCGCGTCCAATCTTAAAAAGAGAAAAAAAAAATATTATTAGCTAGCTCGAGCGTGGAAAGTTAAGGCAGATACAGAGAGTCAATGAAAAGATATCTTTTATTTTTCATCTGAAATTGATTATGTTAATTTGATACTGAAGTATCGGTTAATGGTGGTTACAGTTTGCATATTTATTGCATAATATTCCTTTTAACTTGATCAATCCAGACGTTATAGCTTGATGATTATACGTCTGGACTGTTGATGGTAAAAATAGTTTTTAATTAATTTTTTTTATAGATTATTTGATTTTGTGTGAAATTTTTATTGTGACATTTTACTGACGAAAGGCGACTGGTAGTCGCCATTTTATAGTTCGAACGGTAAAGCCAGTTGCAAAAAAGGTTATCGCCATTGAAGCTGTTCATCATTTCTTCTTTCCTATGTTTATCCGACACTGAGAAAAAATTCTGTAACTGACATCTAGAATCTAAATTGTGGCTCTAAGAAAAAATAGTTCCATGTCATCCTTATAAATTCTAGTCCCCTTTGAAAGCGAGTTCTAGAAACACCTATTAGAATTATAGAGCGTTTGCCTATATTCTCGAGGGCAAAGTTATTTAAAAATCTCTGCAAATAAATGCGAATACAAGAGGCGGGTTTCTGCAGCTATATCTTGGTTTATGACCCAATTCTAGAAAATCAAGCGATAATTTCTCGCAATAAAAATTATTCAAAATATTGTTTCACCATCTAGAAATGCGTAGACTAAAAATTCTCGATCACTTCGTCTATTCTGTTTATTGGCGTGCCTTATGCGCCTAGCTCGGAAATCTATATTTCTAGTCAAAGGATTTAGAAAATGACCGCTTATTCATTTGAGATGAAGGCGGTATATGTTTTTTTTTTTTTTTTTTCTTTTTTCTCAGTGTATGGGTTTTTATTGCTTCGTGCTATAAGGATATTTCATTCGAAAATGAAGTTTCTCAAATTCTGTTTTTCAAATTCCATTATTTGAACATGTTGACTTTTATCGCAGTGAACAAATAAATAAATATTTTGCTTTATTATGTAAATTCAGTGTACTAATATTCAATCTAGAAAAAGAAATGCTTAAATTTATTAAAAAAAAAAAAATGCTATTTAAGATAAAAGGTGGTTCAAACAGTGGAATCCAAAAAACAGAATTCGGAAGTTTTCATTTTTGAATGAGATAGAATTTTGTGCAGAATTTTTTAATCCCGTGTGAAAACCGCCCTCTCAGTCGTCAACAGCTGCATTCTCTTCTAATTTATGCACTACAAATTTCTTTATTATTATTATTATATTATAATTTGTAATCATAGTTGCCAAATTTTCCCTTAAATTTAGCGCTGTACAAATTTCTCAATTTCCATTAAATTATTTTTCAGATAAAAACTAACGTTCAATTAACTGTATCTAATGATTTGACTGAACAGAGGTAAAATCTCACAACCAGTCATGTAAATAAGAAATTCAGTTAAATGAGATTTCCAAGTATAGACTCCAAACTAAATGAACGAGGGCAGTTTTTGATCCCGAATCAAATATTCCAAATCTATTGTAAATTTCAGCACTGTACAAATTTCGTGATTTACATTAAATTATTTCTCCGATTAAAACCCACCTTTAGTTAACAGTATCTTATGTAAAGGTTATAGTAAAAAAAAAAAAAAAAAAAAAAAAAAAAAAAAATGCAGCGAATCATGCAAATGAGAAATTAGGTTAAATGAGATTTTTTATTTATGCCTAATATTTTTTAACCCTGTGTCAAAGCTGCCTCCTCGTGCATCAGCTGATGTCTTCTCTTCTAATTTCCACAATACGGAATTCGTATCCTTCTTTTGTAATAATTTAAAATTGTGAATGTCAACTGTCTATAAATTTCACGATTTTTATTAAATAATTTCTCTGATTTAAATTATCTTTTACTGAAAGGTAGCTTATGTGACAGAATAGCTCAAAACTCAAAAGATGGGGCTCATTCAAATGAGAAATTCAGGTATCCAGTTACGGATTCTAAAGCAAATGGATGAGGCTATTATGGATTCCAAATCAAAGATCTGTAACAATTTCACGATTAACTTTAAATTATATCTCAATTTAAAATTAACCTTCAGTTAACCCGTTAGTAGTCGCTAGTTGGTCGATTTGCCGCCCATCCTTCAGTTTTTCCAGATTTTTTTATTCAGCCACCAAAAATTTTTGGAAGTGGCATTTGATATACATAAAACGCGAATAAAATCGATTTAACGTCGATTACATCACTTCTTAAAATTATTGGTGACAGTTAAATAAAAAGTTCGCAATCTGTAATAGGTAGCGCTGTCGATAGCGACTACTAACGGGTTAACGGTATTTCATGGGTCGAAATAGCGAAAACACCATACGACGAGTCATGCAAATACGAAACTCTGTTAAACGATGTTTCTTTTTTAACTCCGTGTGAAAACTGCCCCCTCATTCACCAACTGCTGTATTGTCTTCTATTTACTACAACAGCATTTCGTTTCTTTCCTTTATAATATTTTAACTTAAAATTATGACCCTGTCCTCCTACATTAAAATTCCAAATCTTCCCATAAAATTCAGCTATCTACAAATTTCACGATTTTTATTAAATCATATCTCTGATTAAAATTATCCTATGTGACAGAATAGCTCAAAACCCAAAAGATAGCTTTTTCAAATGAGAAATTCACTTAAACGAGGTATCCAGTTATTCTAAACTCTAAATTGGATTCTAAATCAAATGCATGAGGTAATTATGAATCCCAAATCAAAGATCTGTAAAAATTTCACGATTAACTTTAAATTATTTCTCAATTTAAAATTAACCTTCGGTTTACGGTATTTCATGGGTCGAAATAGCGGAAAAACCACACGACGGATGATGCAAATACGAAGCACTGTTAAACGATGTTTCTTTTTTAACCCCGTGTGAAAACTGCCCCCTCATGCACCTGTATTCTGTTTTTTTTTTTTTCTACAACAGCATTTCGTTTCTTTCCTTTATAATATTTTAACTTAAAATTACCCTGTCTTCCTACATTAAAATTCCAAATCTTCCCATAAAATTCAGCTATCTACAAATTTCACAATTTTTATTAAATCATATTTCCGATTAAAATTATCCTGTGTGACAGTGACAGAATAGCTCAAAACCCAAAAGGTGGCTGATCACAAGCGAGGTATCCAGTTATTCTAAACTTTAAATTGGATTCTAAATCAAATGTATTAGGCAATTACGAATTCCAAATCAAAGATCTCTTAAAATTTCACGATTAACTTTAAATTATTTCTCAAATTAAAATTAACCTTCACTTAACGGTATTTCATGTGACGAAATAGCGGAAAAACCACACGATGCGACGGGTCATGCAAATACGAAACTCTCTTAAACGATGTTTCTTTTTTAACTCCGTGTGAAAACTGCCCACTCATGCACCAACTTCTGTATTCGCTTCTATTTTCTACAACAGCATTTCGTTTCTTCCCTTTATAATATTTTAACTTAAAATTATGACCCTGTCCTCTTATATTAAAATTCCAAATCTTCCCATAAAATTCAGCTATCTACAAATTTTATGATTTTTATTAAATCATATCTTTTATTAAAATTATCCTATGTGACAGAACAGCTCAAAACCCAAAAGATGGCTCATTCAAATGAAATATTCACTTAACTGAGGTATCCAGTTATTCTAAACTCTAAATTGGATTCTAAATCAAATGCATGAGGTAATTACGAATTCCAAATCAAAGATCTGTAAAAATTTCATGATTAACTTTAAATTATTTCTCAAATTAAAATTAACCTTCAGTTAGCGGTGTCTCATGTGACGAAATAGGTCATGCAAATACGAAACTTTGTTAAACGATGTTTCTTTTTTAACTCCGTGTGAAAACTGCCCACTCATGCACCAACTGCTGTATTCTCTTCTAATTTCTACAACAGCATTTTCTACACAACAACATTCTTCCCTTTATAATATTTTAACTTAAAATTATGACTCTGTCCTCTTATATTAAAATTCCAAATCTTTTCATAAAATTCAGCTATGTACAGAAATTTTACGATTTTTATTAAATCATATCGCTGATTAAAATTATCCTATGTGACAGAATAGCTCAAAACCCAAAAGGTGCCTCATTACAAGCGAGGTATCCAGTTATTCTAAACTTTAACCCTTTAACGTTCATTGGTTTCGCAGCGAAACCAAACATTTGACACCATTTAACAATTTTTATGTAGCAGTTTTTTTAATATTTCCCCCTTGTTTTAATCAGTTTTTAAACTTTTGTTCCTTTTCTGTCCAGTAGATAGCAGCACTATTCCAACATTTAACAGATAATGCTTCAAAGGAAGCTAAATGCATTAGTCACTTGAAGTTTCTTACTGGGCGTGAGTGCGAATTACTGGTTTGATGATGCACTCATGTCTAATTTTTTTTTCAATTAATAAAGAGCTGGGCTATTATTTTCACCTGAAATAACTTTTACGAGTTTTTGTAGTCGATAATGTTTACTTACAAAGTGTTTTATTTATTAAATTAAATATTATTTGAATTTAATAAGGTTAACATATAGATGTTTCAAACCAAAAATTTCTCGAAAAGGGACAATCCTATTTTTTTATTTTTTAAATATTTATGATTAGCTATGTGTCTAAAAGCCATTTTTAAAATTAGTTTAGTAATTTTTAAAATAAATTAAGTAGTGAACGTTAAAGGGTTAAATTGGATTCTAAATCAAATGCATGAGGCAATTACGAATTCCAAACCAAAGATCTCTTAAAATTTCACGACTAGCTTTAAATTATTTCTCAAATTAAAATTAACCTTCACTTAACGGTATTTCATGTGACGAAATAGCGGAAAAACCACGGGATGCGACGGGTCATGCAAATACGAAACTCTATTGAAGGAGGTTTCTTTTTTAACCCCGTGTGAAAACTGCCCCCTCATGCACCAGCTGCTGCATTCTCTTCTAATTTCCACACTGGCAACGCCTGCCACCTGCATCTCGAACGCAGGTAAGTACAATTCCAGCAAACTCGTATATTTCGATCCTACTTTACTTACTTTACTTCGTGCACGTGACTTGGAAGCAATGCGAAGGTCAAGGTGTTCGGATTTTTTTTTTTTTTCTCTTTGCTCTCCTGTCGGAAGCCAAAGAAAGTTTTCCCTGCATGTATCTATCTCTTTTCCATCCTAATAAATGAACGCGAAAACTGGATTTGGTTTCGCTTTGCTTATGTTTCAAATCTTTTACTTTATCTATATAATAGTAAAGGAAATAGTTTACGTGTGAATTAATGTGTGGCGATGACGTCAAGCGATTCTAAAGCTTCAATGTTTTAGTTCAATATTTAATTCAAATCAATTCTTCATGCATTGATTAAAATGATGATTTTCTTCTTCTTCTTCTTCTTCTTCCTTTTTTTTTTTTTTTTTTTTTTTTGTTTGTTTGAAGTGAAAAGTTCTTTAAACGCGTTGAGCACTTTTGGGTGAACAAAAATCATGGAACTCGCGTCATCGTCACCGAACGCTTTCCATTTGAAGTGAAAACTTCTTTAGGCGCGTTGAGCTCTTTTGGGTGAACAAAAAACATGGAACTCGCGTCATCGTCACCGAACGCTTTTCATGAGCTATATGTACAGTCGGTAACAAAAGTCTCCGAACACTAGCGAAAATTCCTATATAAAAAATGTACACTTAATACAGTTTTGTTAAATAAATCCTTGTCGAATCCTGTTCTTAGTCAGTCTAAAAACAGGATTCGACAAGGATTTATTTAACAAAACTGTATTAAGTGTACTTTTTTTTATATAAGAATTTTTGCTAGTGTTCGGAGACTTTTGTTACCGACTGTATACTGTGTATATATCTGTACTGATAAGTATAAAGGATTTAAGTCCAAAAATATCGATTTTGAGTTAAGTACATAGTCAGACTCAGAAAAAAAAATCTCAATCGATTGGTACAAATGATTTAAGTCTATGTCATTTAGTCTCTGAGAAAATCCATTGGTAAAAAAAAGGTTCAAGTCAGAAATTTACCATCCATGTATGGTATAAAATATTTAATTCAATTTTTCCTGTTATTAAATGAAGGTTGACAATCACTGAATGGTATAAAGGGTATAAGTCAACGAAATCCCTTTTTCCTAATTGATTCTTCTGATTTGTTTTTAGTTAGTTTAACTTTATTTTTCTTCTCCTGAAAAATCAAGAATATGGACTTAAATCCTTTATACTTATCAGCACAGATATGTACATAGATATACCTCCGTGCGTTATTAGTATACATTATATACAAAGAGTGTATCTTTCTACATATATATCCATATATGTAGCGCACGGCGCGGCATGCCTCATATACGTATATATATATATGTATAAAATGTATACTAATACGAGTAGTATACTGGCTACTGGCATCTGTCTCTCTCTAGTTCTATACTCTATGTATGTATGTACCTTTTCCACAGTATATACATAGTTCACAAAGTACAAGCAGGTGTTTTTATATAGACTGTTATTTTCTTCTTTTTGCTTTCAATATAAATTTTCAAATAAATAATAAAAAAAAGAAAATTATTTTAGTCATATTACAATATTTTTACCTAATATAAGGCTTAGTTCATTTAATTTGGGTAGCTACAAATATTGTGCCGAATCATATAATACAGATCATAAACACTTCTTCACAAACCAAAAATAATTCGAAAATAATAATCCAATAGCTCGACGATACAATTCACAAGTTACTTAGTTTTCACTTCTATCGGCAGTCCCCAAAGACTGCTTTTTTTTTTTTTTTTTTTTTTTTTTTTTCCAAGGAAAGATTAACAAATTAGCAACAAGGAGAAGCTTTAGCTACGTTGCTGGCATCCGAACCCCATGTTAACCCGTTTAGCGCCCAGTGTCCTCATTTAAGGACAGCTAATAAAATAGCACGTATATTTTTTGTGGTTTCTTGAAATGATTTTTCTGCTTTTTAGTGACAGTTTATAGCGTCACTCTAAATGATCTCTGAAAGTTTAATGTGCTTACTATTAATTAATATTTCATAATTTGGATAATCATTTTATGATTTTTCATTCGTCGCATATATATTTGCTTTTTGCGCAGGTATACTAATTTAAATCAAGTTAAGTAACAATGTATATTATAATACTTTTCTTTCGAGATCTTTGTCAACATATAATAAGAAATTAATCTGTTATCTCAAAGTTTTTCTATCTCAAAGTTTTCTCGCTACAACACTAAACGTCACTAATGAGGCTAGGCTTTAAATTTAAAACTATCAGAAGAATTGTTTAAGTTAATATATTTTACTGTCAGTTGTCTATATTAATTTAGAAGTGAAATAATCAGCTAATAATATTTTGCAAATTTAATTCGGGCGTTAACGGGTTAATCAATGCATTATTATTATTATTATTATTATTATTATTATTACTGTAATATACTCATTCAGGGTTGCTACGGTACCTGGAATTCAGGGAAAACCTGGAAAACTTATGGAATTTCAAAATTTATTTTAAAAACTAGGGAAAATTAAGAGAATTTTTAATTTTTTTTGGAAAAAAAAAATATTTTTATTTTTTATTTCTTTTTTTTATTTTAGTGCTTTATAATGAAGAAGAAAAAGTCTTTTATTATATATATATATTTTTTTCAACTGTAGTAAGTTAATCAAATTAAAATACCCTAGATAATTAAATAGACATGTAAACATGTTATATTCTAATGCTATGTGAATCCGTGTCATCTATTTTACTTTTGAAAGAGACAGGGAAAACTCAGGGAATTTTCTTCTACTGATTTGTGTAGCAACCCTGTTATTACTTAATGTACTTTTTAAAAATTCTATATTATCACTTAGAAAATTCATAACTATTGAATTGATAGTTAGTTTCAAAAATCGTTTATTTTTATTTATTTATTTATTTTTTTCTTTTTAAAACTCCAAAGGGCAAAAAAGAAATCAAATAAACTTTTTTTTTTTTTTTTTTAATAACTTCAAAATAAAATATTAAAATCCTAAAAATTCAACTTTTGAAAAAGGAGGATGCATTTAATGGTTGCGATTTTTCTAGATGAGAATTTTAAAAAGTACATTAGATAATAAGTAACTTGTGTGACAGTTTTCGCCGTAGAATAACATCAAGGTTAGGTTGCCGGTCATGTTAAGTTTAGCATCCCCCTTATAAATCGTCCTCAAAATTTTGTTATTTTCATGCTTTATAGTAATGCTAATGTTTTAAACATATCTGCAAATTTGTTTTCATCCATTTTTTGAGAAATTTCCGCCTGATTCATCGAAATAAATAATTTTCTCTTTTGAATTAAAAATTATAATAGTAATAGTAAACTTGGAGGAAAAAAAAAAAAAAAAAGTGTGTATGTAGGAGAATCGCTACACACCTGGGGGGGGGGGGAGTATCCCGTGGTGTGTGAACATCTTCAATATAGGCATTTTACAAAAGAACTCGTAGATCATATCTTTACAACGAATAGTTGAACCTTAGATCCCTGATAATCTAAAACAAAGCTATGTTTTTTTTTTTTTCACAAAAAAGAAAAAAAAGATTTTTTAAAGATATTTTCTAAACTGCATACAATTGATTTTGTTGGGTACTTAGTGTTATAGTTATACGTCTCTGTGATCAAAATCGTCTGCATCCACCATGGAAAGTAATTATAATAAATAATAATTGTAATAAGTAAGAAAATTTCGTGAGGGCTACATACTAGTTTATAAATGAATGCGACATTTTGATTTGTTTTTATTTTGCTTATGTTTCCAATCTTTTACTTTGTCTATATCTATAATACACTACCTTTTTATTGTTACAACGTTACAGCATCTTTTCCTCTGCATCCATTATTCTGTTATAGGGAAAATAGTTTTACAGGCAAAGAGAAAATAATGTAGTAGTTCATTCACTTTCAGTGAAGCCAGCCTTGTCGACGAATTTGTCGACTAAATTTGGCGGAAAAATAGTAGTTTAGGGTTCCCGAAGTTTCGAAGCTCTCCGACGCACAGCAGCCGAGATCTAGAACTTTCCTTGGGATTCTCGATCACCGTCAAGTCCCATCGTCAAAAGGTATAAATAGGAGTGAGTTGGCTTCTGCGAGAGTGTATGTAGTCACTGCGATTCAGAGTTGTTCAGAGACCTATTCTGAGCGATTGTACTTTGGAGATTGAGCTCTAAGGGTCTTTCTTTGTTCGTGGCCTAGCGAAAATTTCTATTTGTGTAACAAGTGACTGTTTTCTTGAAGTGTTCCAAAACATTCGTCGAATAGTGACTTTTGCGGTACAAGTGGCAGTTTCATTGAACAGCCACTAGAATATTAGATGAAATAAAAGTATTATTGGACAGTTTCGAGAATATTCGATGTGTTGTAGTCACAGTTTTCTTGTACTGATTCGACAAGTTACGTTTAATAAAAAGCATTCATCCTGAACAGTTGAGGGTTCTAAAAGTACGGGGGGGGGGGGGTTAAATTTAAATTCTAAGTATTTAACTTGTTTAACAAAAAGAGTATATTATGAGGCTAAAAAGAATGTTACAACGGCCTAAGTCATTTCCTCTGCCTCAATTGTATAGTTGCAGTGAAAGTAGTTTTACAGGCAAAGTGAAAATAAAGGGGCAGTTCATTCACTTTCATTGAGGTCAGCCTAGGCGACAAACTTGGCGACTTGGAGACTGAATTTGGCGAAAAATAGTAGTTTAGAGTTCCTGAAGTTTCGAAACTCAACTATGCAAGAGGACCGAATTCTAGAACTTTCCATGGGTTTCTGGATTGAAATACCACCAAACCCCATCACCAAAGGGTATAAATAGAAGTGAGTTGACCTTGCGAGAGAGTGTATGAAGTCACTGCGATTCAGAGTTGTTCAGACTAGAGGTGAGTTCGGGCTCTATTTTGGCAATCCGAGCCCGCCCGGGTCCGAAACATTTTTGAACTGAGTTCGCCCGAGCCCGCCGGAGCCCGACATTGAAAGTGGTACGCTATGCAACGCATACACAATAGTAAAATTAAATACCGTTTTCATTTTCAATTTAATTTTCTTATTATCAATCCTCAATTTAAATAACTAGAAATGTTATTATAACAATTTATAATGTCTGTGTCTCTGTATACATGTATATATTTTTATAATATATATTTATAGTTCAGCACATTGTTTATAACGCGCCTATCGGGAAACAAAAAATTTATCCGAATGAGTGATATAATGAGGCCCAATATAACGAAGGGGGAAGGATTACTGTATAACACTATGACATAGTATGCATCCCGTTGAAAAAAAAGTTCTATTTAGGAAAAGGAAAGTCAAAGCTACTAAGGTTTGCAAGATTATTTTGTGATTTATAACCTATCATGACTATTATGGCATTACTAAAGCTGCTCTCGAAACGAATAATTTTTTTTTTTTTTTTACATTTTCTAGTTAGTGAAGAATAAAATAAACGGAACTTTTAGCTTGAATCCGAGCCCGCCCGGAGCCCGAACACTTGCGTAAGATTCGAGCCCGGTTGGGCTCGGCCCGGGCTCGGGTTTACGGGCTCGGGCTGAGCCCGTCTCATCTCTAGTTCAGACACCTATTCTGCGCGATTGCTTTTTGGAGATTGTGGTCCAAGCGACTGAACTTTGTTCATCAGCTTGCGAAAATTTCTGCTCTGGAATAGTTGATGTTATTTGCTTTACTCCTGTGGGACAAATAATTGCTTTCTTTGACTGTTCCAGAATATTCGTCGAATAGTGACTTTTGCCGTATGAGTGATAGCTTTATTGGCCTGCTACAGAATATTCGATGAAACAACAGTACTATTGGACTGTTTTGTTAATAATTCGTTGTAATTATACAGTTTTGTTGTACTGATTCGAGAAGTTATGTCGAATAAAGAACATTCATCGACCAGAATCTGCCCGTTTCTTCACGAACTACTTTCTCACACTAGAAGGTAGACAAGTTTTTTGGGGACAATATAAATGACCGGACACTTTTTAACCACTTCACTGGCCACAGTAGTGTGTGGAAGGCTAAATTTCCCCCGAATTATCTCGTGATAGCCGGTGAAGTGACTATTTCAGACGTTTTGTCAAATAGCTCAAAAAGTACTGATTGAATGATTTTGAAATTTCAGGAGTGTAAAGAACGTGTTGTACCTTATATATTTCGAAGAAAGTTTTCCCCCGAAAGACAGAGGGTGACTAGTAAAAATTAAGTAAAAATGAAAATTCTGGGATCATCCTGTAAAAAGTAATAATTGAAGTGCGTTCTGCCTGTAGCATATGATTGTCAGACTTATTATAATTTGTATAAATTTCATGAGGCTACCACATATATTCATGGCAATATAGCGGTTTATGTAAGAAAAAAAAAAAAAACTTTAAAACTATAAAACACAATGTATTAAACCTAATGCAAAGCCATTTTTAGGTAACTTGGCATACCACATTAGATGGGGGTAATTGGCAACCGTCTGCGACGCACCCCTAAGGATGGTCCACAGACATGCCATCACAATTTTACCATGTTTTTATTAACTTCGATTCTTGTTTGTTTGTTTGTTTCTTTGTTTGTCAAGTGCAAATCTTGCAATCGATTTTTAACTAACTTCCCGACTAGCTAGATATTTGAAACTTTCAGAACACGGTGACAATACATTTTTTTAATACTTTCAGTCAACTGTTTCAGGTCCCGATGCCTTCGGCAGCGTTTATATGATTCGACAGAAAATTTATTTAACTAACTTCCCGACTAACTAGACATTTGGAACTTTCAGAATAGTTCAGAATACGCTGAAAATGCATTTTTTAAATACCTTTAGCCAACTGTTTCGGGTTCCTGCTGTATTCGGCAGCGTTATCAGTACAAAGATTGCAATCGGTTTTTCAGTAACTTCCCGACTAGCTAGACATTTGAAACTTTCAGGATAGCTCAGAACACAGTGACAATACATTTTTTTAATACTTTTAGTCAACTGTTTCAGGTCCCTACTGGTTTCGGCAGCGTTTATATGATTCAACAGAAAATTGATTTTACTAACTTCCCGACTAACTAGACATTTGAAACTTTCAGAATAGTTCAGAACACGGTGAAAATGTATTTTAAAAATATTTTTAACCAATTGCTTCGGGACCCTGCTGCATTCGGCAGCGTTACCAGTAGAAAGCTTGCAATCTATTTTTAACTAACTTCCCGGCTAGATAGCCATTTGAAATTTTTATAATAGCTCAAAACACGATAGCAATGAATTTTTTTAATACTTTTATCCAATTGCTTCGGGTTTCCGCTGCCTTTGGTAGCGTTTATATGATTCAAGAAAATTTAAAAACATGGTATATAAAATGTTCTTTTTATCTTGTAATTATTTATAAATGAACGGAGAGGGTTTGGTTTCGCTCATCTTATGTTTCAAATCTTTAAATAGTTACCATGAATTGACTCGTGCGACGATATACGTCACGATGACGTCAGACGATTCTAAAGCTTCCATGTTTAATTCAGGTCAGTTCTTCATTAAATGATGAATCTGATTTGCTAGAAACACATAAACAAATTAGGCTTTAAATATGTAGTATTTATATATTTATTTATTTGTGAAATTAGATGTGGTTTCTCCTTTCCTTTTGTTTCAAAACTTTTAATGTATCTTTAACTGTAAAAGAAATAGCTTACGCGTGAATTAGTGTGCACCGAAAAACATTAGGAGTTAGGATGATGTCACGCGATTCTAAAGCTTCGATGTTTAATTCAAATCAATTCTTAAAACTAGAATTATAATGATGAATGAGATTTGAAAAGAAGTCATAAACAAATTAGCATTTAAAATGGGAATTAAACCTTTGTCGGTCCTATTTAATTTCACTCCTCTTGTCAGTGGTGCTTAATTTAGAGACTCTTTTATTCAATATCCACGACTAAATTTTAACTGTAACGATTGCTTAATCACTTGGAAGATTATTCGTCCATTATGTACATCAAGCATCACTCTTTAAAATTATTGGTGTCAGTTGAATAAAAGAGTCTCTAAATTTGGCAATACTGTTTAGAGCGCTTTAGAGCGTAGAGAGCAGGGATGGCCAACCCGCGGCCCGGAAAAGGGTTAAACTTTTTATTCCTTCACTTTTCATTGTACAGTGAAGGAATAAAAAGTTTAACCCTTTGTCGCCCCTAACTTTTTAAAGGGCTCTAAACAGTGTTGCAAAATTTAGGGAAAATTATTATTTTTTTAGTATATTTCCTAGTCTGTCTTCTTTCCTACATGCAAGAAATTTAAGTAAGGAGCTTTAATAAATTAAGTATTCATAATAAAAATTTTATTAAGTTTCATTTTGCTTATATTTAATTATTCTTTACCTTCTTCTTTATTCAATAGAAGAAAATATTGAATTCATAAAAAATTTCGACTTCTGGTTTTCGATGAGTCATGTTTTGTGAAGTACTGGACACAAGTTGACCATTGTTACAAAATGTCTGTGTGTGTGAGTGACGCAAAATTGTGCACAGATTTTCATAAAGTATTATATTTAGTTGCACTTCAGCAACGTAAATTAGTGTCTGTCAACATTTTGAAAATATCTAACATCTGCATATTTTAACGATATGCAACTTTTTCATATTTTAGCGATATGCAACTTTTGTATATCTCAGCAATATGCAACTTTTGCATATCATTCAGCAGGTTGCTCTGCTAGGCTGCAGATTGTCTAATTCAGGGGGGGGGGGGCTATTCAGTTTTATTCTATATAATTGCATAAAATTTATCTGTGAGAAAGCCATGCTGGTTATATTGTTGTGCCTGCCGGCCTTCAGGGAGCGCTACTAAGATTAGGGCGACCAGATTTGTTTTATGGAAAATGAGGAGAAATTATGCAATGTCCTCATTTCCACGAGGAAAATGAGGACAGTCTTCTTTAAAAATGAGGACATTTCTGAGGACATAAAATTTCATAAAATATAGCGCAAAATTAGCTTATATTAACCCCACTTGCTGCCATTGATCGTCACTATGATAATTTTATACTACTTATGAACTTATACAATAGACATTATAAAAAAATATTTATATAAGCATTATTAAATTTACAATAAACTTTATCTTAAACTCGTACACATCATATTTCTCTTCCTATAATATAATGGCATGCTATGCAGTTAATATAATTTCTAATATGTGGTTAACACGAAAGTGCCAAACTATTTCACATCTGCTTCTATTAATACTTTTATAAACTGTTTTAATACAATTATTACTGTTGTATAGTCCAAGTTTTTAGTATAAACGAAATCATAACAACAATAAATGGAAGTGATCCAGTAAATAACATTTTAAAAGGAAAAGCCAATCTGAAGAATGTCAAAAACTGGCTAGGCAGTTTTCAGTTTTGCTGAAAAATGCTTTTCCATTTAAAATGTTAGAGAGGCATACTATTGTAACAATCGCAGCTGTCATAGATCACAAGTCGGATCGTACACTCGGCAGGAAAAGTATCCGAGCACTAGCAATAATCTCTGTCTAAAAAAAGTAAACTTAATACTGCTTTGTTAAATAAATCCTTGTCGAGTCATGTTCTTGGACTGACTTACAAGGAAACATTCAAAAGGTGTCGTCTTCAAAAAATATTGAAAAAAATATTTGTGATTCTACTCTTAAAACACCAGAAAGTATTGCAAATTAATAAGGTAAGCAGCATATCAAATGTTGAAATTTTAAGTAAAGAAGGAAATTACTAAAAAATGAGAACAAACGTCCGAAAATGAGGACAAATGAGGATATGAGAACTTCTGAAAGCAGTTAAGGACAGCAGTTGAAAAATGAGAACTGTCCTCAGAAAATGAGGACACCTGGTCACCCTAACTAAGATACAACTGTAACCGTGTTTGGGAAAGCTAAATTGCAACACAGAAGCTCCACCCGTTGACTGATATACATAGAAATTGAATAAGTCTAGTTTCACATAACATCTATATAACATACCAGATTTGGTACTCTTATACCAGATAAAAACTGAGATAGAATCTTTCCTTAAATGTGGAATGTCACACCATAGCAACGCCAGCTGCCGGGCCATACATCCCAAAAGCAACCCAGCACCAAATGAAGTTAAGGTCCAAGCAAAAACCAAATTTGATTAAATTCCGTTCATTAGTTGTGAGATTTTGCGTCCATAAAATTATAGTAACACACATACACACAAACCTTTTTCTAAAAATGGTCAGGACATCTTAAAACGTGTAAATTAATCGAAAACCGGCGGTTGAAAATTCTCACGAATCCACTATTTTCTTCTTATATCTAGAAAGTAAACATGATTTTTTTTTTTTTAAGGTGTCTGAGCGAAAAAACCGGGACTCACGCGTCTGAATTTAGCTTAAGCAAAATCAACTGATAAAAACGTATGTTTGTTTTCTTGCTTGTCTAGGCTCTGTCTCGACGTTGGACTGCATATTTCATTTTTGAATTTGAACGTGTATTTTTTGCAATTTGAGTAGCCGAGGAATGTACAAAACAAAAGAAGCCTGACTTTGCAGTGGCATAAACAAGGCAGACAGATTTCGGAAAAATTTTAAGGTGCCTGCCTACTGTCGGAGGTGATTTTTTTTAATAATTGAAAAATTGCTTATTTATGTGCATTATATGATAGAATATAGTAAAAAACAGTGAATAACCTGAAAAAAATATGCAAATTGTAAAATATTTTGAAATTTAGACTCAAAATATGCACAAAATTTGCAAAAAAAAAAAAAAAAAAAAGCACTTTTACAAAACATCATAAGTCAAATTTAAATAAAGATATTTTTATTCTGTAAATTTTATTTTGATTATTGAAAGGTTTTTAAGGGAGTGAACTACTCTCAAAACTATAACCATGTTATTTAATATTTTAGAGACGATAACATTTTTACATGCTGAAAAAATCCTGAATTTACATGACAGTTCATAAATTCTATCGACAAAAAACAAAAAAATAATTTAGCTAGATTCATTGTCGTAGTTCAATCCCTAAAACAACTCCTCTAGAGTATTTTATCAAAGTTTCATAACATTTCAATTATAACTTTTGAAGTTATGATGTTTTGGGATAAAGCAAAATGTTAAAAATCTCATTTTGAGAAAAAGCAGGAAATATATTTAAAAACCAGATTTTACCTATTAAATAAAAAGTAATTTTAATAAGTTCCTGATTTGATTCAAAGTTTTTTATTTTTATTTTTATTTTTTAATTCGTTTTATATTCAGTAACAAATTTTGATGTTTATAATGAGTAAAACATTTATGTAAACAAAGATTTACGGGTCATTTCCGGTCACTTCCGGTTTCAAAAACTGGCGAAAAAAATGTCTGTAACTCAGGTTCTAAGCAAGATAGAAACAAAATTCAAACTGATATAGAAAGCTAAAATATCAGGCTTTAATATTAAAAAAAAAAAAAAAAAAAAAAAAAAAAACATTGAAAATCGGGAGTTTTCACTGAAAATTGCATTTTAAAGGTAGGCAGGCACCTTAAACTCATAGATTTGAAGATTCTAAATAGTGTAATCAAATTAAGAAAAACTATAAAAGAGTTTTTGTTTAGAAATAATAACTTTTTAAAATGCTTTAAAATTATTAAAACTAGGCCACAATTTGTGCTAAGTTATTTCTTTAAGATCTTTAAAAGATAAATAAATAAAATTTTAAATTATAATGATAATGTATCTAAAATGCTTCCATAAAGGACACCGACTAAAGGGCGAAAATAAAGATAAACTTTGTTCTTAAAAAAAAAAAAAAATCTGGTATGTCACTCACACGAATTTCTCTTACCCTGAAATTTAATACTATAAATACAGGTTAGAGATTAAGAGGTAAGATAATGAGTACTGTTATGTAAACCAATGTTAAACAGTTCAAATTAGGCTTCGGTAGAGTTTTATATGATAATTAGTTCTATGTGAGGGGGGCTACCGCCCCCCTCAACCGCCCGATTCCTTAATGTACCTACATTTATATAGAATTTAATTCGGTTATTAAAAAATAATTTTGTTTTCTAAAAATAATTTATTAAAATTATTATTTAAACAAATTATCTTTTATGATAATGCAGACGATTTCCATATTAGAGAAGTAGTATAACACTAAAAAAAAAAAAAAAAAAAAAAAAAAAAAAGAAAACGTTGAATTTATTCTCAATATTACATAAAAAAAAAAAAAGAAAAGAATCGATAACTTTATTTTAAATTATCGCAGATCGATGGTTCAATCATTCGTTTTCAAGGCATTGACCAGCTTTTTTGAAAGATACCCATCATAAAAATTTACTCCCCTCGTGGGAGGAATTCCCCCCATGGGGGAGACGAGGCTCCTACATACACACACACACACACACACACACACACACACAAAAAAAAAAATCGCAGTTGACTATCTCTATTACAAAAAATATCTATTCGTTTCATTTGGTTTAATGCAGTCTATAGATGTTAAACTGTACTTACCTGCAATTTCCCCCATAGACGTAATGTATTTGAATACTTTTGAGTGTCCCTGTACACAAACCATTTGCTTCATCTCAACGAAAAGCTTAGTGTAGCATCCCTATATGATACACATTTAGAATACCGAGTTTGGAATTTCTGCAACTATTTGTTCTTGAGATATGTTGATAACAGACACACAGACAGACAGACACACAGACCATTCGCTAAAAACATGATTTTCGTATTCAGGGGACCTCAGAACATGTAAATATAACAAAAACTCGCGTTCGAAAATTTGACCCTAAAACAATACTTTCTCGACCCTATGGGTAAGAGAAAGTAATAAATTTAAAATTTAAAATTTTGTAACAGCTTTGAAATACAGTTTGAAGAACTATAGAATGATATTATTTTTAAAGTTTTACATTGCTTCATACATTTTGTAATAATTATCTGAATACTTTTAATTATATCGATCCTGTTAATTTTCACTTTTTGTTGCCCCTTTAAAAAAATATTGAACTTTAAAGAAAAAATATCTTAGGAAACTAGTATCTAGCAAAAAAAAAAGGCTCTCCTCCTAAAAATCTAGGATTTCATTTTTCTCTTAAAGGTCATTGCACCAGCATTTTCCGAGTACTTATCATCTTTTCCCCCGAAGCATTTACATACTTCTTTAAGTGGCAACGTTAAAAGCCTGTGTTTTCCCTTCTTTCTTTCCAACTTTCTACTTGTTATATGTGCATCTTGTACAGTTTTTGATGTATATTTAAAATGTTTCTTTAAAATGTTAAATTAAAAGATAGAGAGAATCTTTGAAAAGATAAATGTTCATTATTAAAAAGTAAAGGTTCTGCTGTACGTTTATGTATTTTTATTATTTCATATTTGTCCGTTTATCGTGCATTTTTAATTTTTCGATTACAGCCCTATGTATGAAAAGTATTGAATCATAAAAATATCCGACTATGAGATTTTAATATATCTACACCTTGCAAGGTAACCCGAATTTATTTTTTGTTATTTTTACTGTTATGTGAAGTCGCGGTAGCTTGGCTGGTAGAGCGTTATCTCGTAATTGGAAAATTCCAAGTTTTAACTATAGGGTGATTATAATTAAAGTTACGATTTCAAAACGCTATAATTTTAAAACTACCCATCAGAGAGATTTGATATTTCATTAGAGCAATCGTGAGGCAATGAAATTTTGTTTGTCAAAAGAAAAAAAAAAATAGTTCCAAAATGTGCCGTTAATTATCCGTAAAGTATTTGTTTCATGAAGTTCCGCTTTTTCTCTTTTCACTATGACTGTTTCTGCTGTAAACACGTATTCTTGTCTTTTTGCTAAAAAAAATTGTAGTAAACCCTCTAAGTCTATTGTTTCCTGCTATTCCATTGTGTTGCTAACAACATTTCTGTGTTTAATGAGTCCAATTAGACGTTTCCCCTGACATTACCCTGACAGCTCCATCTATAGGAACATGTTGGAACTACCTTTTTTCCCCTCTCCCAAACAAAATTTCGTTGCCTCACGATAGCTCTGGTAAAATATCAAATCGCTCTGATGGGTAGTTTTAAAATTATAGCGTTTTTAATTGTAATTTTAATTATAATCACCCTGTACTTCAGAAGTATTTGAATAAATTGTTTCAATAAATAAAATCAGGATTAAAAAAAAAAGAAAATGAAGAAAAGAAAATAGTCCATTCTTGACGCCGTAACTCACAATTACTCCTGCCCCTTTATTTTCAAATATCTGCAATTGTTCTGAAGTAACTGTTTGTTCTGCGACGTACGTTCTAAATTTTGACGTACTGTGCTTTAGGACTTTTAACTTCAAAGAGAATATTTAATTTTTATTAAACGCATTAAAGCATTGACGTTATTTTTTTGCCACACGAATGCATAAAAATAGCAAAATGTAATTGCCACCACATATGGGCTAACGAGCCCCAAATGACTGCATTACAATGTCCTATATTATTAAAATTTATATTATATTATGCGTAAAATGTGATCCAGTGATGCCAGATAGTCGAAAATTATTTCTCCAAACAGGTCTTCAAATTTCCCCCAAATCAGGTGTTTTTTTTCGAAAAAATCCCCAACTTGATTTCTACTAAAAAGGGAAAGTAAAAATTTTTTCAAAAAAAAAAAAAAAAAAAAAAAAATATATATATATATATATATCAAGCAGACTTTTCAATGATTTAAGCTCAGATTTTCCCCCAAATTAAGGCAATTTTTGAAAAAAAATCCCCAAATAACAATAAAGCTCTATTGAAAGTCTCTAGTCGTAGGGATAAATCATTACGTTGCCAACATTGACAGAAAGTTGAAGAACTCCCCAGATTTGTTCCCAAAAATTTTAGAATTCCCCAAAAAAGTCCCCACAAATATTTGGTCCCCAAAATTGTCCCCAAAAGCCTCAAAAATCCCCAAAATGGGGACAAAACCCCCAATCTGGCATCACTGATGTGATCTCTTTAGTTATTCACCGATTGATTTTTCAAATGATTGTCATTTCTTGAAATTTCAATATGAAGTGCTTGTGGTGACTCATCTACGAGGATACTTGGATGAGTCATGTTTTCTCCGTGATGACTCATCTAGTGAAGTTGCATAAGAATCTAGTGTAAAATATTTCATAATTAAGAAAAGATTATAAAAGCATTATATAATTGATGCTGTCATAATTTTACTGTTTTTCGTCTTTTGCAATTTTTTTCACGAAATGGAATGTATTAATGTTATTGAGATGTTGACACGATTGTTTTTATTGTACTTTTATGATAGATATGTTTAAGGACTCGCTTCACTCATCGTCGCCAGAAGTCGAAGCTAATGTTATTCTATGGGAAATTTTCTTTACTTATAACTAATAATCTAATATATACTTTTAAAATTCTGTTTTCTCATTCAGAAAATTTCCAATTGTTAAATTGACGGATCTTTTTTAAAAACAGTTTTTTTTTTTAAATATTTTATTTTAAAATTTCAAAATGGTAAATTTCACATATTAAAAATTTGTATTTTATAGTTTCAAAATAAAATATCAAAAATAAAAAAAAATATATCCATTTTTAAAAAAAGATCCGTCAATTTAGCAGATGGGAATTTTCTGAATGTGAAAACAGAATTTTAAAATATGTATTAGTTAATTAGTTATAAGTAAAGAAAATTTCCCATAGAATAACATTGGCTCGAGTTTCCGGCTACGGTATACTGACGAAACGTTTCCATTTTCTGGGAACAAATGGGGACTTCCTTTTTTTAAAAGGCATTTTTCTAATTTTTAAAAAATTGCAAAAAGTAAATTATTAATCAATAATACTTTATTTTTAGTCCATATTTATTAGAACTAGTGGATCTGCAGATCAAGAGCCTCAACGTCCTATTTGCATCAGACATTATTCAATAGGTCATTTTTATTTATTCCTTATTATATAATAGTATATATTGATTCGATCGACTTATTACCAAAATCAAATACATTCCTGAGGGGGGCGGCAGCCCCCCTCAACCCCCCGTTGTATCTCTCTTTGTATACCTATTTCTATATGATATAAAGTGTTACGAAATTGTAAATAATTGCATTTATTTTTGTATAAATTCTTTCAAAGAGGTTTAGTAAGTTGATAAAATGCTAATTTTGTGCCTTTATAGTCGTTTTAGCGTTAAAATAGCCAAATTTTCCTTTAAAAACGCATTAAAAAGCTCCTATTTGGCGCCAAATTTGGCGACTATTTCCCTCCTTGGCGATTTTTTTTGGCGATCTTGGCGAGAAAATCCTTATTAGGGATATACCAAATATGGAAAATCTAATCTCATTGGCTGATGTGATACGAGAATTTTCCAGAACAGTCTGTTTTCGATAGAAAAGTATAAAAGGAGCATTATTTTCGCCAAGGCGGTCAGTCTCAGATCTATATCAGTTTCGTCAAATGCTTGCTCAATGGGCTCATGAATATGTGTACCAAATTGCAAGTCAATAGCGTTATTTTGGGGGCTGCTATCGCGGTACATACAAATTCTTCCCATAGGCCGTAATAGTAAAAAAAAACTTTGGCGTGTCCCTGTACACGAACTTACAAATGGAATGCACACCGAAAACTATACAGCTAATTTCGTGGGCATCATGAACATGTGTACAAAATTTCAAGTCAATAGCGTGTTTTTTGCGGCCGCTATCGCATGACAGACAGACAGACAGACGGAATCAAAAATCCTTTTGAGTCTCAACAGAGGGCCTCCATTCACATTTCGGCAAAAATTGGAAGTCAATAGCTTGATTTTTGCGGTGGCTATCGCGGTACATACAGATTCTTCCCATAGGCCGTAATCATAAAAAATCTTTGGCGTGTCCCTGTACACGAACTACAAATGGGATACACACCTAAAACTATACAGCTGATTCCGTTGGGCTCATGAACACGTGTACCAAATTGCAAGTCAATAGCGTGATTTTTGTGGCCGCTATCGCGGTACATACAAATTCCTCCCATAGGCCATAATGATAAGAAAAACTTCGGCGTGTCCCTGTACACAAATTACAAATGGAATACACACCCAAAACTATACAGCAGATTTCGCGGGGCACATGAACACGTGTACCAAATTGCAAGTCAATAGCGTGATTTTTGTGGCCGCTATCGTGATACATATACATTTCTCCCATAGGCCGTAATGATAAGAAAAACTTTGGCGTGTCCCTGTATACGAACTACAAATGGAATACATACCAAAAACTATACAGCTGATTTCGTGGGGCTCATGAACATGTGTACCAAATTTCAAGTAAATAGCGCTTTTTTGGCGGCCGCTATCGCGCGACAGACAGACAGACAGACAGACAGACAGACACAGCCCAAAACCGTTTTGAGTCTCAACAGAGGGCCTCCACTGACGTTTCGGCAATGAGAAAGTGCATCCATAATTGGATAATTGTAGCAATTTTTAACGCTTCTCTATTATAAAGGTACTTTGATCTGGTGAGCCTACTACGGTGAGTGAAGAGGGCAGTTAAGAGTCACATTTGGGCCACGGTGTAATTACAATTCGATCACATTGTGGCCATGGTACAATTAGCGTAGTGTAGTGTAACACAGATTCTATATGTCTTTTTTGAATCCACAATATGCAAGAAACGCGATAGTGTCTGTAATTAATTTTTAATTGAAGATTATATGTAAGCTAATATTTGAATAAGTCCCTGAACGAAAATTTACCGATTCATTGATTTACTGACAATAAATAGTTACTCTACTATTAATATTATAGTGATTTGCAACCACTGTAATACAATATTAATATCAGAAGCATAAATGAAGGCTTCTTTCATCTACTGACTGTATTGTAACGATCACTAGAATAAATATTACAACCAAAATTGACGGTTTCATAAACTTTTTGCAATGTAACAGTCAATGAATAAATACTATATCCATCCAAAATGATGATTTATGATTTACTGACTATATTGTAATGATCATTAGAATAAATAGCACACATGAAATCGAATTCACAGATTTACTGACTGTATTATAACAGTCCCAGAATGAAGACCACGTCCGAAATGATCTACTGTACTGTAACGATCACTAGAATAAATACTGCAACCGAAATTGACGGTTTCACAGATTTTTCGCAATGTAACGGTCAGTGAATACATACTATATCCATCCAGAATGACGATTTATTATTTACTGACTATTGTAATGACCATTAGAATAAATAGCACACATGAAATCGAATTCACAGATTTACTGACTGTATTATAACAGTCCCAGAATAAAGACCACGTCCGAAATGATCTACTGTACTGTAACGATCACTAGAATAAATACTGCAACCGAAATTGACGGTTTCACAGATTTTTCGCAATGTAACGGTCAGTGAATACATACTATATCCATCCAGAATGACGATTTATTATTTACTGACTATTGTAATGACCATTAGAATAAATTGCACACATGAAATCGAATTCACAGATTTACTGACTGTATTATTACAGTCCCAGAATAAAGACCACGTCCGAAATGATCTACTGTACTGTAACGATCACTAGATTAAATACTGCAACCGAAATTGACGGTTTCACAGATTTTTCGCAATGTAACGGTCAGTGAATACATACTATATCCATCCAGAATGACGATTTATTATTTACTGACTATTGTAATGACCATTAGAATAAATAGCACACATGAAATCGAATTCACAGATTTACTGACTGTATTATAACAGTCCCAGAATGAAGACCACGTCCGAAATGATCTACTGTACTGTAACGATCACTAGATTAAATACTGCAACCGAAATTGACGGTTTCACAGATTTTTCGCAATGTAACGGTCAGTGAATACATACTATATCCATCCAGAATGACGATTTATTATTTACTGACTATTGTAATGACCATTAGAATAAATAGCACACATGAAATCGAATTCACAGATTTACTGACTGTATTATAACAGTCCCAGAATGAAGACCACGTCCGAAATGATCTACTGTACTGTAACGATCACTAGAATAAATACTGCAACCGAAATTGACGGTTTCACAGATTTTTCGCAATGTAACGGTCAGTGAATACATACTATATCCATCTAGAATGACGATTTATTATTTACTGACTATTGTAATGACCATTAGAATAAATAGCACACATGAAATCGAATTCACAGATTTACTGACTGTATTATAACAGTCCCAGAATGAAGACCACGTCCGAAATGATCTACTGTACTGTAACGATCACTAGAATAAATACTGCAACCGAAATTGACGGTTTCACAGATTTTTCGCAATGTAACGGTCAGTGAATACATACTATATCCATCCAGAATGACGATTTATTATTTACTGACTATTGTAATGACCATTAGAATAAATAGCACACATGAAATCGAATTCACAGATTTACTGACTGTATTTTAACAGTCCCAGAATGAAGACCACGTCCGAAATGATCTACTGTACTGTAACGATCACTAGAACAAATACTGCAACCGAAATTGACGGTTTCACAGATTTTTCGCAATGTAACGGTCAGTGAATACATACTATATCCATCCAGAATGACGATTTATTATTTACTGACTATTGTAATGACCATTAGAATAAATAGCACACATGAAATCGAATTCACAGATTTACTGACTGTATATTATAACAGTCACAGAATGAAGACCACGTCCGAAATGGCGAATTTATAGATTTAATAACTGTATTGTAACGATCACTGGAATAAATACCCGATCCGAAATTGACGGAATTCATAGGTTTAGTAACTGTATCGTAAAATAAGTAGAAGGAATATCAGGATCAAAACTAACTGATTTATAGTTTTATTGACTGTATTGTAGCGATCATTAGAATAATTATCAGAACTGAATTTGAAGAATTCATAAATTTACTGACTGTGTTGTGACGATCATTAATATATATATATATATATATATATATATATAAATGATAGATTTCGTAATAAAATTTAACCTTAAAATTTAGCAATTAATAGATACAAAACAATACCAACACAACAAAAATAGAACTGATTTTAACTTATAGGTAAGACTGATACAAAAATGTTGCGATACAGATTAAGAACCAATAAGAGACAAAAACAATTTAAATTACTTGCGCCGACATGAGTGATAATAATAAAAAAAGGAGCATTAAACTTAATGACAGAGAAAATAACTGAAGGACCACAGAAATAATAATTGGATAAAAATGCTTAAAATTAGACGTAAAAACTAATCAGGGGGCATGTACTTCATAAAGCTGTCAAAGCTGCATCGATTTTGTAAAACAATATAGCTAATTATAGCAATTTATATTGTTCAAGCCCCGATCGAGGCAGCAAAACCATTTTGAATGAGAAAGTAATTAAATTATTTTATCAATTCATCAAGGAATCCAGAGAGAAAACTAGAAAAAAGCAGAGTAGCTAGATGTAAAACTTTTACACAAACTGGAGAATAGGAAGATGCCAACAAATTATTGAAATTAAAAATAAAAGCTTTGCAAATATCGATTAATCGATAAAGATTTAACATCTGAGCTGTTTCCTTAACGATTAAATTCTTTGAGTAATTATCATAGTATATATATGTATGAGAAAGAGAATGAAACTTGGACATGTTCGTGGATTTACTGACTGTATTAAAATGATTGTAATTGAAATTGATTTAAAAATTTTAAATATTCTTAAAGAAATATAAAAATTTTATCACTTTAAATTACCCTTATAATGCTTTTGTGAGTTTGATGAGTATATTGCAACTGATTCCTTATAACATGTATAATTTTCTTCCTTTCAGAATGATGATGACCACGATTCTGGAACAGAATCTGATGATGATGGCGCAGATGCCGAAGAACTGGAAAAATGTAAGCTATTTTCTTTTTGCTATTATTTAGTAATTTACATTTCTGCACTGTGCAATTGCAATGTCAGAGATAATACACCATCATCAAATCTCTAAATTCAAAAAATCTTATACTTCATTATAATGAAAAAAAAAAAAAAAAAAAAAATGATCCTGCACCCATTAGCAGAAACCCTGCAGCAGTGTTGGGCATAATTGATTAAAAAGTAATTGAATTACAATTAAATTACAAATATAATTATTTTACTGTCAATCAATTAACAAATAATTTATTACAAATAAATTGAATTACTTAATCAACTTATTTGTAATAATTCAATTTATTTGTAATCAATTACTTGTTAATTGATTGACAGTAAAATAATTATAATTGTAATTTAATTATTACAATTATAATTATTTTACTGTCAATCAATTAACAAATAATTGATTACAAATAAATTGAATTACTTATTCATTTTATTTGTAATAATTCAATTTATTTGTAATCAATTACTTGTTAATTGATTTACAGTAAAATATTTAAAATTGTAATTTAATTGTAATTCAATTACTTTTTAATCAATTATGCCCTACACTGCCCTGCAGCAAGTAGCGAACGCTGAAGATTGTTTAATGCTCAGCACATTAATTTAACACCTCAAAAAGAAATATCAGGCTTAAAAAAAAAAGCAATTTTCATTATATATCTAGAGTACTGTACTTGTTCTATATTCCAAATTTATTTTTTTTGTAGATGCTAATTTTTCGTGTTATATGAATTGTTAATAGTTTTTATGATACCAGACATGGTCGAATATTCCTCGATAGTTGACAAATTTTTGTTTTGCTTCTGATAGGTGCAGTCGGTAACAAAAGTGTCCGAACACTAGCAAAGATTCCTATGTAAAAAAAGTACACTTCATACGGTTTTGTTAAATAAATTCTTGTCGAATCCTCTCTTAGTCAGTCCAAGAACATGATTCGATAAGAATTTATTTAACAGAACCGTGCGAAGTGTACTTTTTTAAATAGGAATTTTTGCTAGCGTTCGGACACTTTTGTTGCCGACTGTATAGGAAATTCTGATACTGGAATCTGGCAGTGTACTACTTGGTTAAGGTCGGTTCTCATTGGAATACCAAAAGATACCAGACTCAAACCCAGCTTGCGTTCGTTGACCTAGTTCTTCCCATTTTTTCGTATTTTCGCCGAAACTTGCATAAATACCAATTAGGATCCCTTAGAAAGCCCCCCCCCCCCTTCGTGAAGAGCATTCTTTCAGGTCTATTTCTCTAGATCTGACATTCAACTTTAATCCAAACACCAAACACACCGATTGGACCATCGCAATTGCATTAAGTGAAGCAGCTCCTACTGCGATCAATATTTGAGAGGGTTGTATTCTGTCTTCTCTGGACTAGTCTATGAAAGGAACCATAGGTGTGACGGTGGCTGGTCCTCGTTAACCTGTTCTTCACCTCCAGGTGCTTGACTTTGCAGGTCGTCGGATTACCAAAGCAAGGTAGCCATACATTTCATGGAGGATCAAAATTGGGATGGTTGTCCCCAGATCAGTCCAATGTGTGACCCTTAGAGCGTTGCCATTATCTCACAACGTTGGTCTTTTGTACGTTAAATGGATTCGAACTTAACCTATTCAGAAATATTTATAAATTTATTCATATATGTTTTTTTATTCCGTACAAGCAACATTTTCTGGTAGTTTAAATGTCAATACATATGAATACATATGAATTTCTTTATTGGTGATGAAGGATATTTTTGCAAAGCTTGCTTTGCTATACGCAACTTTTTCTGAAAATTGTGACTAACATCGAATGGTCTTGTCTACATATTGAGTACTTGTACTTGGACAAAAGTGTTTGTGAAATAATATATATGCTGTTATGTCCAATTTTTGTGTTTGTTAAGCTTCTTAATCTCAGTTTTAATCACTTTAAAAAATTGGTATATGTTTAACAAATTAAAATAATAGCGTGAATTTTTTCTTTTTCTAAAAATCAATTTCTAATTTTATTGATTCTCTAAAACGCATGTCGAAAACTTATTTTTTTGTTAGTTATTTTTAGGACTGAGGGCCTATTAGTCTTAATCTGGGATTTTTGCATTGTCGTTTTCGTGTTTTCGATAGTTGGACATTTGTCGAAATCTAAAATTTATCGAAAATATAATTGAATAATTCGAAAGCGATGTTATAATTAAAAAAAAAAAAAAAAAAAAAAAACTAATAGTTCTCCGTCCTAAACTAAATTCTGCTTTTGCCAGAATTTCATCAAAATCTTTTTTTTATTTATTATTATTATTGGAAGAAAAAGAAAAGAAAATGAATAATAATCAGTATCGTTACAAGCGATATCGAAAAAGTTTTTTGTTAATAATTTTGAATTAGGAAATAAAAAGTGCGCGTGAAATAATATGAAATAAAAATAAGTAAAAAAATGAATTTAATGATTTTTTTTTTTTTTTTTTAAATATTTAATTGACATATTATGGTAAAACAGCCAAATTAACCGTTTATTAATTATGTAAAACATTTTATTAAGACTTATGACATTGTCATCAATTTACTCCAGTAATCAGTACATAGGTGTGATATTTTATTTGCTCTAATTTCGTATGTAATTTTGCTGGTGTTATTATCTTTTTATATATAGTTGTGATTCTGGTTTTAATTCAAATACTATTTCAGAACTATTCTAAGCTGCGATGGTCGCAGTTTTTTATAAATTCGACGATTGCTTTAATGGTATTACAGATAAATGTTATTTTCTATTGACAGTTTCTACAGAAATGCGATTAAAAAAGCTTTGCTGAATTTCTATATGATTAATAACTGTTTGGCATCACATAGAGTTTTTACCACAAGCACAAGCCAATATATAATATGACGTGAAATTTATGTATTGGGTTGCCGGAAAAGTTCAGTCGTATTGAACTAAACAACTGACGCTAGAAATTTATCCAGGAGAACATTTATATAACTTTTAAGAAAATATTTACAAATACCTTCGTAAATATTATATAAATGTTGCCCAGGATAAATTTCCGGTATCAGTTGTTTAATTTAATATGATAGAACTTTCTCACCAATCCGGTCCCTTCCGTGGAGGATCAAAATTGCGATGGCATGTCTCCGGACCATCTCTAGGGGTGAGTCCCAGACCGTCGCCAATTGCCCATCTGCGTAGCACTAGTGCGACGTAAAACCCAACCAACCAACCAACCTCACCAATCCGATACTGAATTCAATTTTTCTTTATTTTTACATCTATTGTGCAACATGCCAGTTTTTATCATCTTCTGGACTATTTTCTCTGTCTGTCGTCAGAAACTAATTATGAGTCATAGTCCACTTGCATACATCGCACTAAACTTGATAAGGCTTAGAAAAATTAATCAAAATTTACCACTAAGTTAAATATTTTGTATATTGATAAGAACCATTTGACATAAATCAATTTTCGCAGTATCACTGTGATATCACATTGTCAGTTTCATTTTACGATAATAATAATAATTATTATTAACCTTCTAGATTTGGTCGAATTGCTCTGGATTGCTTTGATTCGACTCCCATCACAGATAATTATAGGTAAACTTACCATCCCTGCTGTTCAACTAAGGTATGAGAGTGAGAGGTTTTCGGTGATTGCTTTTTCCGCCATTCGTGATTGATAATTGTGATTAAACATTGCCTATTCCACTTTTAGTCATGTTACTTCACGATTTTGTTTTCAATAGGACATTTGGTTAGTAATCGTTGCAAATCGAATTATCATTTTCGTTGTGTGATTGATATTTATTTTGCACCAAAGTATTTATACAGCATTGACATTAAATTGTTATTTACTTAGTATGAAAAATGTTCGATGGTTTTGCAGTGTAATCAGTTTTATTTCCTTTTCCACCATTCGTGATTGATAATTATGATTCAGCATTGTCTCCTTTTAATCATATTCCGTCACCCTTTTGTTTTGACTGGGACACTTGATTAGAAATTTATTCCAAATACAATTACTATCTCCGCTGCGTGATTGATATTTATTTTGCTCCAGAATATTTAAATAGCATTTATATTAATTTACTGTTTAACTAACAGTTATGAAAAATTTCAGTGGAATTGTAATGTAGTTTGATTGCCTTTTTCGCCATTTGTGATTGACAATTATGATTAAGCATTTACCAGTTTTAGTCTTATTACTTCACGGTATTGTTTTCAGTTTGGTTTCAGTTTTCAGTATTGATTTCATTTGATTAGAAATCGTTGCATATCAAATTATCATTTTTGATGCGTGATTGATATTTATTTTGCGCCACAGTATTTTAGACAACACTGGTGTAAAATTACTGTTCAATTAGTAGGTATGAGAATTTTTGGTGGAATCGTAGAATGATGAGTTTGATCTTGCTTTTTCCTTCATTCTGGATTGATAATTATGAAGTCCACTTTTAGTCATATTACGTTACTTTTTGTTTGGTTGGGTCATTTGATTAGAAATTTACTCCATATACAATTACTATCTTCGCTGCGTGATTGGTACTTATTTCGTACCACTGTGTGGAAAACATTGACAAGGCGTTCACAAGATAGAAATGGTAAGGGAGGAGTACCATTTAATGAACCCTGCATATGAGTATGTATGTGTAACTAAATATAGCCGATTAACAAAAATTCTCTACTAAACTAAATTAAAACTGAAAAAAAAAGTATCTATATAGCCATACAATCAAAAACACAAAAACCAAAAAGAAAAGGAAACTCTAACAATGTTTATAAATTTGACAAAATGTCAAAATAATTGTTTTCTCTCTTTAATCTTTATTTATTTATTTATTTTTTGTTATGTAATCCGTACAACAAATTTTGTAAATGTTACCTTGTATCATAGTACTAAGTGAAAATGTGTGCTAAGAGATTGTGTGATGCAAAGAAAACATTTACATAATTTTTATTTATAGTTTTGGATAACATTACGCAATAGATAAATCAATTTATTGAACTAGAAAATTTCAATTTATAATATAAATTCAGTAAAAGTGTGATTATTTGACAGTATATTTGAAAATTAAAAGCCTTATTTCAATGTGTAAATATACTTTATTCAACAAAACAAATGTAATTGTAATGAAATCTAAAAATAAATCTTTTAAAGTAACACTGAGGCGTCACAGAAATTATATCATTTCTTTTAAAACTCATATTTTGAATACACGAGGTGCAGATGAAAAAGTATCAGGGAGTAAATTCTATATATTTTTTCGTGCTGAAGTTGAAAATATTATGTATACACTGTGATGTAAATAGAAAAAAAAAATGATGAAATAAGAAAATCTATGTAATATATTTCAATTAATAGCAAAGCGTCACTCAAAATTTGATATCATTACTTTTAAGAACCCATATTTCCTATTCATATCGAAATAAAATGCTGCGTTACAAACTTTTAACCCGTTAAGGGTTTTTGTTCTGATATAGCAATACAATCAAATACATAAAACCAAAGAGAAAAGGAAACTCTAACATGTTTATAAATTTGACAAAATGTCGAAATAATTGTTTTCTCTCTTTAATCTTTATTTATTTTTTATTTATTTATTTTTTTGTTATGTAATCCGTACAACAAAAAGGAAAAACATCTAAAATACGACATTCAGTTTTGAAACGAAACGGAAATAACAAGACATTTGTCAAATATTTGTCCTATTATAGTTGATTTTTTGAATCCAATTCTATTTTTAAGGGCCTTGATTTTGTTTCCTTTTGCTTTAAACTTGAAAAAGCCTTAGTTCATGTTTAAATTGTGGAACGTTGTATCCTTCTACGTTGGATGTTTACAGTGGATATTGTTTATTGGCTGGCAGTTTTGAAATTTTATAATGGAATTGTTCATTTGAAATTTCAAAATATTATAAAAGTTTAAGCATTTGTTGTGAATTGATCTTTAGTTTATTGTTGATGAACCTTTAAAATAGCCCAACTTTTTGATTAGCAGCAAATTAATTGCCTATTATCGTAAAAGGGGGAAAAATCGTGTATTTCAGCAATTAATTACGATTAAAGGTAAAATTTATTAATCATCGATGAAACGACCCAATATTTGATAAATCGGCCGCAAAAACAATGCGTTCTTCGGCAATCAAAGAATAATAATATAATAATAATAATAAATAATCTGGTGTGCCATATTAACTTCAAAATACAACATTAGGATCTCCTAAAATTATTCGTTTTTAATTTACTCTACGAGACACAGACAGAGATCAAAAGTTAAAAAACTTGACTATGGTAATCAGGAAGCCTCAAAACGTGTAAATATACAAAAAACAAGCGATGAATATTTAGTTTAAAATATACATTATTTACCCTATCTCTATGATTCCCGAACAGCTTTCCTGGAAATGGTAAAATATTATTAGTAAAGCACATCCACTAACAACAAATAACTAGTGTACTGTGGCCACCACACGAATTTCTTCTATATTTTCCTATAAAAATTCACTCAGTAAAAATAATTTATTAAAGTTATTATTTAAAAAAATTATCTTCCATGATAATGCAGACGATTTCCATATTAGATAAGTAGTATAACGCTAAATAAAAAAAAAAAAAAAAAAAGTTGAATTTATTCTCAATATTACATTATTTTTTTTTTTTTTTTTTTTTTTTTTTATGGTTAAAAATTTAAAAAAATTATCTCAGATCGATGGTTCAACCATTCATTTTAAAGGTTTTAACGAGCTCTTTTGAAAGATACCCATCATGAAAATATACTCCCCTCGAGAGGGGACTTTTCCTTCAAGGGGGAGGCGAGGCTCCTACATACACAATTTTTTTTCCCAGTTGACTATCTCTATTAAAAAATATATATATTCATTTCATTTGGTTTAGTGCAGTCTATAGATGTTAAGCTCTACTTACCTGCAATTTCCCTCATAGACGTAATGTATTTGAATACTTTTGAGTGTCCCTGTACTCGAACCATTTGCTTCATCTCAACTAAAAGCTTAGTGTAGCATCTCTATATGATACACATTTAGCATACCGAGTTTGGAATTTCTGCTACTATTTGTTCTTGAGATATGCTGATAACACACACACAGACAGACAGACACACACACAGACCATTCGCTACAAACATTTTTGTATTCAGGGGACCTCAGAACATGTAAATATAACAAAAACTCACGTCCGAAAATTTGACCCTAAAACAATACTTTCTCTACCCTATGGTATGAGAAAGTAAAAAAAAAAAAAAAAAAAAAATCTGGAGTGATGCAGTTCGAACGCAGTTTGCAAAAAAGTTATTCTAGTGAAGGGGGAATTTTTTTGATAAAGTAAAAAATATAGTCACATTTTTCACCGATACAGGGCGCTTCAATGCAAAACAGAGTAGAGACCCTATATTTGACTCTACCATATACTCTTTCCGAATATTTAGTAATTGTTGGTTGTTTAAATAAGGGACGTTGTAAAATAACAAAAGAGAAAATCATAGTAACGTGTTTGAATATTTCTACTCAAGTTGTATGTTGTTTAATAAATCGTAATGTATACAAATTCTTTTGTAAGTTTCTATATATGAACTATAAGTAGAAAGATGACAGTATCAAATATTTATCTGTTCTTTTATGTTTGTTTTAAACAATTTATTGTTACCAAAGCGAACTTTAAATTTTAGCTATTCCATTGTTCAACGGTGACCTATAACAATGTACAGCTCAGCCGACCAAAGCATTTCTATGTTATCGTGCTCACTCATTCACATACATACACATATACATATATCACGGTAAAAGAGCAAAACGTATAGATACACCAAAATCTCATAGTCGAATTTTTTCACGATTACAACACTTCCTTTATTTAAGGCATCTTTAGAAAGTAAAAAGCAGAAGTTTTGTAGATTTATAGGGAAGTAACCACTGTTTTTCGGGAATCAATTTTTTTTAAAACGTGTGTTTTGTCGATCTGCGGTGAAACAGTTGCCTGTTTCTTATTGTTTCAAGCTTTAATTTTAAAACTAACGGAATTGTTTGAATTTAATATACACTGATGAGAAAAATTTAAGAAACAACTTGCTTTCTTGTCTTTTTCTTTTGCACATAATTTTTAAACAAATGGACATTTGAACGTAAAATTTGGTTAGAATGTTCGTTAGCAAATCATTCACAAAGTTTTATATACCGGGTGTCCCAGAAGATTATAAACATTTTACAAAATTATAAAAATTGAAGGAAATGACGGAATTGAATGCGGTTTGCAAAAAAGTTATTCTCGTAAAGTGGATTTTTTTTTTTTTTTTTTTTTTTTTTTTTTGGAAAAAAAAAAGTTACATTTTTCGCCGATAGAAGGCGCTGCAATGCAAATCAGAGTAGGGACCCTCGATAGAGTATTTAAATAAAATAAATGTAAATAAAATAAATAAAAACATTTTTTAATTTCTAAAGATATTAGTTAAAATTTTTACAAATTATTATTAATCCAATTTTTATTTTTAATATTTAACTGAGTCATTATTATTAATAATGCGTAATTGAAATAAATAAAATATGTATTTTTAGCTTGTAAAAATATTACGTAAATATTTTTATAAAATAATAAAAAATAATTTATGTTCTTCTGCTGTAGTTTTACATTTATTCATGAATTACTTGGCAAAAACTAATATTACCATATTTTTGTTAAAAATTTTCTAACTTTTTATATATAGAATGTATGTCCTCAGAAAAAATAAGGTAGAATTACTTTCACTAAGGTAGAATTGCTTTCACAATCAACGTATTTTACTTAATATAGAAATATACAGCAAGAAATTCCTCTGTTTTCCTATAAGAATTGAAAAAGTAACCATGTCGAAGGTTAAAACAAAATTTGTTTTTCTTCAAATTCTTTTTTTCTGAGACGAAAAATATTACATATTTATATTCTGCATTACTTTTTGCACAAATTTAGCACAATTTCCTTTCATTTATGTTGTATAGTAAAGCGTCAATCGCAAAGAAAAAAGCATTACGTTCTACGGGATCGCTTCGAATTGGCACTAAAATGGCCGACTTTCGTTCAATGTCCAGTCTCTCTCTATATAGGGTCCCTAAATCAGAGTCCTATAAATTGCACGGTTTTACGGTTAACACAGCTTCTTTACTATTTTGCCTCCTACTTGCGCATGCATGAAGTTTTAAATGGGATGCTGTGAAGTGTTATTGATGAAGATGTTTTCCGTCAGATAAGAACCTCCGACTAAAGCTGCAGTTAACAGTGTTGTAACTCGTTTACAAATTGTAATTTGGGGTGATAGCGGATACATAGTATGTATCCGCTATACATATGATAGTATTTATATATACATATGATAGTATATATGATACATATGATAGTATTTACGTGCCTGTAAACATAAATATAGTTTTTCACGGAAATGTGGGATTTTTCTCACGGACAGCGTCCCCTATCGACGAAAATTTTAACTACTATTTTTTCCCCCTTAAAAAAAAAAAAAAAAACTTCACGAGAATAACTTTTCCTTAAACAGCGTTCAATTCTATAAATTCCTTCAATTTTAATAAATTTTTAAAATGTCTATATATAGATTTATGGGACTCCCGGTATAACTTTAAGAAAAGTAATTATTTTAAAACTGATGTTAATTTAATTTTTATCAAAAATAAGCTTCGGAAGAAATGAAAAATTAAAACATTTTCTGGAAAGAAAAACTAAGCGAGAAAGGGTATTAAAGGTGCTATTACAGATAGGAGACAATAAGCAACATATGCCTCCAAATGTATAAATTAAAATAATTTTTTTTTCTTGCATTCATATTTCTTTTCCCTTTTCTTCTTTTCTTTTCTTTGTTTATGAATAACTTTAAAAAAAAAGGTATAGAGACAAACATGAAAATTGCATGAGATGTTTGATATAAAATTATTTATTTAATTTTTAAATATTCTAGTGATTTCCGTACGATAAAAATTAATTATATATTTTCAAAAAGATTCTTATAGAAAAAAAGAAAGAAAGAAATGTGAATACAGGAAGAAAAAAATCTGGTTTTAAATTGTCATCTGAAGTCATACATATCTTCACCTGTCTCTAATGCATTCTTAACACAATTTCTCATGTAGTTTTCTTCTTTAAAATTATACGAAATTTTCAGTTTTCTTTTCTTTCTTTCTTTTTTTTTTTTTTTTCTTTGACTGCTTACTTGTGAGAAAAAATGAATTAATATCAATTTCAAAATTTTTGCTTTACAATGATATAAAATTCGATTAATGATTCGATTAACATGCAATCCAAATTTTAGCAAAATGTTCGCACTTGTTAATTTATTTAAAAGTTATGCGCAAAAGAAGAAAACAGTTTGTTCCTTTAATTTTTTACATCAGCTTATTTCCTTCTCAGTAGCCCTGTATTAATTCAAATTTAAAACGTTCATCAAAATATATATAATAAGAAATAATTCAGGCATTAATGGGTTAACATTTTATTTGATTTTTATTACCCTTTCCTTTCGTGAAATTGACTGTAACGGTTAAGTTGGCTCGGATCTCGTCCCGTTCTGGAACTACAGCTCATCTCTACAAACTTGTTTCCTGGACATTTCTTTCATGTCATCTTTTTTTGGCTATCCTTTATCCGTGATACGGTTCACGGTAGGATTGTTTACGGAGCATTTCCTACAAACATAATTCGGGCTACCAATCAAGCCCAACTTTTACGATGCTCTAAACCCAGGTTTGTTCGTTCGTTTGCTCAAAATTGGTTCCTCTTCATCCTGTTTCTATTTTTTACTTTCCGAACACTATATAGTGAGGAAAGTATTGTAATCATGTCAAAAACCCGAATTGGAGATTTTGAGGTTTCTATACGTTTCGAGGTCAACTGAGTCCATTTTCACTATTTTTGCGATAATGTATGTATATTTGTGTGCATGTATGTGTGTGTGTGTGTATGTGTGTGTGTATGTCTGTGAGTGAACACGCTAGCTTCTACACGCTTTGTTCGAATAAGCTGAAAGTTGGTACGTATATTGTAAATCACCATAGTACGAACCCTATAGATTTTGGTGAATCTAGCTCTTATAGTTTTTTACAGGGACAAAGAGAAAAATTCTTTATCATTATGGCCTATGGGACCAAAATCATAAAAGTGCGATAGCATCTTCAATTGAGCAAAAAATTTATACACATATTATAGGTCCCAGATACTCAATCTGTATAGATTTTGGAGAATCTAACACTTATAGTTTTTTTACAGGGACACAAAGAAAAATTCTTTATCATTATGGCCTATGGGGCCAAATTTTTAAAAGTGTGATAGCGTCTAAACGCCTTATTAATCTGAGTAAAAAAATTGTACACATATTGTAGTTCACAGCTGCACGAACTGTATAGATTTTGGTGAATCTAGCACTTACAGTTTTTTTACAGGGACACAAAGAAAAATTCTTTATCATTATGGCCTATAGGACCCAATTTTTAAAAGTGCGATAGCATCTAAACGCCTTATTCAATTGAGCTGAAAATTTATATGAATATTATAAATCACTGTTGCACAAACTATAAGCATTTTGGTGAATCTAGCATTTATAGGTTTTTACAGGGACACAACGAAAAATTCTTTATCATTATGATCTATGGGCCCATAGTTCAGTAGCGTTAAATAAAACATCGTGTAATATATGGAGGAAAATACTCAAACATTCTATTATGGTTTTCTCTCTTTTGTTTGTTTAACAACTCCTCTTTCTTTACTTTACCTACAAAACTGCTAATTACTCAATGTTCGGAAAGTCGAGTGGAGTCACTCCAGATTTTTTTTTTTTCTTTCTTTCTATATTAAATGAGAGAAAGTATTAGCTTCGTAAAAATTTTTGACGGATTTGAGTTATTTTGAACACGATTTGACCATTTTTAGGAAACATTTGTCGGTTAACATGTGCGTTTTACCGTAATTTGTTCGACGCTGTACTTCACAAAGAAATCGACGTAATTCAGTATAACCCTTTCCGACCCGAAACATTTTTATCTTAAAATATTACATTCTTCTGTTTTTGCAGACTGAAAGAAAAATATGGACTGTAACCGACATTTGTTGATTGAAAATTGTACTTTACACTTTCTGCTAATTAGATCGATCGTTCATTCCCTGATTTTATAACATACGACTGTTCCAGATGCAAAAATGTAAGTGGATGTCTAACCCGCACGATCATACATTCTGGGTCAGAAAGGGTTAAGTTTATTAAGATGGGTCTAGCTAGACCCAAGTTGACACTGATTAGCTTCTAGTTTCTTTGTAGTGGTTCTTTGGTATAACACAACAGGTAGCGCTATCGTCTCATTGTGTCATAATTAAAAAAAAAAAAAAAAAAAAAGATGGAAAAGCATAAAATTTTGTATAATTGAATACAATGAGAATTAATTTAAACCAATTATTGCAAAATAAAAAAAATATATTTGTAATAGTAATCGTCATCTTAGAGAGAATTTTTGTATATGCTGGAGCATCCTTTCCCTGAGGAGGGAGGATGTAAATTTTCAATATAAATGTTAAAAAAAAAAAAAAAAAAAATAACACTCACCAATACTTTCAAAACGAGTGGTTAAACCAAATACTTGTTATAATTTGAAACAAAATTTTCGATTTTTTTTTTTTTTTTCATTTTTAACCAAAAAAAAAAAAAAAAAAAAAAAAAAAAAAAAGAAATGCTTTTTTTAGATGTTGTCTGTAACGCACAAAATTACCTTTTTTTTTTTTTTTTTTTTTTTTTGACATTTAATGTTATATTTCTTTGTTTAATCTTGTAACGAAAAGGCAAAAGTTGGCAGTTTATGCTATAGTTTTTAATGTAGTGAATCTTTTTATTTATTTATTTTTTGCAATTTTCTTCTTTTACCTCAATACAATGTATATACAAATATATACTATATAGAGTAAAAGTCTATGAAAGGAAAATTTCCTGTTCCACTTCTAGTATGACGCAAAAACGTTTTATTTACGCCTAATGATGCATTTACAAACACAAACACATACGCGCATCTGTCAAATTTTTCGCTAAATACACTCCATCTTGGCGTGAAATCATGATTTTCTGCATTTAGCAATTGGCAGAACATCGACTCATAATCGGAGGATTCTGGGTTCGATATTGCGGGGGAGTCATCCCCTCCGTGGAGGATCAAAATTGGGATGGCATGTCTCCGGACTATCCTAAGGGGTGAGTCCCAGACCGTCACCAGTTGCCCAATAGCACAGTACTAATGCGACGTTAAACCCAACTGAGTTCAGTACTCGAGCCGATCAAAGATTGTTGTGTGCAAAAATAGTGGGTAGTGCACACGTGGTTGCAATGCGTTGTGTTCCATGGTCCGTAAAATTAATTTTTTCCGAGATTATGAAAGCAGTTGAACCATCCCCTCTGCAGAGGTCCGAAATTGCGATGGCTTGTCTCTTGACCGTTACCAATCAACTGATCGTATAATAATGTCTCCGAAATGAGCCTTACGTCGTGGGCGATCGACGGATTACATCTAGAGCCCCTAAATAAAATAATAGGCCAGCGCATCACCACCATTTTTTTGCCTCCGAAGAGGACAGCATTCCCGCTTGGCGTCCTTATCGCTTCCCTAATAATTTCAAGAAATCTTGATCTGAAGCTAATCCGGTCAAGATAAGAGCAATAAGCAACAATAATATTTCTAAAAACACATTTTTTTTCACAGTACATTCTCAGGATGTCATTATATTCAGAGGATATCCTATGGATATACTGGGGTGAGATGTGTTGTTAGGGCAGTTTCTGTTTCTTTTACAAAATGTCGCCAAAACTCAAATACATAGTAATAGAAGGTCTGTGAACACTTTATGTTCACTTCTTGAATGATTATAGCTGTTTATTAACAACTTCCTAACAAACGCTAAACAAACTTCCATATCATAGTTTATTTAACTAAAATTATGAAATATAATAAAACAAGTTACTCTAAAGTAACGTAAGACGATAAAAAAAAAAAAAAAAAAAAAAAAAAAATGTTTATTATTTGTTTATCAGCGAAACGCGCTGGGTACATGTGGCAACCCTAAGGCAAGAAAATGCCTGATGCGCCAGCTCGTATATATACACTGTAAAAAATAACTATTACCAGCTGCAAGAAACTCTCTGTGATTGGAGAAAATAATTATTTTCTCCAATCACAGAGAGTTTCTTGCAGCTGGTAATAGTTATTTTTTTACAGTGTAGGAGCCTTAATTACATCTAGTTAACACTTCCTATATTATCTATAGGGTGGTGCGGATTGGATGTAATCGGCGTATCATACGGGACGTAAAATACCCTTCGGAGGCATTATTATAGAAGGCGTTGCGCCGATTGCCCGTTGCGTAGCGTTAGTGTGATGATAAACCCACTCAACCTGTTATTAAATTCCGATATTACAGTCGGTAACAAAATTATTCGAAAGCTAGTAGTACAGTCGGCTGCAAAATTATTCGAGCACTAGCAATAATCCTTGCCAAAAAAAAGTACACTTAATACAGCTTTGTTAAATAAATCCTTGTCGAGTCATGTTCTTAATCAGTCTAAGAACATGATTCGACAAGGATTTACTTAGCAAAACTGTCTTAAGTGTACTTTTTTAAATATAGGAATTATTGGCTAGTGCTCGAATAATTTTGCAGCCGACTGTAATTCCTATGTAAAAAAAAAAGTACACTTAATACTGCTTTGTTAAATAAATACTTGCCGAGTCATGTTTGTAGTCAGTCTAAGAACATGATTCAACAAGGATTCATTTAACAAAACAGTATTAAGTGTACTTTTTTTTTTTTTTTTTTTTTTTTTTTTTTTTTAATAGGAATTATTGCTAGCGCTGGAATAATTTTGCTGCCTACTGTACATTGAAATTATTTTGTTCTTTTGCAGACTGGCTTAGCTGATGTTGATAGGGGAAAGTAGTTTGACATATTAGACTACATTTTTGTAGCAATCTTTTAACGTCATTGCCCGTTTGGTGGCGGAAGGGTTAACGCTCTTGCTTTCAGTTGCTTGATGCCTGGTACAAGTCCCTGTTCAAGCATGAATGTTCTTTGTAGTCCGAAATTTAAGGGCCCTCTTCACTCAACCGCCGCTTTAAGCCGTAGCTAATGTTATTCTATGGGAAATTTTTCTTTACAAATAACTTATTAACTAATACATATTTTTAAATTCTGTTTTTATATTCTAAAATTCAAAGCTGTTAAATTGACGGACCTTTTTTGAAAAAAATTTTTTTTTTTTTTTTTCATATTTTATTTTGTATTTACAAAATACGAATTTTCAATATGTGAATTTTTTTCATTTTCCAATTTCAAAATAAAATATTAAAAATTAAAAAATACATTTTTAAAAAAAGTCCGTCAGTTTAACAGTTGGGAATTTTCTGAATGCGAAAACAGAATTTAAAAATATGTATTAGCTAATAAGTTATTTGTAAAGAAAATTTGGCTATAGAATAACATTGGCTCGGGATTCCGGTGACGGTGAGTGAAGAGGGTTAAGCTTAGGTCTCGGTTTAATTAACCTTAATTTTCAAAAACATATACTCTTCAAGCGACAAAAGCAAAAGCAAACCTTCTATGTCATCCATATTTGTTTTATATTTTGTTTTATCCATTATCGCCCATGTAAGACACCATTTCTTTTTTTAAATGACTCGATTAGGTATGTGTAATCAAATAGTTAGATAATTACAATTGAATGAATTAAGTAATTCAAACAAATCCAAATTAAAATTAAAATAACATGATTTAAATATGGCACAATTATGAATAGATTAAAAGTTTGTAAGAAATGGTAATTTAACATTTTCAAAATGGCGAAAATGCTAAGCATTTTCAACCTTTTTTTAGTTCTTCATCGAATTATAGTTATGGAGAACTTAGGTAATTGTGAAAATTTTTTACCTCCATTTTTTTTTTACTGTTTTGCCATAGCCTCCTAAACTAGATGCCTGTCGAGTGGCTCAGAAACTTAGCAACAGTTGAAGCGGTAGACAGCGCCACGTGTTTATTCAACAGTCACCAAAAATCTTTAAAAGTGGGATATGATATACATAAAAGGTGAATAGAATCGAAGAAACGTCGATTATATATATCATATATCACATCTTAAAATTATTGGTGACAGTTGAATAAAAAAGTCACGCAATCTGTACCAGGTGGCGCTGTCTACCGCTTCAACTGTTGCCAAGTTTCTGAGCTACGCGACAGGCATCTAGTTTAGGAGGCTATGGTTTTACAAATTTTGAGGTGTGAGGAATATGAAGTCCGCAGGAGGGTGTTCGTTTGTTAGTCTCTACACGATATCTCAAGAACAAATGGTTGTAAAGAGGTCGGACTAGTTTTAAAGTATTATTTTCGATACTGGCAAGAACCCTATTCATTTGCAACATTCTAATTGAAAAATTTCGCAAGTTATTAGATATTTACGATTTTCTTAACATGGGAGAATAAGGAGAAATTTCGCTTAAACGTGCATTAAAAGAAATATTTTTATCATAAAGATGTCTGACCGCTTACAGAATACATTTAGAATACTGGCATGAGCATCAGTTAACTATGAAAACTCTACTTGAAATTTACGATTTTCTTAATATGGCAGATTTTTGCAAAATTTCCCCTAAATATCAATTGAGGAATATTTTTATCGTAAAGGTATCAGACCACTTTTAAAACGTCACTTATGATACTGAGTTGAATATCATTGGTTACCAATATTTTATTATTAAAACTTCGTTAGTTATTTGAAATTTAAAATTTTCTTAACAAGGCAGAATATAGCAATATTTCACATAAAGTTGCCGAATGGAGATCGTTGAATTGGAAATAGCATAGAAATGCATAACAACTAAAATACGAAGCTGACCCGAATAAAATTAATCAGCAAATTAGGATAAGGTAAATGTATCGATTGAATTAAGTGTAGCCTACTAGATGGGTCTTTTGAACTGCGACTGTGTTGAGCAATCAGCCAAATTCATTTCTCTTATTATGGCCATAGTATGACCTGCAGTAGAAATTATAAGAACAATGAGGAATTTGCACACATGGGGGATTTGAAGAAAATCTTATTTTTCTGGTAGTTTTAGGCCCATAAATTTCAAAAAGTTTATTAAAAATGCATAAACAGTTCTCAATTATTTTAAAAATAACTTTAAAATTAATCAAAAATCACGTGTCTTCAAAACGCTGCCTGACGTCGAACTTTGTGATGCTTCAATGTTTACATTTTGTTAGCCTAGTTAGCAAGTTGCAATTCGTTTTAACTTTCGTAATTATTAATCGTTTATGTGATTTCTGAGCATTTCTTTTTCATCTTATATCATTATCCCCATTTTCCATTATCATTATTTTCAATTGTTTTCTTTTCATAGCGGTTGTCCAATGTTTTCGTTTAACAGGATCCTGTGGAACGCTAAAGAATAGCTTTTGAGAAGCATTAGCCGTTGTATTAGTACAATGCAATATTTATACTACGATTTTTTAATATCCGTCCTTATTATAAAATACAAAACCTATTTCACTGATTCAAGAAGCAAACCAAGGCACGAAATCGAACATAAATAATATTATAGTTTTAAAAAATTAAAGAACACGCTTTTATAGAAATGTGAACTAAAAAGCACAAAATATCTATCTTAGTATTAAAATGCAGGGTAAGAGAAAATCGTGTGAGTGACATAATATTTACATACATTTAAATCTTTAATTAAAATAATTTAGAATTAAACAAAAACCATTTTTAAAAAATCTCCTCTGACTGGGCTTGAACACTAGACCATTAGGTTCATAGCACGGAGCTTTACCTCACAGCCACAGCGTCCACGTAGGTAAAGCCTTTTTTTTATAGTATAGATTTTTTGTTTGTTCTCAGAACGGTTACAAACATACATTGATACATACAAACATACATACAGGTGAAGCTAATAAAACCGTGTTAAATACGATTACTCCCGTTTGTTGTCATAAAGAGTGACGTCACGATATATTATACTGCGTTTTTTCGATAGAGTAAATAATGCGATGTTAAAATTGTTATAAATCAGTCATTAGATTTCAAATAAAGAAAATGCATGTCTTTATTTTCTTACCTTTTCATTTTCTATTATATAAGAATAAAATCAAAAGAACGTGCAAATTCCGCATTATGTGATGGGGGAACTGAGCTGCTAGTTTTTTTCCATGTGTCATTTTTCGTAAATATTAAATCTGCATAAAATATTAGGTGTAAGGGAAAGTTCTGTCATTTTTGAACACGTGCACTTTTATGCGTTATCGATTATCGACTGAAACTGGTTTAAACAGGTTACAGTCTGATTGATGATTTACATACATTTTTTCTATTTTAGTCGGTTTTTCAAACTTGTAATAATGATAATAATGATAGGCGGATTTGGTGGCTCCTAGATTTGTTAGAAGGCCCTAGTATAACTGATGAATGAAATATTTTCCCCAATGCTTATAATTTAAAAAAAAATATATTTAAACTGTTGCAAAAAAAATTTTTGTTAAGAAAAAAAAAAAAAAAAAAATCCAAGTATCATGGAATTAGATGAGGCAAGGCAATACAAAGTTTCTTTGCAGGAGGTTAAAAAAAAAAAAAAAAAAAAAGCTAACCAAAAGAAAGAAAAAAAAAAGTCCGTCAGACCAGATGTAATTGCGGTCTTAACATCTTCGCCCCCTTTCTTGACTTGGTTGATTGCGCCATTTCGAAAAAAGAAAACAGTTCTGGAAAAAATAAGTTCATTTTTTTCAAGATGTGAGTTTCTCAACAAAAGACCCCCCATTAAAATAACGAGAACCGGAAGAAATAATAATAAAAAAAAAAAAGTTTTTCCAAGGAAATTACAACTTTGCACATTTCAAAAAAAGTCCTCTAAAGTTAGATGGGCAGGGGAGAAAAAAAAAATCTCTTCGGAAACTTGAAGTTTAGATACATAGTAGTAACTTTTAGGGCTTAATCACGTTCGGCTAATGAACTGAATAACCTATAATTTTCTTTACAGAAGTAAGTTGCGCTGGGTGTTTTTTAATTGTAGTAGATGAAAAGCGATTATTGGGAAAAACTTAATTTTCTTTTTTACTTTTATCGCAATATATGGACAACAATCTGTAACAACAATTAAACGCTCATTTATCAGTTTAAAGTATAAAGTTTATTGTGCAATAAGAACAAAAAATACTGACTGATTTTTTTACTTTTCCTCTTTAATTGATAGTAGTTGTTAAGTATCTACCAATATTTGTTTGTTACAATAATTGTTTTTGTTTCTAAGAAGAGATGGTATATCGAGAAAAACTTGTAATAAGGACAGTTGAAAAGCGGACAGTACGTAACTTCTACGACAGCCGTCGCTCTTGTTATTTATTTTATGGGAAAATTTGTTTCCGCAGTTACTCATTACTTAATATATTTTTTTCAATTCCTACTATTAGTTCACACTCTCCCTATATATATCTTGTACAAATCTTGCAATCGATTTTTAACTAACTTCCGGACTAGCTAGAAATTTGAAACTTTCAGGATTGCTCAGAACACGATGACAACACAATACTTCGAAGTCCGATTTTCGAATTTTTTATTAGTTTCCTTATAATTAATTAAAATATGAAAATAATAACATCCTAATAGCGTTAAAATAGCCATTAAAATATTAGCTATAATTTAATTGTTGCAAATAAATAAATAAATAAATAAATAAATAAATAAATAAATAAAAATAAATAAATAAATAACGAGTTCATTTTCTTTCGACATAAAAATAAATACATTTAATTAAACGCGAACATTATAAAATTATAAAAAGTTAGATTATGCATCTCACGAAAATTGACGTCATTAACACTTTACAAATTCTTTGCACATTGATAAGAGAGCTCTATGATTCATCATGAAATTTAAAACAAGGTACATAAAAAGTTCTTTTTTTATCTTATAATTATTTTTATTTCATTTTTCACGCGCGCTTCTTATTTCCTAATTCAAAATTATTAAAAAAAAACTTTTTCGATAGTGTTTGCAAGTAGGAATTGACTTTAAAAAATTTTCTTTTATATTTCTTGTTAAATTCAGTTTTCACAATCAGAAAATTCCCAAGCATTAAATTAGTACTCATTTTTCAAAAACTGATTTTTTAAAATTTAGTACTTCTTTTGCGGTTAAAAAGTAAGAACAATGCACTTAGTGAAAATTCGCATTTTTGAATTCAAAAATAAAATATAAAAAATTTAACTAATAATTATTCGAAAAGGAATACTAATTTAAAGATTGTGAATTTTCTGTAAGTTAAAACGGTTCGATTAGGGGAACAAAAAAAAAAAAAAAAAAAAAAAAAAGAACATAGAAGATAGAACAACAAATAAAGAAATATTTAAAATATTTAAATATATATATATATAATTGAACATTTGTAATTAAGATAAAACTGATATTTTATGCATACCATTCATTAAAAAAAAAAAAAAAAAAAGACGAATTATAGGTTAAAGAGATGCAAGTTTGATTCATTGAAAGGTCAGAAAATATGTAAGATCCGTGTGAGATTTAGGAACTGTAAGAGGAGGGGCCGTTTGCTGTCTATATGTTTTATATTAAAAAAATATACATATATGGATTAGAAAATAATAATAATAATAATAATAAAAACTAATAAATAATAATAATAATAATATATATTTTAATAATAAAATTAAGACTTTATAATCAAGAGAAACTTTTTTTATTTTCCCGTTTTACTGTTAATTAATAAGGCGAAGTAACTGGAATAACTTTTTAAACTCTTTTTTTTTTAACCCTTCCGTTATTTTAATTTGAAAAAGAGATGCAAGTGTGATACATTAAAAGCCCAGAAAATATGTAAGAACCGTGTGAGATTTGGGAATTGTAAGAGGAGAGCAAAAGTGAAGCCGTTTGTTCCTTATGCGTTTTATATTTAAAATAATCTGGCGTGTCTCTCATACGGCTTTCTCTTACCGTGAAATTTAATACTGTAAATACAGGTTCCAGATTAAGAGGTAAGATAACGAGTACTGTTATGTAAACCTGTGTTATACAATTCAAATTAGGCTTCGGAAGAATTTTATATAATTAGTTTTGTGTGGGCAGCCCCCCGTTTCATTAATGCACCTACATTTATATAGAATTTAATTCAGTTATTAAAAAATAATTCTGTTTTTAAAAAATAATTTATTAAAATTATTATTTAAAAAAATTATCTTTGCAGACGATTCCCATATTAGAGAAGTAGTATAAAACTAAATATATATGTATAAAGTTAAATTTATTCTCAATATTACATTTTTTTTTTTTTTTTTGTTAAAAATTGAAAAAAAAAAAAAAAAAAAAAAAAAAAAAAAAAAAAAATCGATAATTTTATTTTAAATTATCGCAGATCGATGGTTCAACCATTCGTTTTAAAGGTATTGGCGAGCTCTTTTGAAAGATACCCATCATGAAAAGTTACTCCCCTCGAGGAACCTCAGAACATGTAAATATAACAAAAACTCACGTTCGAAAATTTGACCCGAAAACAATACTTTCCCGACCCTATGGATAAGGGAAAGAAAAAAAAACATGGATTATTATTATTATTATTATTTTATTATTATTATTATTATTATTATTTTGTCGAAGTGAATTCATGAATAATATAAAAAAAAATCTGGAGTGACTCCACTCGACTTTCCGAACATTGAGTAACTAACAGTTTTGTAGATAAAATAAAGAAAGAGGAATTGCTAAACAAACAAAAGAGAGAAAACCATAATAGAGTGTTTTTTTCTCCATATATCACACGAGGTTTTATTTAACGCTACTGAACTTTGAGCCCTTAGATCATAATGATAAAGAATTTTTCGTTTTGTCCCTGTAAAAATCTATAGATGCTAGATTCACCAAAATGCTTATAGTTAGTGCAACAGTGATTTATAATATTCATACAAATTTTCAGCTCAATTGAATAAGGCGTTTAGATGCTATCGCACTTTTAAAAATTTGGTCTCATAGGCCATAATGATAAAGAATTTTTCTTTGTGTCCCTGTAAAAAAACTGTAGTGCTAGATTCACCAAAATCTATACAGTTGGTGCAAATGCGACCTATAACATGTGTACAATTTTTTTGCTCAGATTAATAAGGCGTTTAGACGCTATCACACTTTTAAAAATTTGGCCCCATTGGCCTTAATGATAAAGAATTTTTCTTTGTGTCCCTGTAAAAATACTATAAGTGCTAGATTCTCCAAAATCTATACAGATTGAGTATCTGTGACCTATAATATGGGTATAAAATTTTTGCTCAATTGAATAAGGCGTTTAGATGCTATCGCACTTTTAAGATTTTGGTCCCATAGGCCATAATGATAAAGAATTTTTCTTTGTGTCCCTGTAAAAAAACTATCAGTGCTAGATTCACCAAAATCTATAGGGTTCGTACTATGGTGACTTACAATATACGTACCAACTTTCAGGTTAATCGAACAAAGCCTTTAGACGCTAGCGTGTTCACAAACATACACACATACACACATACACACACACATACATACATCATCGTAAAAATAGTGAAAACGGACTCAGGGGACCTCAAAACGTATAGAAACATCAAAATCTCGAATTCGGATTTTTGACATGATTACAATACTTTCCTCACTATAGTGTTCGGAAAGTAAAAATATTTTTTTTAAATATAAAATTGAGACTTTAGAATCAAGATATACTTTTTAATATTTCCGTTTCGTTGTTAAGAAATAGGCGAAATAACTCGAATAACTTTTCTAACTCTTTTTCCCGAACCCTTCCGTTGTTTTAACTTGAAAACGAGATGCAAGCGTGATACATTAAAAGCCTAGAAAATATGTAAGAACCGTGTGAGACTTGGAAACTGTAAGAGGAGAGCGAAAGTGAAGTCACGGGTTCCACATGTGTTTTCTATTAATAAAATTATCTTTCTCAGCATGGGGGAGTAGGTAGTGATAATATCCTGAAATTTAGTATGGCATCGACACGGTATTTCACTGCGACCGAAAGTGTCATCAGATGATACTGTTATATTAAAAAAGATAAAAAGAAAGATAGAGGAAAGAAAGAGAGAAGATGATTGATGCGGGATTCTTAAAATATCTTCTTCCCGGTGTGCGGTGACGATGAAACAAGTGTAATATATCTAAGCGTGGAGTTTTTTCTCTTCATGATTTATTGCTTCGTATAAATTTATTTGTCCATTAGGCTTAAATTAGAACTAAAAAATGGAATTTAATTTGTTGTTAGTTGGTTGTTGAAGCGAAAAAAAGATTATGTAATTAAATTGCATTATCGAATCTAGAGTTGTGTAATGTCTTTAATGTATTTTTGGTGCTGAGTTTTCTCCTCAAAAATTATTTAAAATCCAAATTTATCAAATTATGTTTCACGATAGAGTTGCATTGAAATGCAATTTTTTACTATTTTAAATATAGCCGCCAAATGTTACGATTTTGGAATACCATTTTTTTTTTTTTTTTTTTTAATGGAAAATTAGTAGACACACCATCACAATTCTGATCCTCCACGGACAGGATGTTTTCCCCGCTTTGGTGACCCCCAGAGGTATTATTTTGGATTGGGACATGGAGAATATTGTGGTCACGATGGATTTTATGTTCCCCAGCCACCATTAATGTCCATGACAGTCTTCGGTCGGCTCGAGCATCGAACCCGCAATCTTCCAATTACGAGCTCGTGTCCTACCATCAGGCTAATGTGGCCCCATTTAGGGTTGGGGACAAAATCTCGCGTGGACAAAATATCGCCTACATAAATAAATGGAATGCAAAAAGGAGTTGGTAATTATTAATAATGTTGTATAAAATTTCATGACAATACATACTATAGTCAGAACACTCACATACAGACAAATATACCTCAAAAACTGTTATAAATTTTGCTTAAAAGAGTTTAAAGACTATGTTAATTAATTTTTGTCAAGATTAGTCATAAAGAATTCAATCATAATTATCTATTTTAAAACTTTTAATTAAGATTTCTGAACAGTGTTCAGGTTTGATATCAGCAGTGAAGTACAATATTTTAAAAATGTATTTTGAATGGTGAAAAGCAAATGATAAAATAACTTAAAATTAAATGTATATAAAGTAATAAAATTCCATTCTATAATGTATTAATTAATTAATTTATTTTAACTAATTAATTCAGGTTTCTAAGGACTTGTGGCCTTCAACAGAGATACCGTGTGACACAAATACAAATTTTCAAATAGATCATACTATTTTTTTGATGCGATATTTTGTCCTGCGATATTATGTCCAAATATAAACGACCTGCTTACCTCTTGGTATCAAATTCAGCATTATGTTTTAAGACGAATTAAAATATCTCATAACACATGGGTAATACTAACAGATGCATACTAAGCTTTATGGGCAACTTTGTATTTGTTCCATGTTAACATTCAATCAAAACATCGATTGCTATTGAAAATGGTGAAGCCTAGTTTTTATAGTGGCCGTTCCGTTTCGCTGTCCACAAGTACTGAGCTGGAATATAAGGAATGATATCGTTCTATTTAATTCAATTCAGTTAAATTTCTTCTTCAGTAATAAGTTATCACTGCTTACATTCTAGCTCAGTCTTTGCGGACAGCAGAATGGAACGGCCGCTATAAAGCACATTTTTCATTAGATGTTACTTTAGTATTCTGCCATAGTCATATATTTAGAACTTTCACGCATTAGTTCTTCTATTTCAGATTTTTGTTCTTAAGTAGTCGAATATTGGCCTGAGGTTATTTGCTGACAGATCACTCTAAATGCCAAATTGAAAATAATAATAATAATAAAAATAAATAAATAAACAAAATTGCAGCTTGTTTCTTTGGTAAAAACATGCACAATATACATTTTTCAAATAATTCAATAATATGTAAATAATACATGATACTTAAACCTACACTGTAAAAATTTTCGCCAAAAGAAAACGGTTATTTGAACGGCAGTTTCCTGTCCATACATTTGACCGTATTTTTAGATAACGTTTATTTAACCACATTTTGATTTTATGGTTAAGAAACTGTAAAATAAATCAAACTTATACACTAAATATAAAACAAAATATCAGAATGTTACTATTTACTTTGCAAATACAGTCCTTGTACATTTTCATTTAAGATACAAGAACTGTACTGAATTAAATTTTTTCTTTTACAGGAATGCTGAATCCAATCTGCCATAAAAGAAATGTTAAATGTCAGCGGTGCCAAACAATTAGACTAGAAGTAAAATTACGGTTAATTGACCCCACTCCAGTTAAATGACTGTACGACAGTTTTTTTTTTCTTTATACATGTCTAAAAAAATCTTTACAAATTACCGGTGTTTCTACCATTTTGTAAATAAATGGTAAAGTGAGAGTAAAATGAAAGGTTAATTAATCATTATTTTACGGAAAATTTTTACAGTGTACATCAAAACCTACCTAAATAATCTGGTGTGTCACTCACACTAATTTCTCTTACCCTGAAATTTAATACTATAAATACAGATTGGAGATTAAGAGGTAAGATAACGAGTGCTGTTATGCAAACGTATGACGTATGTTAGACAATTCAAATTAGGCTTAGGAAGAGTTTTATATGATAAGTAGTTCTGTGTGAGGGGGGGGGGGCTTCCGCCCCCCACAACCACCCGTTTCATTAATGTACAAAAAATAGGCGATGAATATTTAGCTTAAAACATACATTATTTACCATATCTCTATGAGAAATTTATTTCAACTCCCTAACAGCTTTCCTGGAAATGGTAAAATATTATTAGTAAAGCACATCCACTAACAACAAATAACTAGTGTGTTGTGTCCAGCACACGACTTTCTTCTATATTTTCCTATACAAATTTACTCAGTAAAAATAATTTATTAAAATGATTATTTAAAAAAATTATCTTCCATGATATTGCACACGGTTTCCATATTAGAAAAGTACTATCCCCAGTAGCACATAACGTTGTTTCAACGTTGTTATAACTAATTTTTCACTGTTCAGACTTATTCGCAACGCTATAACAACGTTATGTGCTACCTGGGATAACACTAAATATCCAAAAAAAAGTTGAATTTATTCTCAATATTACATTTAAAAGAAAAAAAAAAAATTTTTTTTCGTTAACAATGAAAAAAAAAAATTGATAACTTTATTTTAAATTATCGCAGATCGATGGTTTAACCATTCGTTTTAAAGGTATTGGCGAGCTCTTTTGAAAGATACCCACCATGGAAATTTACTCCCCTCGAGGGGGGGGGGGGCGAGGCTCCTACATACACAATTTTTTTTCCCAGTTGACTATCTCTATTACACAAAATATATATTCGTTTCATTTTGTTTAGTGCAGTCTGTAGATGTTAAACTGTACTTACCTGCAATTTCCCCGATAGACGTAATGTATTTGAATACTTTTGAGTGTCCCTGTACACGAACCATTTTCTTCATCTCAACGAAAAGCTTAGTGTAGCATCCCGATATGATACACATTTAGAATACTGAGTTTGGAATTTCTGCTACTACTATTTGTTCTTGAGATATGCTGATAACAGACACAGAGACATACAGACACACAGACCATTCGCTAAAAACATGATTTTCGTATTTAGGGGACCTCAGAACATGTAAATATAACAAAAACTCACGTTCGAAAATTTGACCCAAAAACTATACTTTCTCGACCCTATGGGTAAGAGAAAGTAAAAATAGAGAACAAGAGGCCAGAACATTTGATAGGTTCTGGGGTCTTTAAATGTCTTATTCAAGCCCGGTTTTAGTGGTGGCAAAATATTTATATCAACTTCTCCCAAAGCACAGTCACAGACCAGAAATACTCTTTTCTTGAATATTTCACATTGAGAGCTTTGGGCACGAGAAAACGTATTGGGGATTTTATAGCTATGTCGTAAAGAGTCCCATAACATTATCTGGTTTTCCTTTCCCTCTCTCCCTTTTGACTCTCTGATTCCCAGTTCGATGTTCGATGACAAAGGAGTATAGGGAACGTGATAGGGAAAAATATGTATGGTCGTTTTTCTGCGTTATAACATTGGGAGTGAAAAGAGCTACAAGATAAGATATTCTCAATGAAGTGTAAAGAATTACACGGATTGGGTAACTGAAGTGTGGGTCATAAGATATTTTTGGCGCATAAAATAAATAAAATTGTACTTTTAAAAAAAATTAAAGAATACGCTTTTATTGAAATGTGAACTAAAAAGTACAAAATATCTATCTTTGTAGTATTAAACTGAAGTGTAAGAGAAAATCGTGTGAGTGACACACCACAATATTTACATACTTTTAAATTTTTAATAAAATAATTTAGAATTTAACAAAAACTATTTTTAAAAAATCTCCCCTGACTGGGCTCGAACGTTAGACCTTTAGGTTCGTAGCCCGGAGCTTTTCCTCACAGCTACAGCGTTCATGTAGGGAAAGTATTTTTTTACAATATAGATTTTTTTTTTTTTTTTTGCTCCCAGAGCGGTTACAAACATACATACAGGTGAAGCTAATAAAAGCGTGTTAAAAAATGCTTCATTTTGGATAATTGTACAAGAACAATATAATACACACTCAATAATAATAATACTAATAATAATAATAATAATTTGTTATCACACACACATATAATATATATGTAATATATATAATAAAGATGAATGTATATTAAATATATGTAATAAATTACACACACACATCATATATATATATATATATATATATATATATATGTATGTATGAATGTATGTGTGTGTGTATAATTTATGTGTGCATATAATTTATAAAAATATGTATAAAAAATACAAAAGCAATTTATTTATTTATTTTTTTAAATGCAGACAAAAAAAAAAAAAAAAAAAAAAAAAAAAACAAAGGTCTGACTTTTTTTTTTTTTTTCTAATTAATTATTTTTATTAAGTTTTACTGTGCATTGTACATATACTTAAGCATGTTGCATTGTTACATATCTTACTTAATTCATGCATTTTTCTTTTCAGGTAAGTGTATTCAATGGCTTATATATCCATGTTTTAAAATTGTAGTAAATAAGTAAGTGAAGTTTTATTAATTTTCCTTTGTAGATCTGGTAAGATTGAATATATCATTTTAATACATGTAAGGTCATTCTACAGGGTGATACAAAGTGTTATACAGCAAATATTTTTTTTTAAACCCCTTGAACTTAAATGACGAGTCCAGCTCGTCATGAATTTCCCGAAACTAATTATGTTCTTATATGTATATATAACAATAAACATTCATATAAATGTGTGAAACAAATATTATTTTTAATAATAACAAATTATTTGAGCAACAAAACCGTAAGTTTCCATATCAATCCCTCCTCTTAAAACTAAGAAAATTAAATTGTCTGCATAAGCAGTGCTGACTGAAAATAAATTGCAGTTCAAGGGGTTAATGGAAATACTGGGTCGTATTCAATTTGTTTTGTAAGAAATATAAAATAGCTCATTCCAGGTCAACCATGGTTATTTTATTCAATCTTCTTGATGAATACAAAAATAAATAAAACAAACGTCCTCATAGTATTTTAATTGAATCTATGTGCAAGTTTTGTACACAAATAACATTTGTGTTTATGTAGAAATTACATACAAATTAGGAAGAACCCAGTCTTTCATTCGAATGCAGGAAAAGACATGCAACCGCTTTGGTAGTGAGAGACAAGAACAGTTGTTGAACTATATTGAAGCTTTGATGAATGAACGAATTGTGTTTCTCGTTTTATCACCCTTTTAGCAACTGTCACCTTTTCAGCAACCACCACATTTTTAGCAACAATAAAAACACTTTTAACGGTATTTTAAAATTTGTCTGATTTTGTGTAAAACCTAATAACGTTGTCAGGAAAACTGTTAGAGAAACTATGTGTTGTTAATACTTTCCTAAGCACCAGATATTTAATTTAATATTTTCTGGAGGTAAATGGTAGTCATTCCATGCATTTTTCTTTATATACCAACATGTTTCACACATTACAAGCTTATTGTAACCGAGCAATCCGGTATTTTTCCAATAAAATCTCGCTGAACATATTTTCTCGCATGAGATTACATGCCCTATCTCTTCGTCCTGAGGATATCCTGAAAGAACAGAACAGGACATCTACAGGATGGCCCGTAGAGAAGATATGCTAATACATTGAAATACGGTTGCTGAACTTTGCACAGTATAATTTAAACACTTTAAATTTAAAGTCCATTTTTTGACCAAACATTAGTGCACTGGGCTTTAATTGCCACGTGCCGGGTTCCGGTACCAGTTCAGGCATGGATGCTTGTAGTGGTTCGGAATCCATTAATGACATCCTAAAAATATGCAGTGGATGTCATACTCTGGATAACCTAATATCATCTGGTCAACGGAAATTGCGTTTTTCCCACTGCAGGGTGTCTTCTGGGTATCATGCAGCTATCCAAACCTGCGTGATATTTTGATATCCAGCTACCTGGATATCAAAATGTCACACCTGTAGACGTCCTAAGGGTGAGTTTTTATGATTCTTATTAGACAGCTGTAGGAGGAATGTAGACATTTTCTGCATGCCTACAGACATCCGTATAAACTATCCAGAGGATAGCATATTCAATCTGACATCCTGTGGGTGACAAAAATCGTTCCACAGACGGTTAAAATTTTTTTTCTTTGATTGGGTTTTGTCTCTATACTGAAACTGTAACAAATTTCGAAATTTTCAATAAGAACCGCTAAATTTTACACCATATTTGGATTTTTATTAATCACAATGTAGTGAATTTACGTTTACATGTGCAGTTGACTGAATAAAAAAAAAAAAAAAAAAACGCATGTATTAATTCTAGGAATTTTCTGATTTTTCACTGATATATCAGTAGGTATTTATCGTATAATTAAAGAAAATTGGAATGGATTTATTCAAAATAAAAGTTATTTCCAAAAATTTCTCCTCCTTTAAAAAATTTCAAATCACTCTGTATATGATAATCGATGCTTATTAACAACCAAATAGTCTTACAATTAGCGATATAATACTATTTATCATTTCTCTATATGTATCTTTAGGACGACGACATATTGAAGTTCCTCTGCCTTTCAGATTTACAAAATTCCGAATCACCCTGTATATGATAGGCTATGTGTATGAAAAATCAAATACTTTTACAATTAGCGAAATAATATATTATGGTGACCAAAAAGTTTCCGTACATGTATCTCTAGAAATACAAAGTACGTGTTGATAGCACGAAATAAAATTCCCCCGCCTTACTGCTAAGAATTCCAGGGATTTACAATTCTTTCTGGAACTACACGAAAAGCTTATAGGTAGGTGATGTAATGGAAATTTTACGACCCATCGTAAAACCGCCTCTGCGTCCGTTCATCCAAAAGCATGAAAAATTCAGCAAAGGGCATTTGGCCTTCGGTGTGTGTGCCAGAAGATATAAACACCCTAGTATCCCGGGATACCGGGATTAATATAATAGTACGATCGTAAATTATAGTTCCCCTGATGAAAGGCGAAGATCAGCGATAAAAGTCTCGAAATGTCATAAAATAGTTAGGGTAATAATTGGTGGGCCGTTTTGGTTGTGTATATTTCCAAATGGCTGCAGTGTTAATTCTCTCTTTTGTTTTTAAATTTTCAGTTGTTGGTAATAAATATTCGTTTTATATTTTATTTTTTGGCACTGATTCTAGAAGAAAATTAGAATGTGGGAGATTATATTGTTAGTGTGAATAAAATTATTGAAATTTAAAGTGATTGTAATGCGTTTCTGTAATATCATTAAACTGGGGTAAAACTTAGTGAAAAATTAAATAGAAAGTTTTTTTGCCAACTTTTAACACTTTAACCATAGGTGCCAATTCTCCCGTTTTTCAAGGAAGACTTAATACAGGAAATTTTTATAATTGTTTTCAGCTTATTTAATCGTCGAAAACATATGTGATGTATTCCTTTTAAAAAATAGTGATGCTAAACCTTTGAAAAAAAAAAAAAAAAAAGGTATGCAGCTATGCTTTAACGGTCTGTAATTATTACTATTATTATTATTTAATATTTCTAAACTAATAAAAAAAATGACTATTAGACCCATAGCTGATCATAAATATGTAACAAAAAAAAAAAAAAAAAATAATAACATTTTTTAATGTTCGAGAAATTTTAGTTCATCCTCAATTTTTAATGTTCGAGAAATTTTTGATTTCAAAGATCTATATACTGTCAACCTTATTTAAATAAAAATAATGTTTAATTCAGCAAATAAAATGTTCTATACCTAAATATCATAAACTACAAAAACTCGAAAAAGTTGTTTCAAGTCAAAATAATAGCTCAGCCTTCCATTAAATGGAAAAGCTTAGACACGAATGCATCATCAAACCAGCAACGCTAAAAATGCATTGTATTTTTATTAACTTGTCATTTTTGAGCCTATGGTGAGGTAATAATACTCTCGCAATATTCTATTACAATGCACCGAAAAACTATTGTTGCATAATGAAAAACTATCTCTAACAGCATATCTTCTTAACAACTCATTTATCCACAGTACGTCCTAAAGATTTCATCCTCAGGATATCCTATAAATGTCTTGTAAAGAAAATGTGGTGTTAGGGTTCTCCACAGGACCCTTTCAGGATATACTTAGGATGAAAGGACATTCCATTTATACCTCCAGGATGAGATTTGGATAAGTGTATTGTTAGGATAATAAATCGCTAAAAATTGTTCCGGTACAAAATAATTAAGCACGATCCTTCAATGCGCGCTATTCCAGGAATGATATAAGAAGGGGGAGTTGAATGAGTGAGTGAGTGTGTGAGTTTAACTTCGCACTAGTTCTATGCTATGAGCAATTTGATATAAGAGGAGATCATGTATTCGAAAAATCATGAAAAGAGAATCGTAATCTCGGAAAGCATTAAGTAACACAGTTTATAAGGAATTCTACATTGTTTTTTGTGAAATTAAGTAATAAGGATCATTCGAGACGGAAGTCATTGTAACTACCCTAACAGCACGCTTACCGGCATTACATCCTAAAGATGTCCCTTTCATCCTCAAGATATCCTATAGATGTCCTGGAAAGAAATGTCCTGTTAGGGTATAGGTCTAATAGCGGCCAGATAAATGAAATAATTAAAATAACGCTGTACGGGCCAACGTTTTTGGTAGACTCAACATCCCTAATAGCACACTTATCCCAAATACTTCCTTTGGACGTCTTTTTATCCACATGATACCTTTTGGATGTCCTTGGGAGAAGATGTGCCGTTAGGGATGTCTCCTGCAGTAGCCTTTTCTGATATTGCGGCATGCATATTAAGTAGACAACAGTTAACTTTATTTGCCTTGATTGCTGATACGCCGTATGCCAACTGCTCTTACATCGTTCCTTCAAGTGTCCCTACCCTAACAGCACAGTTAGGCTTAACTTATCCACAGTACATCTTAAGGACATTTCTGGGATGTCTTGTCATCCAGAAGACATCTTGAAGATTTCCTGGGGAGGCGACGTGCTGTCTGGGTAATAACACATTTGTCCATAATACATCCTGAAGCTGTCCATAGGCTGTATTTTCATCTATAGAACATGCAGAAGATTTCATTTGGAGTGTTAGGGTGTGCAATTATGTATATTTGTCTACCTTTTTAAAATTTGGGTAACTAAATCAAACCCAGATGCTTTTTCGAACCACTAAATTTTAATTACTGGTTTGAATCACAGTAGAGTTCTGTATATGTCTCAGGTACGGTGATTATCCGTTTTGCAGGTCGGATGCGGATAGAGTTTGCATTTACCCACCAAGAATTTTTCTTATAAGAATTTTGTAAACTACTTTTTCTGAATCTAATCCTTTGGATGAAGTGGTTGGATGACGTTTTCTTCCTCCATTAGTAATTTAAAGCTGTATGACTCATAGCATGAGTTGGTCAGCGAGAGAGCCATCCCTTCCGTGGAGGATCAAAATTGTGATGTCATGTCTCTGGACCACCTCTAGGGGGTGGGTTCCAGACCGTCGCTAATTGCCCATCTGCGCAGCAGTAGTGCGACGCAAAAAACCCAACCAACCCAACCAACCATAGCATGAGTTTAATTGCAATTACGTAAATGCAGATCAACCACGCTTCTTGCGACCATGGGAGATTTATTGCATGTGCTGAGTCAACGAGTCCAGTTAAAAAATTGGAGTAACAACATTTCTAGTGGAAAGAAAATGAGGAATTAGGGAACATGGAATGATTGGTTCTTTATTAAATCTGAACCACCTCTAGGGGTGAGTCCCAGACCATCACCAATTGCCCATGCGCAGCACTAGTGCGACGTAAAACACAACCAAACAACCAACCATCTTTATCAAATCTCATCCTGTCGGTGAATTTGATACCCCTCAAGCTTTTAGAATCGTCCTCTATGCTAGGCGCTGGAAACGTGGTCGCACGGTATTAATACTTAATGTTTTAAAACTGCACATGCGTAAATTACCTTTGTAGGTGTATTTGCTTTCCCTTATTTTTACATTTTTAAAATACTGTCAAATATTTGTAACAGTGGATTTTTTAAAAATAAGCTTTAATACATTTGAAACTTAATTATTTTGTACACTGAAGTTTTTGTTTTACAATTAGACATATATATTTGTAATTTTTGAGGTATATACAGTCGGTAACAAAAGTGTCCGAACTCTAGCAAAAATTCCTATGTAAAAAAAGTACACTTCGTACGGTTTTTTTAAATAAATCCTTGTCGAATCCTGTTCTTAATCAGTGTAAGAACATGATTCGAGAAGGATTTATTTAACAAAACCGTACGAAGTGTACTTTTTTTACATAGGAATTTTGTGCTAGTGTTCGGACACTTTTGTTACCGACTGTATGTCTTAAATTTATTTCACTGACAGATCTGCTTAAAAATATGATTTATGGAACAAGTTTTAAATTCAGTTTCCTATATATCGTCAATTTAACACTATTTTATGGAGGGTCGCGGGTCAGAATCTACGATTTCGGAGGTTCGAAAGTTATTATATCCCGACTCGCGCAGAACTGTAAACTATAGTAATATTTTACTTTATTCTATTAAAATTTCTGCACAACAAGATTGGTATTTCATGCAATTTACAAATCAAAATTCCACATATTAATTCATCGTGTGTGTATATTAATTTACAAAAGCAGTCTTATATTATTTAATTAAAAGAAGAGCCAGTTTTCAGTTTTTGAATTCAGTTTTATTACTGATATAGATGCGGCTAAGCCAAATAATGAAATTGTCGTGAAATTTGTCTATCAAGGCTGCCATTCATTTGAGACTTTGTTAACTGGTTATTCAGCGTTTCAAAAATAGTTCAGTGAACGATGTTTGTTCATTTTGTATGAAAATTTCCGAGATTTCCTGCTAGGGGTAAATGCAGCCTTATTATGAATTAATAACTTTCATTGATTAATAAACTTTGATTGTTATTTGGACCTCAAGTAAGAAATGTTCCTTTTTAAATTTTAGGCAATATTATGCACAAGAAACTGCGAATTGTGCTTATGCAGCATTTTTATTTCTTAAATTTCGAACTTTCCTTTTGATTGTCGCGTTGTAATATATATCACTGTTAAAGTTGGATTACAGAGGCAATTCAAGTATTATTCTTGATCTAAAAAAATTGACAAGGATTTTCATGTAATAAATTATACTGTATTAATTATTGTTGCTCACTGATATTATGTAAAAAAAAAAGGAGGGGGGTGGGGGAAATAAAATAAAACTATGGTGAATTTTTCGGATAAATAGACAGTAAAATTTTCCAAAAACAGATTTATGTATGTACAATAAATAAGATGAAATTAGCTCTTTCAGGTAAACATAAAAATGACTAAACTTTTACAATTTAAGGGGATTTCTTTTTTTTTTTTTTTTTTTTTTTTTTTTTTTTGTTCTCGAAATTCAGAGACACCGCCATATTTGTCCCCAAATACAATTAAAAATATCTAGTTGACCTAGGTAACAGTACAGCGCCTAGAATAAACAGTGTGGCAAGCTCTTACGATCGAATGCTTAAAATACTGCTTAAAAAATTAAGCTTCTAGATTAATAAGCTTCCAGGCTGTGATCGATTTTTTTTTTTTTCTCAAATCGAAGAGCTGATTGGCTTTTCCCAGTTTCGTCTGTTTAGTCATGTGATCTAAGCACATAATTAACCAATAGGGAATTTTTCAAGCAATAAACTCGATCGCACTGACCTCTGGTTAGAGGCTTAATTTTTAAGGCACTGATTTGCTGGTTGCTTTCTACACTAATGGCCGTATTCACCATTAACTTCAACTCGCGGTTCAACGCAAAAACTTGGAAAGCGTCTAAAGGCAGGGTACAGCTTTCCAGCAAAATTTGGCATGCTGTTTCTGCTATCTAGCGTCGAGGATTTCATATAATCTTTGATTGGTTATTTTCACCTAAAAAAAACTGAAAATGACTATACCGCTAGATGGCGGAAACAGAACGGCAAAATTTGCTGAAAATTTGCACCCTGCCTTTATACGATTTTCAAATTTTCATCTTCAACCGGGAGTTGAAGTTATTGGCGAATAACAGACTGTGTATTCTGGGCGCTGTAGTAACAGCTATACTGACAACCTTAGTTAAATCATTTTAAAGTAATTCATTATTAACTAATCCTTTTCCTATTGCTATATTGTTAATATTTGCTTTAAATCTTTACCTCTTGACAATAACACTTTTATAAATTGTTAAAAAAAAAAAAAAATCGTTACAAATTTGTCATTATTATTAAAATCATAACAGGAAATTCAAATATGACTACATAACTAATATTCAGACGTTTATATGATTATTTATACAAGTACCTCTGAAAAGTTATAAGTTTGTAATGAAAAGAGTATCAATAGAGTTATCAGAAATAAAACCGAGGTTCATTACATTTCAATTCTTCATCTGCTTATTATTTTAGTTTTTCTCCAATTTAGTAAATGAGCAGCACGCATATTCAGTTTGAAAAGTCTCCGAACTTTAGAATCACTGGATGGCATTCTAATTCATTATCGATTACTAATGTGCGATTCACTGTAATCGACCATTAGAATGCTATTTATTAGCAGTTGGAGATGCCAAATGCAAATGATCGACTCCTTACACTGTAGAACGTTTTGAATCCAGCTCTGCTCCACTTTTTCTGTTTTTACTTTGGTTGTACGTGAGGTGATGTAAAAGGCCGATTCGATATTGATTTTTCCTGGAAGGGAAATCTGGGGTAGTAGTGCTGTCACAATGACGTGAAAGGAACCGGATAAGGTGCAGATAAATTTTTTCTTAATGTCTCTTTCAGGGAAAAAGCAGACCTTCTTTTTTGGATTCTTATCTATTACAAATGGGTGGGCTTGTGCTCATGTAAGCGAAGCATTTTCTTTAGAAAATTTCATGTATTGTGTTTGGGATTGCCAGTTGCCCAGATTTTCTGGATGATTTGCCCGGTTCGTAATTTTCGCTTAATGACATGAAAAAATTCGTGTGATATCCAGATGAAATATTTCTTAAATCTTAGTAGATATTTTTACTATTTTTGTCCTTTTACGAATGCATTAGCTTCATTTCTTGTAGATGATGTACATTCCATCGAAAAAATGTACATAGCAAGTTTGCCAATCATTAAGAAAAGTTTTTGACTAGAATTTCCACTTTCATTTGGGGTAGATCTAACTTACTATTTCGGAATAAGGTTGCTATGCTTTTAGAAACCACTTGTTTTTAGACCAATATAATGGAGTGGGTTTAATGTCGAACTAGCTCAGTGATGGCAGATGGTTGAAAATTATTTCCCCAAACAGGTCTTCAAATTTCCCCAAATCATTTTTTTTTTTTTTTTTCGAAAAAATCCCCAACTTAATTTTTACTTAAAAGGGGGGGGGGGGGAAACCAAGCACATTTAAGCTCAGATTTTTCCCCAAATGAAGGCAATTTTTGAAAAAAATCCCCAAATACAAAAATGTATTATGATCCCCTCTAATCAGTTGGTGTAGTTGGCAACACACGGTTGGTTGGTTGGTTGGTTGGGTTTTACGTCACACTAGTGCTGCGCAGATGGGCAATTGGTGACGGTCTGGGACTCACCCCTAGAAGTGGTCCGGAGACATGCCATCGCAATTTTGATCCTCCACGGAAGGGATGGCTCTCCCGCTTCGGTGACCCCCAGAGGTATATTTGGCAACACACGGAGAAGCAAATGTTGAAGTTAAAAATGGAACATTGTGAACAGAATACAATTTATTATTATTATTAAGAACAGAAAAATTAATAAATTAATATAAAATAAAGCTATAATATATTGTATATGTGTAAAATTTTAGACAGAAACTAGAAAGAAAGCAGTGTTGTCAATTCAAATTTTGCGATGTTCCACTCGAAATGTCCCTACACTGACGATAAAAGTCCCTACTTTAGTGAGTAATCATGAAAAAATTAGGAACAACAACATAATCCATGCGTAATTCGTTGAAATTTCTTACAAAATTACCGAAAATTCCCTATGAATTTAAAATTTGTCCCTACATCATAAATAAAGCTATTGAAAGTCCCTAGTCGTAGGGATAAATAATTATGTTGCCAACATTGACAGAAAGTTGAAGAACTCCCGATATTTGTCCCCAAAAATTTTAGAATTCCCCAGAAGCCTCAAAAATTCCCAAAATGAGGACAAAATCCTCAATCTGGCATCACTGCACTAGCTACGCATTAGGCAGTTGGCGACGGTCTACCCCTACATGCTGTCACAATTTTGATCCTCAGACGAATATGCGATGGTAGGTTAAAGAATTACTTTTCTAATTAAATGAAACTAAGTGTATAAAGAATTATTCTTAATTTTATGAATCAGATTAATTATTATAGACAAAATAAGGTAAGAATTTTCGCTTACCTTTTAGTCAATCTGATTTTTGTCATCCAAGGTCCCCGGTCGTCTAGTTGAGCTGTCTTCTCAAGAGCTGAAACTTTAAGAATTGTGAATTTTCGAATGAATAGTTCCAGTTTCTTTTTCTTTACTAGTTATTTATTTTTAATGATAAAAGACACAATCATTGTTAACGATACTAACATACAATATATTCGAAGTAGATGATATATATATATATTCCCAGTCAAAAAATTGACATCTTAAAAATAGCCAAAGGATGTATGTCATTTTCAGGATAACCTAATATCGTCTAAACAACAGAAATTGTCTTTTTTTTTTTTCATTTCGAGGATGTCTTCTGGATGTCAAAACATTTGTAGACATCCGAAGGTTGTATTTCATGATTCTTATCAGACAGCTATAGGAGGAATGTAGACAGACTGTGAATGCCTATTGACATCCTTAAACTATCCATAGGATAGCATATTCTTTATGACCTGACATCTTGTGGATGACAAAAATTGTCCTACAAGCAGTCAAAAAACATTCTCTAATTAGGCGTCGTCTTCAGACTGAAGCTGTAAAAAACATTAAAACTTTCAATACGAACGCCTAAATTTTATATCGCTTAAATTTTACAACTAACAGAGACCAAATTATATTAATCGCAATATAGTGATTTTACGTTTATATAAGCTGTGCAAAACGAAATAAAAACACTTACTTTACCTATTAGCTTTTTAGGTTTTGAAAAGAAAGCCTGCAACAACATTCTATCTTCTATCTTGAAATGTAATGGCTGCCAAATGTAACATCTATCATTATCCCGCGCATTATTGTACGTTCGTCGATTGCGCATGCGTATCCGATCAGAAAATGCACCGAATTTTTGGAGATAATTTCCTCGTATGGTCCAATTAGAAAATCCATCGGCTTTACGGTGGAAAAAAATGGTTATGTAATCCGTTTATTGTATCCTTTGCGAATTCAGTGGATTCGCAAGGTCCACTGAAGGTCCACTGGTCCTCACAGGATATGACAAATGCAGGATCTGTATCATAATTATTGGATGTCCACAGGACAACTGTGGTTGTTATGCATTGTAACTAAATTTTGTTATGTAAAGTTCTTATAACTTCTGAGCTCTAAATTTATCTCTTATATCATTCACTCTCTAAAATTTCTTGAGTGAGAATCGCATTTCTTAATAATATGACCACTATTTTCACACCAGTTAAGATGAGAAAATATTATTCTCGCTCTTGAAAGTGTGACATCTCTTATTTTTCGTAAAAGTGTGACGTGTTGTCATCATATCTAAAAATCATCTATTGCATTTAAATTGCAAGATCAATCTTCTGTAGAGTGAGAAATAGCTGGCGCCATCTATTTACCATATTTCGAAGGAAATATGAAGAATGATTTCTCGCCGATCTTATCACAGAGGCTGTTAGCTCTAATCATATATCACAGTTGTTAGTTCTAATCACAAAACAAAATTTATACATAGATTATCATACTTTAATTTCATATTTGTTTATAATCTATATAATATTTCTCTAACGTGGACCAGTTTCAATTATTTTTTGTCGAAACGAAACGACATGCGAGGATAAAAAAATATTTATACGTGAACAATATTTAAGCTTGAGGACTTAGCTGAATGGACTAATAAGAAAAAATGACGACATTTGTCTGATGAGATTATTTTACGAAAAAAATGTATTTTTAGCAGTTGTTTCTTCAGAATCTTTGCAAGCGTCATTTTAAACCTAGCAATATTTTAAAGATATATACAGACTATGTACTTTTGTGTCATAAATTGACTAAAGAACGCAATCATAAAAAAATATAACCAAAATAGGAATTATTTTATTTTATTTATTTATATATATATATATATAAAAAAAAAAACATCAAAATTAATAAAAAGTCATCGCCAACACGACGACAAAAATTTAAAAGGCGTCGTGGGAGTCCTATATTAAAATTGTACTGCTTGTGGAAGTATGAAAATTGGGTCGTGAACCATGAATTTTATTTGGAAACCTTTCTTTGAATGATTTTGGTTTCACTATTGCACAATATTAATTTAAATTTTATTTATAATTTGGCTTCTGGTAAATTAAAATTTTAATTAGGTGGTGAAATTGGTATAACATTTATGAATTTCAAATTTTAAAGGTAAATAAGAAAAGAAATAAAATGCGAATATTTCGCACGGGTTTGCTAGTATTAATTAATATTCATATAAAATCATAATATTGATCATATCAGTAAAGTTCTAAAATGTTCTAATACAAACTACAATTTATCATGCAGTGAATTGTGTTCAAATCTTATCACGCATATTTATGCTATCAACAAACTTCCATTTGATGGCAGATCTCGATTACAATACGATAGAGTTAAAAGATCGATTCTTCTCGAATCGATTCATAGTAAAAATTCCTACCATTTTTAACGAAACGAGAACTTGCATGAAATTCAAATTAAGTATAATCCCCTTTTCGTATAATATTTAGCCTATGGAGGCAATTATTATATCTCAGAAACTCTACCACTCTCAATTTGGTAGAACCTTGCATCAATTCTTGCAATGCTGTCAATACTTCAATATTGATTATTGATCAGGACACTGATGAGATTGAAAGAAATATTGTTTATTGGTCGTGGTGAATTACTTTCTTCAAGCTGTGATGTGCTGAATTACGTCATTGACGATCCGAAATTTCTATTGTGTGTCTCTCACAGCAGCTTTTTATATCCTTTTTATTCAATCCAAATGAGTGACATAATTTCTCGACATACTATCTACCTCATGCACTTTTACCGTAAACTTTAGAGGAAATTCTGTTGCAAAATTATTCTTAATATGAATAAGAACCGTATTACGTTTCGCGTTTTTAAGAATAGTCATTACCCCCCGCCCCCCCATATTTTATCGATGTATTGAAAATGTTTTCTGTGGTGAATTATTTAATAATTTATGTGTTTATAATAAATGTGTTTTTTTCACTTTGCGCGTAGGATATGTCTGAAACTATTTAATATTTTTTCTTGAAATTTTCACAGATTATGTAACATATCAGAACCTTCAAACTGAACCTAAATTTGTTCCCCCCCCCCCTATTTTTCATATAGGTGATACTTCATATTTTAATAAAAAATAAATGATTTTTAAACTTTTTTTTTTTTTAAATATATTTTTAACCTAAATTTGAACAAATTTAAAGGTTTAGATTGAAGGATCTGATAAGTTACATAATCTGTAAAAATTTCAAGAAAAAATATTAAATAGTTTCAGAGATATTCTATGCGCAAGGTGAAAAAAAAAAAAAAAACATTTATTATTAACACATAAATTATTAAATAATTCATCACAGAATTTAAATTATATTCCAAAATACATAATGAACTTATAGGTAACAATTAGACATGCCCAATGAAGCTTAGTTAACAATAATTTACTTAAAAAAAGACTATAATTAAATCGATGTTTTTTGAAGTTCTAAGGGTCGAATGTCCCATTAAACAAAAAGATAAAAAAATATTTAATTTGAAAACATATTATTTTTTCAATATTTTAAAAAGTCACTAGTTTTAAACATTAATAAATATTAAAAATACTACACATAAGGCATAATGTTATTTTTATGAATAGCTTTTGCTTAACTGGTGACACGAGACAATCAAATACCAGTTTAAAACTAGTATGTTGTGGCCACCATAAGACTTTCTTCTATATTTTCCTATATAAATTCACTCAGTAACAATATTTAAAAAAAAAAAAAAAAAAAAAAAAAAACAGTTTTTTTTTTTCAAAGTTTTTTTTCGTTAAAAGTAAAAAAAAAAAAAAACGATAACTTTGTTTTAAATTATCACGGATTTATAGTTCAACCATTCGTTTAAAGTTATTGACGAGACCTTTCGAAAGATACCCATCTTGAAAATTTACCCTAATCACAAGTTTAAAATAACTCTCATTATGTACATTTATACGAAATTTTGTCCTATACTGCCATGTTAAAAGTTTACAAAAAATGCGATCACAGCGCCACCTGTGGAGCGATTGATTCCCAAATCTAATCAGCACCAGTTTTTGTCAGGGTGCAACTAAATACCAAGTTTGGTTAAATTTCTTTCATTGGTTCGTAAGATACAGTGTCCACAAAAATCGTGATACACACAGACAGACATTTTCTAAAAATTATCAATTCATATTCTGGACACACCAAAACGTGTAAATCCATCAAAAAACGGAGGTCGAAAAATTTCACGAATCCAATACTTTCTCTATGTTACATATAGAAGAAAGTAATAATTTTAGGGTCTATCACGCCTCATATTTCTGCTCATGCGCAAAATAGGTTCCACGTGTAAATAAAACAATTTTCCCATTTTTCCCTGAAAACAACGAATTAAGTCTTCTTGAGCAACGGCTAATCTTTAGGATTTCTCCAAAGTTTGTTGGCTAATTACTGATATTTCAGCGACGAAGATTTTCGTTCATTGTCTTGATACTGTTTTGCAAGATGACTGTCTGTCTGCTTTTTTGATCCATGCTCTATCAAGAAAATGTCTGGTAAAGTTTTGCGTCTGGAACAAAAGAACAAAATATCGGCGCAATGTATTTTTCTATAAATCCAGACGGATTAAAACAATTATTCTCTAGTTTGTTCAGTCTTTTAGAAAAACAGTATGCTGTTATATTTAACATCAGTTGTATAGTTACATTCTTTATATCAGAAGACTCAGATATTGATAGAAGTTGGATATATATTGTCGGCATAGGTATACCCTGCTATAAGGTATATTGTTTTATCCATTTTATATTATTTGTTCTATACTCATAAAAAAAAAAAAAAAGTATTGGATTCGTAAAAATTTTTCGACTTATAGTTTTCTATGTATTTACATGTTTTGAGATAGCCAGAAAACTACTTTGACATTTTTAGAAAATGTCCGTCTGTGTGTGTGTGACAAAATATTTTCGCATCTCTGGTTCGAGAACTAATGAACAGAATTTCGTATAATATAAATTTATATGTAAGTTCGGGGGCGTCCATTAATTACGTGAGGCGGTTTTGACGATTTTTTGATTCTCCCCTCCCCCCCTGGTGAGATTACGTGAGATTTGTCTTGACCCTCCCCCCTCCCCCCTCCCCTCCGGGCTTCGAAGTATTGCGTTGTCACCGGGTTCTGAGCTACTGTAAACGTTTCAAATGTCTAGCTAGTAGGGAAGTTAGTTAAAATTTGATTGCAAGATTTGTACCGGACAAACAAACAAGCATATAAACAAACAAACAAGAATAGAAGTTAATAAAAACATGGTAAAATAGAAAATTTTGGGACGGCAAAAACATATATATTTTTCTTTTGAATTATTATTTTTTTCTATATTCAACAGAGAAAAGTATTGGTTTCGTACAAATTTTTGACCTCGGATTTTCGATGTATTTACAAGTTTTGAGAGGTCTGGTACACGATTTGACCACTGCCAGTCGGTGTGTGTGCGAGACAAAATTTTGTGGCAACTGTATCTCAGGAACTGTTGCACATAATTTCATACAAATTAATATGTAGTTGCACCTTGATATAAATTAGTGCTTATGAATTTTGGCGATAATCGTCCAACAGGTGGCGTTGATATCTCGTATTTTCTAAATTTTTACACGGCAGTATTGGGCAAAATTTCGTATGAATGTGCATAAAGAGAATTATTGTTTTAAATGAAATTAGAAAGAATTACTTATACTAGTAGTTGTCAATGGACAAAAGTTTTTTGTATATGTAGGAGCATCGCTTTCCCCCTAAGGGAAGTCCCTCTGGGGGGGGGGGGGGGAGGATTTTCATTATGGATATCTTTAAAAAGATATCGTTCATACCTTTAAAACGAATAGTTGAACCATCGATCTGCGATAATTTAAAATAATATGATCGATTTTTTCATTTTTAACAAAATATATTTTTTTTTCCTTTTTAAATAGATATTTAATGTTATACCTCTCTAACATGGAAATAAACAGCATTCCACAGGGAAGATAATTTTAATAAATTACACAGGTTGACATGTAAAATTTTGATTTTGTAATTTTGACTGATATTTATGTTTTTGGTGTCCGGAAACCTAAAATGAAGTCAGTTTTTCTGTATTACGTATAGATTTTTGTCAATACAGGGTGCCTACCAATATAATTTCTTCACTCTTTCACCAATATAATTATATGGTAAGTTTTATAGTACGTTTTTATGATTAATTAATCATGGATACCTATTGTTGTAATAGCGCAGCACTAGTACGACGTAAAACCATACTAACCAACCAACCAACCTATTGTTATGATGGTATATGTAAGAAATTGTGTCGGTCAGCACCCTGTATTGACAAAAAATCTGTACGTGATAGAGAAAAATGGGCTGCATTTTCGGTTTCAGCGCATGAAAAAACATAAAGTTCAGCTAAAATCATCAAATTGAATTTTGTCAACTTCAATTTTGTAGGCCTGTGTTATTTTATAGAATGAATTTGTATAGAAAAATGTAGAAGAAAGTCATGTGGTGGCCACAACATACTAGTTTAAAAAACTGTTTTCGGCACGAAATAAACAAATACACATGACGTTTGCCACTTCAAATGGCCAACAATGGGGTATCGTGATAATTAATTTTTAATGTGATGCTATTTCAAAATAGATTTCTAATAATTTTACTGACGTTGATCTGTGATGATTGTTAAATGTAAATTTATTACGAATTGTGTTTAGAATTCGATAATTAATTTCTTTTTGTGTTAAATTTTAGAAGGATACTTCAAAAACATATTTTTGATAGCTTAATTCTATGGAAAAAAACATGGTAAATTACACATTTAAATCGACGAAATATTTCTTCCAGTTATATTTGTCTCCATTTGTGTTATTTTTCTACGGAAATTAATTTTTTACTTTCTTCTAATATTCAAAAGAAAACAGTACTCGTTTCGTAAAACTTTTTGACTTCGGGTTTTGATACATTTACACGTTTCGGGAAGCCTAGAACACGATTTGTAATTTTTAAAAAAAATGCCTGACTGTGTGTGTGTGACAAAAATTTCATGACAACTGTATCTCAGGAACTAAAGCGCAGAATTTTACACAAATTGATCTGTAGTTACACCTTGACATAAATTAATGCCTATAAACTTTTGGTGAAAATCGTCTAGCAAGTGGCCTTAGTTCGTTTTATTCTTGCATAAAAATCTTTTTTTGGAATTTTGATAATTTTCGACCACCTGTTTACGATGGATTTACATGTTGTGAGGTGTTCTGAACATGATTTCACCATTTTTAAAAAAGTTTGCCTGTGTATGTTACAAAACTCTGTGGACTCTACAGACTATGAACCAACGGTCGGAATCTTCCAAAATTAATATTTAATATAATCTTGATTTAAATTGTGGTGCTGGTTAACTTTTGGGAACTATCGCTCTGCATATTCGTACACGTTTATACGTGTTATTTTTCAAAATGACCCAGGCATGAGGATGATTTATATTAGTAAAGTTATTTCAATTAAAATTACTGGTGGACATTGAATTTTAAGAAAGTCTTTAAGTTTGTAATCTAGCATTTTGTATTATTTTCTTAAAAATAATTTAAAAACAAAATTATGAAGTACGATCTTTAGTCCATTAGGACTTAGAAAGTACCGCATATTGTATTTATTTACGTCATTTTTCTATCCGGTTAATGCAACTAATTATCATAAATTGCTACATGAATCCTGTCTAAGAGCGAGAAAAGCATAGCTATATCGGATTCTTTATATTAAAAGTAATGAAACCGTTTTCAAAAAAAAAAAAAAAATTACCAAAATTAATATAGCAATAACTATAAATAACTGTGTTTATCTATTTAAAATAACCTAATTGTTCTCAAAATTTTTTAGAGAAACGTAAATTTTTTAAAAACTTCAAATCAATTATGTTTACAAATCCAAAATCTCATACTTGAGTGTATAGAGAGAGGAATATAAAAACCATTACTTGTTTTAAATCATTGATGCCAATATATAAGCATTTCTATTATTGTACCGCTACTTCCAATGAGTAATATATTGCATATACGATGAGAGTTATATTAGTTAAATATTTAAATTAAAAATGACTGGTGGGTTTTGAATTAAAAATATTCTCTACCAGTTGGCAACAGTGTTTATAACACAGATGTTTTGACATTATTTTCTTAGATTTTTAAAATAAAAAACTTATGAAATACGAACTTTAGTCCATTAAGACTTCAAAAGTACCGTACATTGTATTTATTTACATCATTTTTCTATCTGGTTAATGCAACTAACTCTCATTTTACTACATGGATCCTGACCACAACAAAAGCATTGCTATATCGGATTCTTTAAATTAAAAATAATGAAACCGTTCTCGAAAAGATTTCCAAAACGAATAACAATAACTGTAAATCAATTGTGTTTATATATCAAAAATAACTAAAACGTTCATGTTTAAAAATCCAAAACTTCATTTGAGTATAGAAAGATAGGAAGGTAACAACTATTACTTGTTCGGAATAATTATTACCATCTTGTAGGGACATCTGTTATGAGACCCCGATCATGACTGTTTGGGGCCCTGGACAAAGCGAAATTAGAGGCCCCCTCGAAACCATTGTAACATCATTTATGTACGATAGATGATCAGTCTTTTGTACAATGCATAAACAATATTTTCGAGGCTAGATATTTAAATATGTTAATATTTTTTACATTTTTAAGATTCGTAATGACCTGGGGAGGGTTTTGTTTCAACGGGCAAACATTTCTAGGATTTACGGACAGAAAAATGAATTCAGAGGATTATCAGGATATTTTACGTACCAATTTACTGCCAATTAGAGATTTGCCAGCACGGCCGGACTGTGTTTTCCTACTAGATGGGGCATCCGTCCATTCCAACCGATCAACGAAAACATGGTTTATGTAAAATATTATCACACTGTTAGACTGGCCAGCACTTAGTCCGGATTTGAATCCCATGGAAAACATATGGAGGATCTTATCTCGTAAAATATTTGAAAATGGAAAGCAATATAGATGTGAAAATGAATTAAAAACTTAAAATGACAAAGCGTGGTATGAAATATCTCCTTCTGTAATGAAATGCTTAATTAATTCTATGGAACAACAAGTATTGCATGCTATAAAATGTCGTAGCAATACAATTCAACATTAAAAGTAAGTTTTTAGTTACTTTTATAACTGTAAAACCAAAATACTTACCGGTGTCTACACTTTTGAGACAGCACATTTTTATATAATTTAATATATATTTTATAATTTCAAACCTTTGATCATAATTTATATGTGTATATCAGCAAAATTGTTTTTATTTATTGCCTATCTCACGAAAATTGTACCTTATTACTTTTTATGTTAATGCAAATTTTATCGATTGTCTAAACTTTTGGAACACAGTGTATCGTCATTTGTGTCTGTACAAATTGAACAGTGCTTATAACCTTCTAGCGAGTTGCAGTCGCATTTCCAACCCCAGTTCCCATGTAATTCTTACTCCTCAGACCTGACATAACCACATGTGTCGTTTGGACATGACCTTTTGAACCACCCTGTATAAATTTTTTTTTTTTTTTTTTTTGCGTCAGATGTGTCTAGAACTTTTTTTGCGGGAAAAAATAATAAATGCGTAATAGTTATATCAGTAAAGTAATGTCCTTTTATTATTCAAAAAATATCATAATGTTACAAAGAAATTGGCAAAAAACTTTGTTATCTATTTTGATTTTAATATTTGATCTAATTTTCAAATCCTATATATCTCTGAAGTTCGCAAATATCTCTTGCCCCGACCCCTTCTTCAGTTACTGGTGGATAGTGAATTAAAAATATTCTCTACCAGTTGGCAACAGTGTTAGTAACACAGATTCTTTACTATAATTTTCTTAAATTTGGGGGGGGGGGGGGGGGGGAGTGTCTAGAACTTTTTTTGCGGGAAGAAATAATAAATACGTAATTGTTATATCAGTAAAGTAATGTCCTTTTATTATTCAAAATACATCATAATGTTACAAAGAAATTGGCAAAAAACTTTGTTATCTATTTTGATTTTAATATTTGATCTAATTTTAAATCCTATATATCTCTGAAGTTCACAAATATCTCTTGCCCCAAACCCCTTCTTCAGTTACTGGTGGATAGTGAATTAAAAATATTCTCTACCAGTTGGCAACAGTGTTAGTAACAGACATGCTTTACTATTATTTTCTTAAATTTGGGGGGAAAAAAAGCCTTATGAAGTATGAGCATTAGTCCATTAGGACTTAAAAAGTACTGCACATGATATTTATTTATATCATTTTTCTATCTGGTTAATGTAACTCTCATAAATTACTGCATGGATGTCGTCCAAGAACGACAAAAAGCACGGCTGTCGTAAAGACCTAAAGTATTTCAAAGGCGGAATCTGAAAAGAAGCCAAAGTAAACACTGTCCGAAAGCGTGGACGTGTTCGGATGGTTGCAGGATTTCTCTTATCTTTATCCACAATTTCACATCAACAAAATAGTGACACATGTATCATATGGGCACCCATACAACATTTTTTTGGGGTGGAAGCATGTTATGGCACTGTAAAAGGATTTTTTGGATACAAGAGACTTTTTTTTTTCTCTTTTTGTCTGAAAATATATTTGATAAATGATCTTGAAGAGCCATGGTTAAGTATTAAATTTCTTCTTAAATTTTTATTTTAACTTTCACCAGAAATTTTTGGCATTTGCTTAAATTTCTTTTGAAATTTAACTTTTTCTTAGATAATTCTTTTATAAAATCTGGTGTGACTCTACTCGACTTTACGAAAATTTTCGAACTGAATAGTTACCAGAAGTTAGAACAAATTTGAACCAGTGATTAATTCAGTAAATAAAAAAAAGCGCAAACCGCAATTGGGTGTTTAAGCGTTACTCTTTAATTTTCTATGTTTATTTATTTATTTATTAACCAGAAGAGAGGAGCTGCTCTGGTGCTGCTTCCCTGTAAAAGAACTATGAATGTAAGCACGTATATTTTTGCAGTAACGATCCTGCTGTAACGAAATTCTAAAACATATATTACTTTCATATTTTAAAAAATATGTTAATGCACATAATATATGTAAATTATTCGATATTTCTTAGTTAACAAAAGTATGGCTTATGTACTTATCCAGCGCTTTATTTATTTATTTGCGATGGGGGGGGGGGGCTTCGTAAAGGGATTTTCCAGAAACATATTCTTTTTCTTTTTCCTAAAATATATTTGATAAATGGTTTTGAAATGATGATTAAGAATTAAGGTTTTTCTTAATTTTTCAAAGTTACTCCTAAATAATAATACAGTAAAGCACCGTTTATACGTCTTTCAAGGGACTGACGTAAAAGGACGTATAAATGAAAAGACGTATGATCGAAATTGTAATAATAACACTTTAATTACTACAAATTTAATGACACTTAAGCAAAATTTATATGAAAATGCTAATTAATAAAGTTTCTTAAGTTAGTAAATGTATATTATACTTTTTTAAAGAAAATAATTAATAATAATAAAAAAAGAAGGTTTATTATAAAAACTGAGAAAAATCATACTATTAATGCATGACTGGGTACTAATTATATACGTCATATATTGAGTGTTATATTACATTTCTTAAGTACTATCCCTAACAACACAAAATGTTCCAGAAACGTAACAATCATATAACATTGAAACATTTCCGAAATATTTAAAAACGTTCAGGTTGCTTTACGATTAGTTTTAAAAATGTAGAAACGTCCGCGATCGTAACAAATAATCAGATACGTAACAGAAATGTTACAATCACTTAACGGATAGAAAATCAAAAAGGGCGAATGTTTCAGAAAGGTACCAAAGAGCATACTAAAACGTGTTACGTTTTTGAAAGATTGTAAGCTTTTTGCAACAAAACTGAAACATTCTGTGCTGTATGGGATATGAACACATTTTGAATATTAATTATATATATTGGGTATTTTCAATAATAAGGATACGATTTATGTCCATACAGATAGTTATTTAATAACATTAAAAATCTTTAATATTCGTCTAATTTGCTGCTTATCTCAATGAGTATTAAAAATTCTACTGTGAATTCAATTGATTCTTTGATCAGTATTTTTCGATCTTTCCTGCGTTCCTCCATTTAAGTTGCTTTCTAGAAAAAAAATCTGTCTTATTTAGAATGGAAAATAATGCCAGAGACAGAAATTTTGCAAATTTTAGTAAAGTGGAAAAGACGTATAACCGATATTAGCGGCGTATAAATGAAGAATTTTTGCATTAAAATGAATAGGAATGAATCGGGACTCCACTAAAAGGACGTATAAATGCAAAAGACGTATAAACGAGAGACGTATTAACGGTGCTTTACTGTACTAAAAATTGCTCATCTCACAGCTGTGTAAATGCCAGTTAGATCTTTTGTAAAAGAGTTGCATTTATTTTTTATTTATTTATTTATTTAAATATAGTAAAAATTTAACCCGGGAAGACGGGCATCGGGCCCGTAAAACTCATTTGTAATGTGTTTTCTCATATCACAGAAAGTAGCGCGCATCCTCCCGGGTTAAGTAAATCATCTTCGTCCAATTGTTTCTTTTTTGGAAAGCATAGTAATACAATTACATAGCACTATAAAGTAAAATATAAATGAAATATACAAAGCATGGAATCATTTTTGTGTATAAAACATTTTACATACGCACACACAAATGGACACACCTGCAGACGCATGTAAAAAATGACTGTAGAGTGACAAACGAAACCACCCATGCCCAAGTACGCGAACAATTGATATGTTTTTACTATAACAGATTGTTTTTCACAATATTTAGAGGCGTACCCTTTACTCTATACTAACATGTGTTATACGATCATCAACAGTTTAAATCATCATTTTGCGATATTTGGCTTATCTAACACGATACAAATGGATAATGGACCCCAGTTTAGAAATAAATTTTTGAGAGATTGGGAGACGATTATTGAGAAACCACACATAACTATGAAGGGTTCGATTTCCGCAATGTCTAAAAATTCGTTTGAATGGGATAGACAAGTAAATTATTTTAAACTGGAGTATAATACGCAAAAACACAGAGTGGCAAACACATCCCAGCTATTCTTATATTTTGGAAGAGAATTGCTAAAAACTTGTACTAATTTTGAGTCGCTTCAAATGACAAATGTTACACAATATATGCAATACAGGATACAAACTGTAATTATAAACGACGTGCGGAAAATAGAATTGGAAATATAAAAATAGCACTGGATGCGCCAAACGCAAGTTGTATATTAAGATTAATAAAATTAGAAATAATTATAAGATAAAAAAAACTTTTTATATACCATGTTTTAAATTTTCTGATGAATCACAGAGCTCTTATCAATGTGCAAAAAAATTTTAAAGTGATAATGATGTCAATTCTTGTGAGATGCATAATTTAACTTTTTACAATTTTTTAACGTTCACGTTTAATTAAATGTATTTATTTTTATGTCGAAAGAAAATGAACTACTCTTAATTTTTTTTTTTTTTTTGGGAACAATTAAATTATAACTAATGTTTTAATGGCTATTTTAACGCAATTAGGATGTTATTATTTTCACATTTTAATTAATTATAAGAAAACTAATCAAAAATTCGAAAATCGGACTTCGAAGTATTGTGTTGTCACCGGGTTTTGAGCTACTGTGAAATTTTAATTAAAAAACTAAATTACGGTATATATATACCGCCTTCCTCTAGAACGAATAAGTAGTCATTTTCTGAATAACTAAACTAGAAATATAGATTTCTGAGTTATGCGTATAAGGTAAGCAAATAAACTGAACAGACGTAATGATTGAGAATTTATAGTTTATATACATTTCTAGATAATGAAATAACATTATGAATCCTTTGTATTACAAGAAATTCTCGCTTGACTTTCTAGAATTGGGTCATAAACTCGAATTATAGTTTCTAAAACGCGCCTCTTGTTTTCGCATTTATTTGCAAAGATTTTTAAAATATGTTTGACCACGATAATATATAAGCTACCACTCTATAATTCTAATAGGGGTTTCTAGAACTCGCTTTTAAAGGACTAGAATTTTTAAAGATGACATGATTTTTTTTTTTTTTTTTTTTTTTTTTTTAATCAAAGCCACAATTTAACTTCTAGATGTCAGTTACAGAATTTTTTCTCAGTGCACGAATTAAGTCATCTGTGAAACAGGGCGCGAATTTTTACAAGCGCAAAATATATGCATAAATTTTGAAATCTTGCCATTATCTTTTTTTTTTTTTTTTTTAAGAAAAATGTAATTTTACATTTGTTCTTATTCTCTTGATACGGTCCAAAAAGATTCATTAGTAAAAAAAAAAAAAAAAAAAAAAAAAAAAAAGTGCAAAAATGTTAAAACATAAAATTTGTCATGCATACACATAATCCAGGAAAAAAAAAAAAAAAAAATCAGTTTAGTGAATTGAATATAAAAAATGACATAAATCATTGAAAGTAAAAAGTAAAAAAAAAAGACTTTTCACTGTAATGTGTTTGTAAGGATTTATACATATATATATGTGCGATAGCGGGCTAATTATGATTGATAAGTCTCACATTTGGACCGTTTCCAGATATGAAAGCGGAAAAGAGATTCTAGAGAAAAGGACGGGCAAACCTCTGACGCATTAACATTAACGGACGGTGCTTAATGATCAGAGAATTCCAGGGTGTTCGCGAAATTCTGAATTAGTTACGCTAGCTTTTCTCCTACACAAGTTTCAACTCTGGAATGCGAGATATTAAAATTTGTTAGCGCATATGCGCATTTGTGTTTCGAAAATGTTGGGTTATGATTTTTTAAAAATATATATCTGTATATGCATATTATGATACGCATCTCTTTGTAAAACATTCCCCGAATTTTCCTACATCTATGTAATAAAGACGAAATATGGCTGAATAATTAATATCTATCCTAATTAGCTCGATGTCTCGTGAAATATACATTTTATAATACATGTTTTTACTTTCTTCATATATCCAAAAAAAAAAAAAAGTATTGAATTCGTAAAAATTTTTGACTTCTGGTTTTCGATGGATTTACACGTTTTGAGTGATCCAGAACGGGGTTTGGCCATTTTTAGAAAATGTCTGCGTCTGTGAGAGATAAAATTTTTTTAGCAGCTATATCTCATGAACACAGAATTGCATATAAACTTATATGTAGCGATTTCCTAGATTAATGCCTATCAGCTTTTGGTGTCAACCTCTTAACAGGTGGCACTGCTATATAGCGATTTATACAGTTTAACAGAAGGCTATATCTCAGGAACTGCTGCACAAAATTTCATATAAATTCATATGTAGATGTACCTTGAGATAAATTAGTGCAAATCTACTTTTCGTACTGATAGCTCAATAGTTAGCGCTGTTATACAGCAATTTTTGTAATTTAAGGGAAGTCTCTATCTCAGATTCTACTCCGTATAATCAAATTAAACTTGATATTTGAGAAGACCATTGTAATAAATTATGCTTATTCAACTTGGATGCATATCGTCCAATAAGTGGTGCTGCTATACTGCAATTTTCTCCGAGAACAAGAAGATTATCTCAGTTTCTATGTCATATAACTGTCTGAAACTCGATATATGAGATAACCATTATCAAAACGCATTTTTTAAGATGTTATTTATAGAGAATAAAAATGCCTTTCTTTGGATATTTAGTGTTAGTTTTCTCTAAGATGAAAATCGTCTGCATTCATCATGGTAGATAATAATAAACAATAGTTTTTGTTTCAATAATTTATTTATACTGAGTGAATTTGTATAGGAAAATATAGAAGAAAGTCTTGTGATCGCAACAACATACTACTTTTTTCTTTTATTCTTCTTCTTCGGGCCGCGGTAGCCCAGTCGGTAAAGCGCAGGCCTCGTAATTGGAAGATTGCGGGTTCGGTAATCGAGCCGGCCAAAGACTGTCGTGTACACTAATGGTGGCTGGTGCACGTAAAATCTGTCGTGGTCGCAATGTCCTCCATGTTCCCATCAAAAATTATACCTCTGGGGGTCACCGAAGCGGGAAAGTCATCCCATCCCTTCCGTGAACGATCAGAATTGTGATGGCATGTCTCCGGATAATCTCTAGGGGCGTGTCCCAAACCGTCGCCAATTGCCCATCTGCACAGCACTAGTGCGACGTAAAATCCAACCAACCAACCATCTTCTTCTTTTTTTTTTTAAAGACACTTCTTAGTTTTCCTTTAGTCTTTCCAAAAAAGTATAAATAAAGCTGAATAATTAATATGTACCTTAATTAGCTCTATATCTGGCAGTATAATGCAGACTCTTTATTCTTGGCTTTTTTTTTTTTTTTTTTTTTTTTTTTTTGTAATCTGTATAGCAAAATATATATGTAAATACATAAAGCTGAATAATCAATATACTACATTTTAATTAGCTGTACATGTAGCCAAATATACGCATTATAATGCACGATTTTTTTTAAAAGACATTTTCTAGTTTTTCTTTAATCGAATAATTTTGAGGAGTGATATTTGATATGCATAAAGGACGAATAACTTTCAAAATGATTAGTCAACCATTACAGTTAAAAGTTAATTGTTGATATTCTGTAAAAAATAATCTGGCGTGTCACTCACACGACTTTCTCTTACCCTGAAATTTAATACTATAAATACAGGTTGGAGATTATGAAGTAAGATAACGATGTTATGTAAACCTATGTTAAACATTTCAAATTAGGCTTCGGAAGAGTTTTGTACGATAATTAAATCTGTGTGAGGGGGGCTACCGCCCCCCTCACACAGAATTTCCCCCGTATCATTAACGTACCTACATTTATATAGAATTTAATTAGGTTATTGAAAAATAATTCTATTTAAAAAAAATAATTTATTAAAACTATTATTTAAAAAAATTATCTTTTATAATAATGCAGACGATTTCCATATTAGAGAAGTAGTATGACACTAAATAGCCAAAAAAGTCCATTTTATTCTCAATATTAAAAAAAAAAAAAAAAAAAAAAAAAATCGTTAAAAGTGAAAAAAATCGATATCTTTGTTTTAAATTATCGCAGATCGATGTTTCAACCATTTGTTTTAAAGGTATTGACGAGTTCTTTTGAAAGATACCCATCATGAAAATTTACTTCCCTCGAGGGGGGACTTCCCCCCCAGGGGGGGAGGCGAGGCTCCTACATACACAAAAATTTTTTCCCAGTTGACTATCTCTATTACAAAATATATATATTCGTTTCATTTGGTTTAGTGCAGTCTATAGACGTTAAACTCTACTTACCTGCAATTTCCCCCATAGACGTAATGTATTAGAATTCTCTTGAGTGTCCCTGTACACGAACCATTTGCTTGATGTTAACGAAAATCTTACTGTAGCATCCCTATATGATACACATTTAGAATACCAAGTTTGAACTTTCTGCCATAATTTGTTTTTGAGATATGCTGATAACAGACAGACACACAGACAGACATACAGACAGACACACAGACCATTTGCTAAAAACATGATTTTCGTATTCAGGGGACCTCAAAACGTGTAAATATAACAAAATCTCGCGTTCGAAAATTTGACCCAAAAACAATACTTTCTCTACCTTATGGGTAAGAGAAGGTAAAAAGTCTTTAAATGAGACAACACTGACCATTAAGTGAAATTAACCCTTTGCCAGTTCTATTCAATTTCAGTCCTCTGGTCAGTGTTGCGGAATTTAGGGTCATTTTTATTCAACATCCACCACTAAATATTAATTGTAACGTTTGCCTAATCACTTCGAAAGTTATTTGTCCATTGTGCATGTAAAATATCATTCCTCAAAATTATTGGTGATAGTTGATTAATAGAGTCACTTAATTTCGTAACACTGTTTAAAACACTTTAGAGCATTAGGGACAGCAAAGGGTTAAATAGCATCGGGAAAGAGTTAACCTCTCTAAAAAAAAAAAAAAAAATCTGGAGTGACTCCACTCGACTTTCCGAACATTGAGTAATTAACAGTTTTGTATATAAAGTAAAGAAAGAGGAGTAAACAAACAAAAGCGAGAAAACCATAATAGAGTTTTTGAGTATTTTTCTCCATATATTACACGATGTTTTATTTAACGCTACTGAACTTTGAACCCATAGGTCATAATGATAAAGAATTTTTCGTTGTGTCCCTGTGAAAACCTACAAATGCGTGCAACGGTAACCTATAACATGTGCAAAATTTTTTTGCTCAGAATAATAAAGCATTTAGACGCTATCGCACTTTTAAAAATTTGGCCCCATAAGCCATAATGATAGAGAATTTTTCCTGGTGTCCCTTTAAAAAAACTATAAGTGCTAGATTCACCAAAATCAATAGGGTTCGTAATATGGTGACATACAATATACGTACCAACTTTCAGCTTATTCGAACAAAGCGTTTAGACGCTAACCTGTTCACTCACAGACATACACACACACACACACACACACATACATACATACATACATCATCGTAAAAATTGTGAAAACGGACTCAGGGGACCTCGAAACGTATAGAAACATCAAAATCTCAAATTCGGATTTTTGACCGTTTTAGTCGTCTTTTACGACATGCACGGGCTACAGTGGGACAATTCTAACCCGGTCCCACACGAGGCCAAGCTCTTCAGTATCCATCTAGCTCCCTCGTATCAACTCCTCTATTCTTCAAGGGTTGTTGATGTCGCTACGGCTGTCCTAGGTACCTTCGGTCCTATTTGACTCCTCTGCACCAACTTCTTAGACAAGACGACAACAACAAATTGTTTCATTTTGTATCATGATGTTTTTAAAAACTGATTATTGAAGAAGCATTCTTATTTTCGTTGAATTGCACAAATAGTACGGCGAAGTTGAAATATTTCTCGAAACTTGCATATGTTTCTTATGAATGTAAAAAAAATGATATATAATTGTGTCGAATTGCTTGATTTCGTGTCATGATATTTCTTAAAAACTGATTATTAACAAAACATTTCTAATTTCCGTTAAATTACACAAATAAAATACTGTACGGCTAAGTCGAAAAATTTCTCGAAACTTGCATATGTTTCTTATGAATGTAAAAAAAAAATGATATATAATTGTGTCGAATTGCTTGATTTCGTGTCATGATATTTCTTAAAAACTGATTATTAACAAAACATTTCTAATTTTCGTTAAATTACGCAAATAAAATACTGTACGGCTAAGTCGAAAAATTTCTCGAAACTTTCATATGTTTCTTATGGATGTAAAAAAAAATGATATATAATTGTGTCGAATTGCTTGATTTCGTGTCATGATATTTCTTAAAAACTGATTATTAACAAAACATTTCTAATTTTCGTTAAATTACACAAATAAAATACTGTACGGCTAAGTCGAAAAATTTCTCGAAACTTTCATATGTTTCTTATGAATGTAAAAAAAAATGATATATAATTGTGTCGAATTGCTTGATTTCGTGTCATGATATTTCTTAAAAACTGATTATTAACAAAACATTTCTAATTTCCGTTAAATTACACAAATAAAATACTGTACGGCTAAGTCGAAAAATTTCTCGAAACTTGCATATGTTTCTTATGAATGTAAAAAAAATGATATATAATTGTGTCGAATTGCTTGATTTCGTGTCATGATATTTCTTAAAAACTGATTATTAACAAAACATTTCTAATTTTCGTTAAATTACACAAATAAAATACTGTACGGCTAAGTCGAAAAATTTCTCGAAACTTGCATATGTTTCTTATGAATGTAAAAAAAATGATATATAATTGTGTCGAATTGCTTGATTTCGTGTCATGATATTTCTTCAAAACTGATTATTAACAAAACATTTCTAATTTTCGTTAAATTACACAAATAAAATACTGTACGGCTAAGTCGAAAAATTTCTCGAAACTTACATATGTTTCTTATGAATGTAAAAGAAATAATGTATATTTATTATATATATACCTTAACTTATATATATACTTAATAATATGCACCCCGCTGCAAAAAGATAGGTACAAAGGGTATTTTCTTTGATTTTTCATAAAATAATATTATCTAAATTGTGCTTATCATTTATTATTATCATAAAATAACACTATTACCGGACTAATTTTTGTTTTATGACTAATTTAGAAAAGTTTTAAGACTAAAATTTGTCTAATTTAAGACTACACTCCGCGACAAAAAGATAGGGACAAAGGTTTTTTTTAAATTTTTCATAAAATAACATTATCTAAATTGTGCTGATCATTTATTATCATAACAGAATATTATCATATCAAAAACATATTAAATATTTGAACCATATTCAAAATATTCATATTCAAAATAATCATATTCAAAAATTTAAACAAAAAACCATCTGTTCCTATCTTTTTGTCGCTGTGTGTAGTCTGAAATTAGAAAAAATTTAGTCTTAAAATTTTTCTAAATTAATCTTAAAACAAAAATTAGTCCGGGAATAGTGTTATTTTATGATAATAATAAATGATAAGCACAATTTAGATAATGTTATTTTGTGAAAAAAAAAAAAAAAAAAAAAAAAAAACCCTTTGTACCCATCTTTTTGTCGCGGGGTGTATATGTTACCGATAAAACGCGAAACCCGATTACCTAGCTAATCTGCAGATTAACTAAAATGACCCGTTAAAGTGCGGAATAAAGAGTTTTCCGCATTTTAACTAGGTAATCTGCAGATTAACGGCTTCTGTGTCGTTAAAGTTCAAATGTTTGTTTCGAGCTTTAATTTTTTTACATTCACTATGACGTCAAACAGTCATGTGATACAGATACGCGAATCCCAGATTAGTCTGTGACGCGATTGACCTTCAAACACAAACCGAAACTTTTATCCCTTCCTCTCCGCTGTGATAAACAGTAAACACAAAACGTGGGTCATCGAAGCTATGAGGATTAGATTTCTTATTATGACCAACACAAATTTTAAAGTACAAGTAAGTTATAATTGTTTTGAGTTTATTTCTTCTCTTTTTTAATTCTGTGAAAATAAGTTTGATAAGGGTCTGCATTTTATTAATGAAATATAATCTTAATTAAAAGCTCTCTCTCGTGAAACTTCATTTTAAATTATGAATCTTGAATTTACAGCACAGTAATTATTTTCTCCCGAAATAAAACTATTAAACCACAACTTTTTAAAACTACTTTATTTTAAAATTGATTTAAATTACTATTATTTACTGAAAAAAAGAACAGATGTATTATTTTTTAACTCTGGAAAATATAGCATTCAATATTATGGCATTATTCAATAAATACTTAATATGAAATTTTTATGCATTTTTTAGCATTTCATTACAATTTTTCTTTTTTGTTTCTTTCAATTTCTAGTTTCCTTTATATATTTTATATATCATGATTATATTTTTATTTTTAATTTTGTTCGCTTTTTCAAATAATTTCGTTGTAGTTTATCACATAAAATGTGTTAATAAAGTTTTTTTTTTTTTAATTGTAAAATTAATATATTTCCTAAACTTGTACAGTTATATGTGTGCTGCAAAATATAGTTTAATAAAGCATTGGAAAACTCTCATTTTAATTTTCATGCGTTCTAAAAATTATTAAAGCAGTTTTAATTATTTGAAGTGCAAGTGCTTCTTAAAATGCTTCTGATTTGTCTAATTTAATATTTCTTTAGCGAATTAAAAATTGGTGCATAACTTTTTTTTTTAAATATAGTAATAGCAATATAAGTTGTTAATAAAACGTTTTTTTTTTTTTTTTTTTTTTTTAATTTAAATTGTTAAATATTTTTATTTGAAAAGAAATAGTTACTGTATTACAATTCTAACATTCATTTATAAAATAGAATTTATTGAAAGCTATTAAAGATATTATATTTCATATTAAAAATGCATAACATCTTCAAACTTATATTGACAGAATAAAAAAGATGAAATAAATAAAACAAATATAACTTTAAAACACATAAAAATTAAAACACATACAGATTAAAATAATAAGTAAAGAAAGAAAGAAAAGAAAAGCAAAGCAAAATAATCTTTTTTTTTTTTCTTTTCCCGAATGAAAAAAACAAATACAACACAGCGTGCTGTAAAATTATACCACCAGAGATCTTATTTTCACTTTAACGAGTACCTAGTAGGTAATGTGCAGATTATCTAGGTAATTCGCAGATTACCTAGGTAATTTGAGAAACAAAACAATTTTCCTCACTTTAACGGATCACCCTAGTTAATGTGCAGATTACCTAGCTAATCTGCAGATTAACTGATTTCTGCACTTTAGCGGTAACATATATACTTAATAGTATATATATATGCTTAAGAATTCGGTTTTAGTAAAACCGTTTAAAGGCTAAATGTTTTCTTTTTAGTTCAACCTTTTTTACCCTGTACTTTTTGTAAAAGAAAGTATTGGAATTATTTAAGATGTTTTTTATTTTTAGAAAAGAATCACTTGCCTTGAATATACCGTCGTGTAGTATTTATGATTAACGCTATCTCTGACTTCATTCTGAGACAAACCTAATCGTGTACTTTTTTTAAAATATTAATTTGCACTGGATGACTGTTCAATCCCCCATTATATTTTTATTTTCATAAATATCTTCTATTGGTCATACTATATTTATGACAAAGAGTAAAGAATTGAATTCGGTTGGTGGCCAGAGATTGAAATTCCCTACCTGCTAGGCTATCCTGCCTTTCGATTCGATACTTTCAATTTATTCTAATTTGATACGTAATTTTGCTAGTATCAGTTTCGTATTTTAGTTTGCATGCTATTATATGATATAAGCGTAATTTATGTCGTGCCCCATAAAACTTCTTTATGCTAAATATTACCCTATTCTGCCATGTTAGGAAAATCTTGAATTTTTGATAACTTATTAACTTATTAATGTAGACTGTTAATAATCATTAATGTTCTTGAGAGTAACATAAATGATATTTGGAATCTAGCCCGACATTTTCACTGTGAAAATAATATAGTGCAAGTTTATGCGAAATTTCGCCCTTACCATGTTACCGTAAACTTCGAAAAACTCACGAACTTTTCAGATTAGAATCTTGAATTTCATTAAGTTTCTTGCCAGTATCAATAAATGATCTTTTAAAAGTGGTCCGACTTCGTTAGATTGATTCATTCTTGATATAGACTATTACATGTTGACTAATACACTAATAGACTAATAATTTTAGTCTGCATAGACTAATAAGTTAACTAACAAGCTAATAGTCTGAATCACCTGCAAACAAACTACGCATGGATTTTGTGATTTCCAGATTCCCAGTAGGGTAAGTGCACCAGTGATTGACACTTTTAGAGCAATCTCTGATGTTTTTAATGTTCTAGTCATCTGAAAATATTTTTAGAAATCTTGAGTTAATACATATGGCATGAAAGACATTCAGAACCACATATACCTTAAAATATATACATTTGATAACAATTATTTTTTTTAATGAATTTTTATTTGACACCCACTCAATGTTCCAGTCATTGACACTATCAGCCTTTCATTTTATCAGTAATTGGCACCCTATGTTCCAATGTTTGACACTGCTAATTATTCATTTTACCAGTTATCAGCACCCTATGCTCCAGTGTTTGACATAAAATGTTAAAATTCTTATATGTAAAATATATGATTTTATTATCTTTCTTAATTATTAAATATTTCGGGATAGATGTCAATTACTGGAGCATGCCAATCACTGAATCACCTAACCTACTTCAAAACGTGCGAAAATGACAAAAAACAAACGTGGAACATTTTGACGAATACCTGAGTTCCCTATACCAATAGTATGATGGGAAACTAAAAATATATACAAGTTTTAAATATTACATGAAACTAAAATGTAATGATGTATACAGTTCTAACAGATATTACTGTACATTTTCTTTTCCTCACATCTCGTTCTCATCCCGTACTGGGACTCAACTGATTTACCTCGTACCCTTTTCGAAAAGGGTCGTTCCCGAAATTCTTTAATATTGCTACATTCCACTTTGACCGCCTTTTCGCTGCATCCCGGTGTAGGCTTTTGCGTACTTCAAGACTTCATCATTGATCCATCCACATTACCGTAGCAACAATTGATTTTTGCTCCAGTTCGCCCCGTGCTATGTGTGAGCGCATGTGTGGACGCGTGCTTTCCAGATTCCCTAGCTGGACTATTTTAAAAATTTCAACCACCTTCACCAACCACCCTCCTTTTTCTCTGCTGATACTCCTTTTTAACTTTTTCACTTCTTTTACTTTTTTCCCCCCTCCAAGTGAAATAGTTACATCTATCTTGTAATACCACGGGTGGTGTGTTTAGAGAAAGGAAAGGCCCGTGTGATGTTGGCCGAAAAGATGTATGATTCTATAAATAGAATGACATTAAAGAAAGATGACGTGATTTAGTCTTCGTAGGAAATAGTCGTAGTGAATAAATTAGGCAAATTTAGTAAAGTTATGATTTTTACTTTCTCTTACCCATAGGGTCGAGAAAGTATTGTTTTTGGGTCAAATTTTGGAACGCGAGTTTTTGTTATATTTACATGTTCTGAGGTCCCCTGAATACGAAAATCATGTTTTTAGCGAATGGTCTGTGTGTCTGTCTGTCTGTTATCAGCATATCTCAAGAACAAATAGTAGCAGAAATTCCAAACTCGGTATTCTAAATGTGTAACATATAGGGATGTTACAGTAAGCTTTTCGTTGAGATGAAGCAAATGGTTCGTGTACAGGGACACTCAAAAGTGTTAAAATGCATTACGTCTATGGGGGAAATTGCAGGTAAGTAGAGTTTAACATCTATAGACTGCACTGAACAAAATGAACCGAATATATATTTTTTGTAATAGAGATAGTCAACTGGGAATTTTTTTTTTTGTGTATGTAGGAGCCTCGCCTCACCCCCCCCCCCCCCTGTGGGGAGTTGTGTATGAGCCCCCCTCATACACAAATAATTATCATATAAAACTCTTCCGAAGCCTAATTTGAATTGTTTAACATAGGTTTACATAACAGTACTCGTTATCTTACCTTTTAATGTGCAACCTGTATTTATAGTATTAAACTTCAGGGTAAGAGAAAGTCGTGTGAGTGACACACCAGATTATTATTTTTTCTTTAAATCACAAAATTGTCATCTGTAAAATTGATATCGATTCCCATTTTATTTTAAGTTGTTTTACCGGAGTATTATTAATCCATTCGCTGTCAAAAAAGGTGATAATTTGTCGTAGCCATTTTCAAAAGATAAAAATGTTTCAAATCATAAATTCAAATTGGCATTAATTACAAAATCGTCGTAATTGGAGTAAATACAAATCTCTATTCTATTTTATTACGTCAGAGTCCTATTAATTCTTTGACTGTTAGAAAAAGATGATAGTTGTCGCAGGTGAAAAAAGTTGTCGTATTAGTCATTTTCGTAAAGATAAAAATGTTTCAAAGTAAATACAGATCGGCATTCTATTTTAAGTTATTACGTCAGTGTCTTATTAATTATTTGACTGTTAGAAAAAGATGATAGTTGTCGCAGGTGAAAAAAGTTGTCGTATTAGTCATTTTCGTAAAGATAAAAATGTTTCAAATGAGAAATATAAATTAACAAAAATCGCAAAATCATCGTTCACTGGAGTAAATATCGATTAGTGATTCTGAAGAATGGGACAACTGGTCGTTGCCATTTTTAAATGTCAGATTTTAACGACCCAGAAATTTAACGAACAAAATCAAATTCGTGTGACTTATAATCAGATGTATTTTATGGAACAAAATAAAATTCTGTACAATTTATTCAGTACAAAATGAGTAAAATGCATATCGGAGAAAACCACAGAAAACTCCGAATGGCTAGGCTAACGAGCACGACTTAGGATTGAACCCGTTAACTCCCGTCTTCCAGTTTTCAGAGCAGAAGCTCTCGGCCACTGATGAAGTTCTTACTTTTTTTCACTACTAGTTTTTTCCTTTCCAAAAATAAGGTAAATTAGGACTTTAGTTGGTCAAATAAAATAGAAATAGCAATATTCTGCTAAAATAAAAACAAAAATTAACTGTAGCGGCGATTGTGGAAGTGGGTTATATATGTTCCACTGGTCTTTCTGGATGGAACACATATGTCCCAGTGGAGTTGAGGTGACGATATAAAATACAGTGAAACGTTCAGTTTCCTAGTTCTAAATTAGTTTACAATACTTTTGTAGATATGCACATGAAAATACATGAAATTACACTAACATATGAATGTAATCAATGGAAACCAGAGGGACATGCACACCAATAATTTTCGCGCTTATTTATCCCATTGAATAAGTTAAAAATATCTCCGGGACATATACGTCCCAGTGGGATTGAAAGGGTTACGGGAGGTACACAGTTGTACATGTAGGTAAATAAGAGTTAAATTATAAAGCTAAAATATATAAGAATTTGGGCGCTAAAGGGAGGTGACTATTTAAGTAGTGGTAGGGTTTTAAAGTTGGTTGGTTGGTTGGTTGGGTTTTACGTCGCACTAGTGCTGCGCAGATGGGCAATTGGCGACGGTCTGGGACACACCCCTAGAGGTGGTCCGGAGACATACCATCACGATTTTGATCCTCCACGGAAGGGATGACTCTCCCACTTCGGTGACCCCCAGAGGTAGGGTTTTAAAGAGATTTCACTGTACAGTCGAACCTCGTTAAGGGCCCGCTTCACTCACCGTCGCCGGAAGCCGAAGCTAATGTTATTCTTTTGGAAATTTTCTTTACTTATTACTTATTAACTAATCCACATTTTTAAATTCTGTTTTCACATTCAGAAAATTCCTAACTGTTAAATTGACGCACCTTTTTTAAAAATGTATTTTTTTTTTTTTTTTTTTTTTTTTTTTTTTAATATTTTATTTTGAAGCTGTAAAGTACGAATTTTCAACATGTGAAATTTCTCATTTTGCAATTTCAAAATAAAATATTAAAAAAAAAAAAAAAAAAAAAAAAAAAAAAAAAAATACGTTTTTAAAAAAGGTCCGTGAATTTAACAGTTGGGAATTTTTTGAATGTGAAAACAGAATTTAAAAATATGTATTAGTTATTAAGTTATTTGTAAAGAAAATTTCCCCATAGAATAACATTGGCTCGGGCTTACGGCGACCGTGAGTGAAGAAGTCCGTTTATGTGAATCTCAAGGGGAATAAAAATATTGTTCATGTTATCAGTAATTCCTGTTATGAGTAATTCAGAAATTAATCTTCATTTTGACGGGGATTGTGGAAACAGTTCATGTTAAAAGTAATTCACGTTAACGAGTTACAACAGTATTTCCATTTTTATCCTTTCTAATATTTTGTGTATTTATCGTATTGTACGTTTTTTCTGCGGTGTGTAATTATTCTTATTTCAAACGTAAGCCTTATATTAATCTCAACTGAGTGATAATTCTTCTATTCTATCTGCTTCCCGAATGTTGATTTAATTTTTATCATCTTTCGCAACCTTCATTTAATATTTCTTCCCTTTTATTTTTCTTTCCGCTGACTGATATGAAAGGATTTCTATGTTCATGGTTTCATATGTTGTTTATATTTTCGTCACTTCTTCTAAAAACAGCTGTCTTATCTTAAATGTTCACGGCTAAAAGGCGTGTAAATAAACAGATAAAATAGACGAGCTGCTGAAGTGCGATGACTTCTTTTTTTTTTATATATCTTTAATTTGCTTTGGTTGTTATTTTTACGCTTTATAGCTCTTTTTTTAATGCCCCGCTTTCAATGATAAGTTCCGCCAATCTATCTACTGATAGTGGAGACTGATTAAAAAATATCCCTCTAACCCACATCTTTAGCATACTTTTAGGTTTGTTTGCTATACAGTAAAACGGTTAAGGCAGTATTACACACAACGATCTTTCAGACAACTCTCATTTGAGCCAATTTTTACTCCAATTTTTGAAAGCCGAAATCCGAAAGAGGGTTACAATAGTTGAGTCAAAAATTATTCGAAAAACTGGTTTGCAAGGTACACAGTACATGGCATAGACCTTATAAGATAGACCACGCATCCGCCTCATTATCTGCCCGCGAGATGAGCTAGCTTCCCCAGCTAAATTATCACGTGATGCGGACCTGGAGAGAGAGACGAGAATGAATATTTTGGGATTTTTCCTTAGGAAAGAAAGTACTTTTGAGTTTTTTAAATTTCTGTATACATACTTTTCCTTTAAGCCTTTAGATTTACGCATCGTTGGAAAACTAAAATGTCATAGATTAATTATAAAAAAGTTTCTTTTGTGAAAAACCATTTTGAAGGGGAGAATTTTTTGCTTGATTCTTACAAAAATAAGTGCTTTCTTATAGAAGAATCTCCCTCAAGTCTATGTCACGTGACATGCGGAGCTGACCGCAAAGGATGAAGGCATCAGATTACGCCCTCATGTTGAAGACATTCACTATAATGGGAAGTCCTATTGGTGGCGTAGTCTATATATATAAGGTCTATGGTACATGACAAGCGAAGCTACTTATCGCTGTTTTAACGTGGACGACGGATGCGTGCGAAAAGAACAACAGTGAATGAATTTTCCCCCGACGTTTTCTTTTTTCGAAGCGTAAGGAACTTTCTTTTCATTGACTTGTCACAGTAAAAGAGTTGCTCATACGAACAACTTTCTCTGACTAGCTAGAAAAATTTGTTCGTATTCCCAATTCCTATTACACTGGGCTTTGAGGTGATTTGAGAAAACAAAATTGGCTCAAATTAACAATTGGCTCAAAAGTTGGGCGTACACTCGTGTGTGTAATAGGGGCATTATACACTGTTCTTTCAACCCCTTACCTGCCGACGAAAACTTACGATATTCGCTTCCCAGTGCCACCAATTTTCACATAGCGTGCCACCAATTTTCGTTATGCGTTCACTATTCCAGAAACATTTCCTTTCCGATTCCTCCCACTCCCCCACCTTCTTTGAAATAATAAATCCTTTGAAAACACTGTCATGGTCATTTAATTGCACTCCAAAGCCGTGAGACTTGTTTTACTGGTAGCAGCGTAACACAAAGGATCGTACTTCAACAGGACGTATATATACGCCCTGGGCAGTTAACGCATCGGCATAGCGAGACGAATATATACGCCTGGGGCAGTTAAGGGGTTAAAGAATGAGCTTTTAGAGAAGTGTCCTTTTATTAGAGGGTATACAAAAATCTTAATCAACCCATTTAATCTTATTGTCTTATTTAGAACAGCTGAAAAATATCTTCTGTTAAAACCCTATAAGCGTTAAGCCCGTCTTTTTTCGACAGGCATAGTCAAAATAAAAGGCTGGTGTAGCTAAATTTTGAAACATATGTTGCTTTTTTCAAGAAAATAAGATTAATAAACATGTGTAGTATACAGTATTAAATTCTCATATTTATACTGTGCATAGTATTAATTTTATGAATCATTAAACATATATACCGAAAAACGGCTAACGCTGAAAGGGTTAATCCGTATTTGTGTGGCGCGAACATTTTGTGAGCTGGAAAATGTATCGGTATGTTTCTGCTATGTTATGTTTCAAAGAAAAAGGAAAAATATCGTCTGCTTAAGAAAAAGTAGAGTTTAGAGCATGGCGAGAAAATTTCAATATTGGCCAGCTTGGCTTCCTGTAGTTCAACAGTCACGTGACTTTTTTATGAGCTATCTTTACCACTGAAAAAGGTTGCCATTGTCCCGTCCACTTTTATAATAGGTCTATGTTGCGAGATATAGCTGTGTCGTGTAATAAGAAGCTGGAATTTTCAGCTGTAGTCTAAAACTCTACTACGTTCCTTTTTTAACTTTTATGATCTCTTTTTTTATTGTGACTGTCTTTTATTTTAATTAATGTATTAAATAATGTTTTCTGGAGCTCTTTCTTTAAAGTACTGCTCTAGAACTCTAATATACATTTAAGATATTACTTATTAGAGCATAAAATTGATTTTCTTTGCATATTTAGCATTATACTTCACTGGAGCGAAAATCGTCTGCATCATCATGGAAATCATCATGGAAGATAAATTTTAATAAATAACAATTTTATTAAATCCTTTGTACAGAGTGAATTCCCAAATGAAAATATAGAAGAAAGTTCTGTGATGACCACAACGTACTAGTTTTTATTTACTTATTTTATTATTATTATTATTTATAATCGTTGATTTAAATATACGCTGTTTATTTATTTATCTGATTCCATTCTATTAGCAGAAATTCTTTTTCAACAATAACAAAAAAAAAAAAAATTAATCATGCCGGTTGCATAGATTAAAAATCTTTTTAACTGCACTTGTCCATTACACCAGGACCTTCACATTACCTTCAACATAAGAGCAGTTTTAATAGCTTTCTATAAACTGTGTTATCACGATAGCTCTGTACATTCAAATCACCTAAAACATGTTCCATTCGCACTTAATAACATATGTCACTCTAGAAAATTGAACTGTATCGGCCAATCATTACAGTAGTCGGATGTGATATCACAAAACATGGATTGAGCCTTGCACTTTATTTCCCAGGAGACCCTCGAGAGCTGTCAATTCCCATATTAACTCCACTCCTATCAATGTGTTAGCGTGACCAGTGACGCGTTTACACGTGACCTGCGTGTCCAGCGAGCCCCTTTAGACAAATGAAAGCTAATAGTCGAAAATGAAAATTTTTTGTGGAATTTCCCTACCATCAAATTGGTCCTGCAAAATTGTTACCGAAAAAGCAAAAGTGTATTGATGGAAAGGGGTGGGGGGAGTAGAAGTGAGGCCTCACAGGGGGTTGTTCGAAAGAAATTGTTGGGAGCAGCCGACCGTAACTCTCTTCGGAACGTGATGGGCAGTTAGAGTGACTTTATTTTGAGGAATGTATCCGCCCAACGATTTGCTCATTTTCTTTACTCCATGGACTTGTTTTTATTTATTTATTTATTTTTTCTGAAAGTCGATTTCATGACGTACAGCTCGTCGTAAACAATTTCTTGCTTTTATTAGTTCATTTATTTCTGATGCGGATTTATAAGAGAAACATTGTATATGTGAAAATATAGAGTAATATATAAATTGTTTCTTGTACTTCGTGTAACTGTATATTAAAGTGCATTTAATTGTTTTATTTATTTCTTCTTATTTTATTTATTTCGCAGCTTTAGTACCTATAGTTAAGTTACAATGACTTTAATCTCAATTGATCCACATTACATTATTTTATAATAATAACCTTTATTTATCTCATTGATAATAACAATGGACTATTTCTTATATATTTCACATATAAAGGATATCAAAAACATTATGAACTGCAATTCGAATCCGGGACTTGGTGCTCCAGAGGCCGACTGTGCTACTACTTACCGACTGTGCAATCACGTGGGCTATTTCTTTAAAGTTAACGGGTTTTACTTTTAACAATCGCAGAAAGTTAAAAAAAAAAATAGTATTCGCTTAACAATTTTACATAGTTGGTCGCTGAAAGTAATAAAAAAGAAATTTTTAATGAAAACCGATATTTTGTAACATTTAAATTGAATTGGACGTTTCATATAAAGCAAATCAAATTCGATTAATTACAAGTTTTTTATGGACGGGGAGAGCAAATCACCGTGACAAATAAAGTGTATCACAGTCACTGCGATGCAAAGAAACCTCTGCATTTACATCGCAATTCAGAAATAGCTGAATAGCGAATTGCTTTGCGATACTGGTTGTATGGAAACATGCAATACTTTGAATAAATGAACAATGTTGGCAAAGAAAAGTTTTATGTCAGTTATTCAAAATTCATGGCAATGCAGTGGCGGATCCAGATCTTAACTTTTGGGGGGGCTAAGACTTCTCAAAATGTTATTCTATACCAATAAAAAATTTCCAATTGCAATATTCAATTGTGAATGTCAGTGTTTTGGGGGGGGAGGCTTCAGCCCCCTAGCCCCTCCCCCCTTAAATCCGCCATTGGGGCAATGGTAGCTAAGTAAACGGTAGCTCATTTGACAGAGCATAGAACTCGTAATAGTGGGAATTGCAATTCAATACTAGGTTCAGAGAAACACTCTCATTGTCGTGTAATACAATGATGGCTGATGCACGTAAAATCTTCCGAGTCGACAATATCCTCTATGTTCCATGAAATAAATGCCTATGGGGGCTTTACGAAATGAGGGAGCCATCCCTTTCGCGGAAAATCAAATCTGTGATGACATATTTTCGGACCATCCTTAGGGGTGAATCCCAGCCTGAAAGATATTGTGTTCTGCCGTACTAAAAATAATAAAAAACGCCGGAAACCACAAGCAGACATAAATATGAAAAATAACACAAGCTACAAGTTTCAGTTCATGGAATATAGGTCAGGGTACAAGACTATGGTATTGATATATCATATATATTGTAAATTAATAATATTAATAAATTCATTTTTCCCAATTATACCATTCTGTATTTCCACTTCACTTAATTATTTGACTGTTTCAATATCTTTCATCATAACAAATGCATTAAATTTATATACTGATGAATCTTTCTTTTACCCATTGTCTGCCTGCAATAATAATTAAATCATTAATTCCTTCGCGAATATTCTCACAATTCGCAAAAGTTCGTAGGGAAATTATTCTTTTATAAAATAGATTTTATTTCATCTACATAATACTATTGAGAGTGCATAAATTTATGTGTAGTTTATAGATTCTTTGCAATAACTACAGACTATCCCTGCAGTGATGCTAGATGGTCGAAAATTATTTCCCCAAACAGGTCTTCAAATTTCCTCAAATCAGGGGGTTTTTTTTCGAAAAAATCCCCAACTTGATTTCTACTAAAAAGGGAAAATAAAAATTTTTTCAAAAAAAAAAAAAATATATATATATATATATATTAAGCAGATTTAAGTGGATTTAAGCTGATTTTTCCCCCAAATGAAGGCAATTTTTGAAAAAAATCCCCAAATAACAGTAAAGCTATTGAAAATCCCTGGTCATAGGGATAAATCATTACGTTACCAACATTGACAGAAAGTTTGTCCCCAAAAATTTTAGAATTCCCCCAAAAAGTCCCCACAAACATTTGGTCCCCAAAATTGTCCCCAGAAGCCTCAAAAATCCCCAAAATGGGGACAAAATCCCCAATATGGCATCACTGCATCCCTGTGTGAAAAGTTCATGAACTTTTCTTGGCATAAATATCCGCTGCCAGATTTTACGTTTATTATAATAACCCTTTTGAGAAAATTTTACCACAAATTTAATTTATATATATTAGCTGTGTGTTTCAATTCCTCATGCCAATTTGGCGAGATATTAATCAAATCTTGGTGATTAATCTTGTGATCTAAACTTCACTCTTTTATTTCGCCATGTATCTTTTGCCATAACAACATCCAAAATTATGTGTACCTCATGACGTCACACCACCCTCACATAGAGCCCCTTAAATAAAATAATAGGCCGGCGCATCACCGCCATTTTTTATCCTCTGAAGAGGACAGCATTCCCGCTTGGCGTCCTTATCGCTTCCCGATTGAATTTAAGAAATCTTGATCTGAAGCTAATCCGGTCAAGATAAGAGCAATAAGCAACAACAATATTCCTAAAAACACACTTTTTTCACATCAGGATGTCATTTTATTCTGGGGATATCCTATGGATGTACTGGGGCCGCCCTAACAACACATAAGATGTGTTGTTAGGGCGGTTTCTGTTTCTTTTACAAAATATCGCCAAAACTCAAATACACAGTAATAGAAGGTCTGTGAACACTTTATATTCACTTCATGAATGATTATCGTAGTTTATCGCTAAACAAACTTCCATATCATAGTTTGCTTAGCTAAAATTATGAAATATAATAAAACAAGTTTCTCTAAAGTAACATAAGACGATAAAAAAAATGTTTGTCGTTTGTTTATCAGAAAAACGCGCTGGGTACATGTGGCAACCCTAAGGCAACAAAATGCCTGATGCGCCAGCTCGTATATATAGGAGCCTTACCCTCACACTTTCCTGCTCCAATAGTCTTTTAACCCGTTAGCGCCCAGTGTCCTCATTTGAGGGTAGCTAATAAAATGGCACGTATATATTTTTTTTGTGGTTTCTTGGAATGATTTCTGCTTTTTAGTGACAGTTTAAAGCGTCACTCTAAATGATCCCTGAAAGTTTTATGTGCCTACTATTAATTATTATTTCATAATTTGGATAGTCATTTTACCATTTTTCATTCGTCGCACATATATATGCTTTTTGCGCAGGCGTACTAACTTAAATCAAGTTGAATAATAATACATATTATAATAATTTACTTTCGAGATCTTTGTCAACATATAATAGGAAATTAATCTGTTATCTCGAACTTTTTCTATCTCGAAGTTTTCTCGCTAGAACACTAAACATCAATAAATGAGGATAGGCTTTAAATTAAAAATTATCAGAAGAATTGTTTAAGTTAATATATTTTACTGTCAGCTGTCTATATTAATTTAGAAGCGAAATAATCAGATAATAATATTTTGCAAAATTAATTCGGACGTTAACGGGTCAAATGAATAAAATTACGTGTCTTCATTACTTCTGGAATATTTTTTAATATTAAAGTTTTTGCTTTCCAAAAATTGAGTATCCCGAACTCCCCCTATATGTTAAACCAAATATATATATATATATATATATATATATATTTTTTTTTTTTTTTTTTTTCCCCGCTGAAGATTATGAAAATTCTAAAAACTACAGTGAGAAGTCATTCAAAATTGATATAAATTTACAACAACTAAATTTGAGACAATATCGAATTATTTATTAAAAAAAAAAAAAAAAGAACAATCGTAAGATTAAGGCTAAATTTAAGGACAAAATTAAGAAGAAATTTAGTGATAAAAACAGTTTTATTACCCTTTACAAGGAGTTTTACAATATTACTGCAACAAATTTTAAGAATCAAACTTTAATTAAAGGGAAATCTTGATAATTACAATTGAAAGTAAGACTTCAAATTGTATGCAAATGATATAAAAATGCCGTCCTCCCTACATAGATTGTTTATATGGTATATAACCATTTGATGTTGTTGTTTTTCTACTCCCAGATAGTGCAGCATAAGTTAGACCATCTCCATGTCGCCGCGGAATGGGACGTTTCGGCGCGGCCGTTTTGGCGCGGCCGTTCCGGCGCGGCTGTTTTGGCGCGGCCGTTTTGGCGCGAGATCCATTTCGGAGAGGCCGTTTTCGCGCAGCCTGTCCTTCACGAAATGGCCGCGGCTTTCGTCTCATCCTTTTCAGTTAAAATTTATTTAATGGTTGATATGATTTCTTATTTATTTATTTATTATGCGTGAAGAAAAAACTATTTTAAATTATTTATTAAATATATTAATGATGAATAGAACTTTGCTTAATTTAAAGGAGCCAATGATAAGATTAGAAACTTGTTTTTTATTAAACTTAGTCATCAGATGGCAACACATACGCAGCAATTATAAAGATTCTAACCAATTTGGTGATGTAGGTTCCTTGGGGAATAAAATAAACAATGTAATTTCTAATTTTTTTTTTTTTTTTATGCTTGAACCAAAAAATATTTTTTATTTTTTATTAATGACATTAATGATGAATAGGATTTTTCGTAATTTAAAGAAGTCAGTGGTAATCTGAGAAAAGAACTCGATTTTTGTGGTTAAAACTTATTAAACCTATTGCCGTGCGGTTCTTTGGATAATAAAATAAACAATGTAATTTCTGACTTTATATATATATATATATTATGCGTAAACAAAAAATTATTTTAAATTATTTGCTAAAGATATTAATGATGAATAGAATTTTGCGTGATTTAAAAGAGCCAATGATAAGGTGAGAAACTAGATTTTTACAATTTAAAATTATTAAAATTAGTCATTTGTGTATGTAGGAACCTCGCCTACCCCCCCCCCCCTGGGGGCAAGTCCCCCCTCGAGGGGAATAAATTTTCATGATGGGTATCTTTCAAAAGAGCTCGCCAATACCTTTAAAACGAATGGTTGAACCATCGATCTGCGATAATTTAAAACGAAGTTATCAATTTTTTTTTTTACTTTTAACGAAAAAAAAAAAAAAAAAACTTAGTTTTTTTTTTTTTTTTTTTAAATATATATATATATATATATATATATAGAGAGAGAGAGAGAGAGAGAGTATAAAGTGGACTTTTTTTGGATATTTGGTGTTATACTACTTGTGTATTATGGAAATCGTCTTCATTTTCATAAAAGATAATTTTTTAAATAATAATTTTAATAAATTTTTTTTTAAAAATAGAATTATTTTTTAATAACCGAATTAAATTCTATATAAATGTAGGTGCATTAATGAAACGGGGGAGGTAGCCACACCCCCCTCACACAGAACTAATTATCATATAAAAGTCTCCCTTTGAATTGTTTAACAATTGTTTACATAACATCGTTTTCTTACCGCTTAATATCCAACCTGTATTTATAGTATTAAATTTTAGGGTAAGAGAAAGTCGAGTGAGTGACACACCAGATTATTATTTTTTTTTTTAATGCTTAAATCAAGAAATATTTTTAATATTTTATTAATGATATTAATGATGAATAGAACTTTTCGTAATTTAAAGAAGCCAGTGATAATCTTAGAAAAAAATCTCGATTAAAAATTTATATTAGTAACAAGAAGTATTAATTAGTTAATTTATTTAATAACATATCAGTCAGTTATAGAAGTTGTATGCTTGTTGAAAAAAAAAAAAATCTCAATTTAACAGTTAATTTATTTCTTGATGAGAAAAATATTTATCTAATTTTATCAACGAAAGAAAAGTTGACCTTGTTTTTAGTGATGTTGCTTAAATATGATTCCTGAAAAAGAAAGCACCTATATTTTCTTTTGAAAAAGCTGTCGAGGTTTTCTTAATTTATGTTATTACCAAACTAAATATTTTTTATTGAAGCCATATTTTTGGGTTTCATTTCTTAGTATGAAACAACATCTATTGCAAGTATTTTAAAAACATTAGTTCATTAATCCTTTAGCTGTGTAGTATTTTATCTGTTTAATAACTGATAAAAACAATAGTAGGTGAAGGTAGGAATTAAAAAATAATTAAATTTAATAAAATAATAATAATAAAATAATATAAACTAAGTAATATAATAATAAATTTATTATATATATATGTATATATTTTAACTCTATGGTTATTCAGTAATCTTATTTTCCATTTTTTTTTTTTTTTTTTTTTAAGATTGTCACATTAGCCTTTTATTTCAACTATTGAGTGACAGAAAAAAATGTTTGTAACTGATAAAGGGTTAAACTGATCATGTGATTTAAAACAAATTTCATGTCGTCAACATTGCTTTATTTATTTATTTATTTTTATTTTCAAAATATTGTTGTTAGAAATGGATGAAAGAATGGAAATTTCATAGTAAATAATATTGGGAAAATGAGAACTAAAAATTTTAAAATATGTCCCGAAGGTTTTTGGGGTAAATTAAAAAACAAAAATAAATAAATAAATAAATAAATAGGAATTTTATTTTTTCTGAAGGTGGTAAAAACCATGGGAAAAACATGTTTTGGCCAATATAGTAAAAACCGGCAAAAACCATTACACGGTAAATACACACCTTCTTTATTATTATTATTTTTTTTTTAATAACTTACTTAAAGCTCGCATTGCTCTAAATTTCTGAAACTTATTACACATAGTAGAATAGTTCCATACAACTTATTAATTTTTAATTAACATCCCCCCCCCCCTCAGCTTACTATTTACTTTATTTATTGTAACTTAGTAACTCCCCACAGTTAAAATGTAGACTTAGGTTCATTAATCACTAAATCAGTAAAAATCAACTGTACAAAAAGAAAAATGAGCAATTTAAGTTTAGAAGTGCCAGATGAAAATATCCTGTACTTTTAAATCTCCGCGTTTTCATTATCCTAAAGTTATCACTGCTATTTTTCTTCTTCTTCTTCTTCTTCTTTTCTTTTCTTTTCTTTTTTTTTTTTTTTTTTTTGTTGTTGTTGTTGTTACACAAAATTTAATTATTAAAGACTTCTGTTTATTTTTATTTAACAGTTTGCGTATTAAAATTTCCTATTTAATAAAGCTTGCTGAGATAAAATAAAAGTTAACTTTAGCAAGAAACAGGATAAAGAAAAGGTATGCATTATTAACCAATTCTTAAACTGCCTTCACTTAAACAAAGTCAATAATGAATAACTCGCGGGTTTATTTTAATCCATATAATAATAAACAGTTATAAAATTCTTGAATATTCCCGACTATTTATTATGTTTTCGGAAAAAAAAAAAAAAAAAAAAAAAAATTCTTACACTCAAAAAGTTCGGAATATAAACATCTGGCGCCGAAACGGCCGGCGCCAAAACGGCCAGCGCCAAAACGGCCGGCGCCGAAACGGCCGCGCCAAAACGGCCGCGCCAAAACGGCCGCGCCAAAACGGCCGCGCCGAAAAGTAACAAATAGTCCCGAAAACTTCCAAATAGTCCCAAAATAGAAGCAAGTCCCTTAAAATCTCGTCTTTTGTAAAATCCAAGAAGTTCAGATTTTGAGAGGGCGAGGCCTGATCAGCTTTACACAGGGGAACTCCGGAAAAAATGTACAGCTTTGCTGGAAAGTGAGTGCTCTGATGTGCTCATTCAAGAAACGTGTGAAGGCCGTTTGTCACTTTCTGTCGGATTGGAATTGGAGAGACCCACAAGCGCTCCATATAACTAATTAAAAGTATTAAGTTTGTATGCAAACTAACTATATGGTATTTGCCTGTATAAAACACAATTTAAAATGTTATTTAATAATAGCTATTGATCCTGTGCGACGTAAACATTTTACAGACAGTGTTTAAATACATTGCTCTGGATAAAAATCGGCCCCAACACTATTTCTGCAAATTCTTATGTAAAATGACCCCGTGAATCCAAATATGACGCTTATTTTTCCCCATCACATGTGTACCAATTTGCAAGTCAATCAGAGTGTTTTTACCGCTGCTATTGCGATACATACAAATTCTGTTCATAGGCCGTATTGATATATGTATATATAGGTAAGGTGACCAAACGTCCTCGAATGATGAGGGCAGTCCTCAAATTTCGACCTGTCCTCAGCAATTTAAAAATCATTTGAGGACAAATGTCCTCGAATTTACAAAATTCTCCTCAAAAGAAAACATAATTTAGTTCTGTCCTCGAATGGCCCTTCAATTTGAGGACGCTTCGATACCTTGTCCTCAAATTGGGTAAAATTTGGTCGCCTTACATATAAGGCATGTCTCTGTACACGAACTAATACATACAGAATGCACACCCAAAACTATACAACTAATTTTTTGTGGTTCATGAACGTGTGTACCAATTTGCAAACCAATTTCAGCGGTCGCTATTTTGAGACATATACACACACAAACCTACAGACACAAAGGACCCAAAAACCTTCTGACTCTCCACATGGTGACTTCACGGACGTTTAGGCAAAAATACATTGAAATCCCAAGAGCTATCTCATTTCTAAATAGATGGCCATCTTATACCATCTTATTACCCCAAGATTGGAGTAAAATGCCGAAGCGTAACCGTCAAATAAAACTTTTATTTCAAAGCTTTTACAATATTTTTTAGGCTAAATATGTTTTTAATATGTACTCAAAAGTATAATTTTTCCTAATGGACCAATAAATGACAAATAGAACCACAACAGGAGATTTTACAGAAAATATTAAACAAAAACTACGACGTCTTTTTCTAATCTGCTCATTTCTGTTATTTTTCAGACACAATATATTTAAAATATAGTCTTAGTTTAAGCGAATAAAATCTACACACACACACACACGCACATATGTATATATATATATATATATATATATATATATATATATACATATATGTATATATAAGGGTGTCCCTAAAATAAAGAGTAAATTGTGTTTTTCTTTTTTGAAATGCGATACCTAATATAGATAGTAGGATTTTTCCATCAATTCGACACGTATTAACATTATCCCAGATAGCTGGCATTTTGCTAAAACGTTTTCAAGTGCAGTTTCCACTGAGGTTGGTTCGAACGGCACTATTGATGTGGTCAAGCGGATCCTTTGATGTGGTCAGGCAGTTGGACCTGGGTCTACGGTTGGTTCGAAAAGGGAGAATTCCTCGTTCTAACCCCCAGCTGAGATAATTGAGGGGCCAGAGGCAGATATCTTTGTCAATTTTGCATGCTTTCCTTTGAAGTATCTGCGCAATCTGATAAAAAAGGGCTACAACTGATGACAAGACATTTGGCTCGTTGTGTCCGAAGCGTGATTAATGACTTTTTGAACCTTGGTCTTGAACTCGCAGTGGAAATCGGCCTTTAGGGTCAAAATTAAAAAAATAGAGGGTATGCGTATCGGATGTCAAAAAATAAAAACAAAAAACAAAACAAAAAGTAAAACAAAATTTTCCCTACATTTAAGGGACACACTAATATATATATATATATATATATATATATATATGATCTCTCTCCCTATATATACATATATGTGTGTGTGATTTTTAATGTCACATTTGTTATAGATTACACTGAAATAATTCTGTATCTCTGTTTTTGAAACCAATTAGTTATCATTCACATAGCTTAAAGTTTTTGTAAACTATGCTGATACTTTTTTCCAAGCAAGAATGCTTGAAAGTTATTTGAAAAGAAAAAGTGTATATTATATATGTATGTATATATATATATACATCTTCAATTTCCGTATTTTTTGCCTTAATGCATTTCTGATGTATCTAATATTCTACTCTTCGAAGAATTAAAAATATATGGAGTACAAAAATTCACTGACGGGAAAGGAAATGAAAAAAAAAAAAAAAAAAAACACTCCCTAAGTGCTCCGAACTATTTCTTTGGTGTGTACGTGATGAGACTTCGGAACGATGTTCTCCTGATCCTGAAAACACGCCCAGCAATTTGCTCCTCGATTTGCCTTTATTTTCCTGCCCTTTTTCTCGCACGTTAGGTACATCGTTTCAAATTTCTTGATCCGAATATTTTAAGTGAAGGTTCCTTGCAGCCGTTCACCATCATTTGCATAACGAATGTTTCCCGAATCCTTCAACGGACGTGTGGATGGTATTTAAGCCCCAAAAATGGATCCATTATGGCAATCGTGCCCCCTGCAATTCGTGACCTGGTTCAAATGGTGACACGTGTCCAGTACTTCAGATGTTGGATAACTAAGACTCGCAATTCTTCAAACAATCCTTTCTCATTTTTTTTTCCCTTTTCCCTTTGCAGAGAAATTGTTATTGTTGGTGGTTGGTAGTTGTTGCGCGGAACGATTCATGTTTCGGAGAAATTCCGATGCAATAAAAATTTCCGATTGTTTATTGAATGGAAAGTGGATCACTATTTAAGAACATGCGATGCATTCTGGGAGTTGTAGGTTTCCGAAGGAATTGAAAAAAATGTTGCCATAAATTTGTTGCGATTTCTTGATTTATTCTGAGAAAAAAATGTGGATAGCAAATTTTTATCTGCAGTAATTTAAGAACGATTTTACAAATACAAAAAAAAGAAAAGAATGAAAGGAATGAAATGGAATTGAAATTGTGAAGAGCTGACGTGCCATGTGATAGTTGTCTTTCCTGATTTAAACTTTAGGTACTTGGTATTACTATATACTGTTTACTGTTTGAAGTTTACAACGGTGGAGAAAGAACTTGTGATTCGACTAAATTTTTGATATTACAATATCATTCAATTTGATGACCTGATTGGTAGGGTTACACAAGTCTTAATTGTTCGATAACGAAAACTCGCAATTCTTTAAACGATCCATTCTCATTTTGAATTGCCCATAGTGAGAACTAGTGCGACGTAAAAAGCCACTGATCTCAATTCAACTCAACTCAACTCTTACTCATTTTGTGAAGAAATTGTTATTGTTGGTGGTTGGTAGTTGTGGTTCGGAACGATTCATGTTTCGTGCAAATTCTGATGCAATAAAAATTTCCGGTTGCTTATTGAATGAAAAATTGATAATTATTTAAGAACATGGGGCGCATTCTGCGAGTTGTAGGTTTCCGAAAGAATTGAAAATGTTGCCATAAATTTGTTACGAATTCTTGATTTATTTTGATATAAAATATGGATGACAAAACGATTTCGTAAAAAAAAAAAAAAAAAAAAAGAAGAAGAAAGAAAAAATGGATCTAAAATTGTGAAGAACAGACGAATCTGTGATGGGTGTTTTTCCTAATTTAAATTAGCAGGGCAACCTTCGTGGAGGATTAAAATTGTGATGGTATGTCTTCGGACCATCCTTTGGGGTGATTCCCAGGCGATCGCCAATTGCCCATAGTGTAGCACTAGTGCGACGTAAAACCCACGCAATCTCAACCTCAACTAATTCAAAATATACTTAATATTACAGCATAATATTTACAATCTCATGTTAATTATCAAGACAGAAACTTACTAAGTTTTTTTGCTATTAACATATCATTCAAATAGTGACCTAGTTCAAATGGAGACTGGTGTCCAGTAATTTAAATGATGGATACCAAGGACTCACAATTCTTCAAACAATCGTTTCTTTCTTTCTTTTCTCTTTTCAGAGAAATTTTTATTATTGTTCGTTAACGGCCCTCTTCACTTACCGTCGCCTGAAGCCCGAGCCAATGTTATTCTATGGGGAAATTTTCTTTACAAATAACTTATTAACTAATACATATTTTTAAATTCTGTTTTCACATTAAGAAAACTCCTAACTGTTAAATTGACAGACTTTTTTTAAAAATGTATTTTTTTAATTTTTAATATTTTATTTTGAAATTGCAAAATGAAAAAAATTTCACATATTGAAAATTCGTATTTTGCAGCTTCAAAATAAAATAAAAATAATTTTAAAAATAATTTTTTAAAAAAAGTCCGCCAATTTCACAGATGAGAATTTTCAGAATGTGAAAACAGAATTTAAAAATATGTGTTAGATAATAAGTTATTTGTAAAGAAAAATTTCCCATAGAATAATATTAGCTTCGGCTTCCGGCGGCGGTGAGTGAAGCGAGCCCTTAATGGCTGTTGCTCGGAAAAAAACTATTTTTTTTTGTTGTTGTTGTTGTTTCTAGATTCTGTAATTGTATTTTTTTTTTTTTTTTTTTTTTAATTCAGATTTCCTTTTATTTTTCAAGTTGCTATTACTGCAACAGCAAACCTGATCTGACGCTTTTGGGTCCCATATAAATTTCGCTTTTCTGTAGATTGCTAAAGAAAATTTTGCTCTTGAGTACATCATGTATAAATAACTATTGTTGCATTGCTTTATTCTGTTTTATAGTGCTTCATTCTTTTATAGTGCTGGCTGGTAAAAGAAGAAAAAAAAAAGTTCTATGCTGTTGGATTTTGCTGGTGTTCGGGTTAAAGCTAATAGCACTGATCGGCATGAAAATTATCCCCAACACCATTTTGGCAAATTCTTATGTAAAAGGACCTCCTGAATACGAATAGGACGTCCATTTTGCCCTATCACCCACCATTGTTTAGGGTGATTAGCCCCCTATTTTTATCACTTTTTGGTAATTTTATGGCTATAAATTTGATTTTTAAGGGGGGGGGGATTATTTTAACTGTTAAATATCTTCTGAGGGGCTACAGAGTTGGAAAACTCTAAAACATGAACATTTGCGGCAAGGGGAAAATTTAGGGGGGGGGGGATTTCCCACTCAAATTATGTATTACATTTCTTATATATTTTTTAATCTGTTATCAATGTTATTTATTAAACATTATATATTTTTTTGTTTTTAGGTGTCAAATTAATTCATTTTCATTCTACAAATCTATTCATGGTCATAAAATTACCGAACAGTGATAAAAAATGAGGGAGAGTGTAGTGTCCCTAGAAAACGGTGGGTACTGAGCAAAATGGTAGTCATATTCGGATTCAGGAGGTCATTTTACGCAGGAATCAGCAAGAATGGTATCAGGGATCGAAAAAAAAAAAAAAGATTTCTTTTTGCAACGCTTGTAGTCTATCCTACGGACCTGGGCTTAAGGTGGGATGCCTTCCGCGGGGGGTCCTAGTCCATATTTGTGTGAATTTTGGAGATAATCACTGAAATCTCGGAACAACTAGGTCAACGAGTGTGATCTGAGATCGATGCTGGCATTTCCCGTCTATCAGCTTTGAGCGCAAAACCACCTAGCTACAGGCATTTTCAATGAATTCCCAACCTTTGGTCATGAGTCATATGCAAGTGAAGTGATGCGATAGAAAATCTTTTAGGCAATGACCAGATTAAAGATTTTTCTTTTATAAATTCTATATTATTTATTTATTTATTCATTTATAATTTTCGATTCTCTGTTCTTTTTTTATTAATATATATATATATATATATATATATAAATCAACTCGTGGTTCATAGTTATTTGAAAATTTTTTTTCAATTCCTACTATTAGTTCACATTATCCCTATGTATATCTTGTACAATGCTTGCAATCGATTTTTAACTAACTTCCCGACTAGCTATAAATTTGAAACTTCCAGGATTGCTCAGAACACGGTGACAACACAATACTTCGAAGCCCGATTTTCGAATGTTTTATTAGTTTTCTTATAATTAATTAAAATATGAAAATAATAACATCCTAATAGCGTTAAAATAGCCATTAAAATATTAGCTATAATTTAATTGTTGCCCCCCCCCCCCCGCCCGAAAAAAAAAATGTATGTATATATATATATATTACGAGTTCATTTTCTTCGACATAAAAATAAATACATTTGATTAAACGCGAACATTAAAAAATTATAAAAAGTTAAACTGTGCATCTCACAAAAATTGACGTCATTATCACTTTGAAAATTTTATGCACATTGATAAGAGCTCTATGATTCATCAGAAAATTTAAAACATGGTACATAAAAAGTTTTTTTTTTAATCTTATAATTATTTTTATTTCATTTTGCACGCGCGCTTTTTATTTCTTAATTCAGAATTATTAAAAATAAATAAATAAATAAACTTTTTCGATAGTGTTTGTAAGCAGGAATTCACTTTAAAAAATTTTCTTTTATGTTACTTGTTAAGTTAGTGTCTCATTTGTGGTTCACAGGTTCGCCTATACTGTTATAGGTCATAGGGCGTGGATTTTTATTTGAACTGCTTAACTTATCTGAATGATTAATATTGTTCTTGTTGTAATCATCATCATCATCATCATCATTATTATTATTATTATTATTTAAACGCACAAAAAATTTTATTTAAAAAAATAAATAAATAAAATTTCTAGAAATAAATTATACATTTTCTTGGAAACGTACGAAACACAATTCTTCCATACAAAAAAAAAAAAAAAAAACCTAGACTACATAGCAGTCACACATATATAAATTTGCATCATTCGAAGATAATTCATTTTTGAGCTATGCGAAATACAAAATCCATTTCGTAAATCGGGATTACTATACTTCCTTATACTTTGTATACACTGTAAAAAAAAAAAAAAAAAATATTTAAAGGGGACTAATGTGCAAGTTGTACCTGACGGGACTAAAGTGAAAGTTGTACCTCACGGGACTAATGTGAAAGTTGCACCGAACGAACAAACTATTTCTTTCAACGAAGATGCCTACTAACACTGGACGATAGGTCTAATATATCGTATCATATTATATATCGTATTTATCGTAATATAACTCAATACTTATTTCGCTTCCTTCTTCGACTCGTTTTAATACGCATTTTTTATATGCATGAGCAGCCCCCGAAAAACAAAAACATTAAATCATTAAATTCATTTTTTTACTTATTTTTATTTCATATTATTTCACGCGCAATTTTTTTTTCCTAATTCAAAATTATTAAAAAAAACTTTTTCGATATCGCTTGTAACGTTACTGATTATTATTAATTTTCTTTTCTTTTTCTTTCAATAATAATTTTGATGAAATTCTGGCAAAAGCAGAATTTAGTTTAGGACGGAGGACTATTAGTTTTTTTTTTTTTTTTTTTTTTTTTTTTTCAAATTATATCGCTTTCAAATTATTCAATTATATTTTCGATAAATTTTAGATTTCGACAAATGTCCAACTATCGAAATTGACAACGCAAAATTCCCAGATTGAGACTAATAGGCCCTCAGTCCTAAAAAAATTAAAACATATTAAATGCATTTAATAGCTTCTTTTATATAAAGAAAATATTCCTAGAGACCTTGAATATATCATTTCAAAGCGATTCTTCAGGGGCAAAAAGGATATTATTATAAAACACTGCCATACCTAACATTAACGTAATAGCTATCCCATTGAAAATATGACGATCCTTTTAAATATTGTTGCCATCAAACATTTTTTTTTTTTTTATGTATTACCGATGACTTGTCACTGGGTTATTATCCTTGTATGCATTGCAGTATCCTGGTGTGAAAATTGATCACAGGATCAATATTTAATGAAACAATCTTCTAAAAGGGAACGGGGGAAACATTATAGCCGGCATAAAATGACTGTGGATAACATTTCTACTAGATTACATGCCACGTTTCCGTGCTCTCCCGGCTTCTTGCTTTTTTACTTTTTAAAAACAAAGTTAATGTTATCTTGATTTTACTCCGGCGTGCTAGTCATACAGGTAAAAGGTACTTAAATCTAAGCAAACTTTTGTAGTTATATTCCACTATCCCAGAGAAAAATGGTGAAAATACCGAATATTCTGACACGATTTCAAAAAAATACTTGATTTTGGACTCATAATAATCGTGATAAACTGTAATTTCCTAAACACGTTGGGTTTATATAAGTTATTTTGTTCACAATATGAAATGTCTTTATGAAAATTAGCTTGAATTAAACAAATCTACCTAGTTATCTTGATCATATATATATATATATATATATATTGAATATTTAGATATGATTTTAACCCTACAAGGCACCCAGTTCCATATGTGGAACACCGACTTTAATCGTTCCTAGCTATAAAACTATTAATAGCGACATCTCTTGACATCTTGATAGAAGCTACTGACATTTAGCAATGTAGTAATATGAATCTTTGCCTAAAGATGTCGTTCGTGTTTTTGTTATAGTGCCCTCAGTGTGAAATTTGAATGAAAGTGATACGTTAGTCGTTTGTCTGAATTCAAAAAAAAAAAAAAGAATAGTTATTGAACAGTTTTGACTCAAAAAAAAAAAAAAAAAAAGAAAAAAATAAAATACTGTGTGTTATAACGAAGTGTATATTTTCCAGAGGTAAGGTTTTTTTTTTTTTTTTTTTTTTATTACAATAGTAAACGTATTAGTAAATCATATTTTTAGGTATGTTCCACATACAGTCGGTACGTTGAGCTAAAAAGTTGATTTTTCCGTAAAATATGGTTTTATTTTTGTTTTTATAAGTTTTCCCTATCTTCTGATCACTAATTACAACCTATATATTTTTGTCGCGCACTAAAAAAAATTTGAGCCTTGTAGGGTTAAAGAATATTTAAATCGACCAGTTAATAACCTGATAAGTTATCATTCTGTAATTCTGTTTTATTTACGTTATCGACGAGAAATATATTCTATGATTTTAAAAAATATTTAAATCGGCCAGTTAATAATCTGATAAGTTATTACTCTGTAAGCATGTTAGCCAGTAAGCCTGTTTTATTTACGTTATCGGAAAATGAATATTTATTAGCTTAAAAATTATTCTTATGCTAAAGTTACATAAAATTCGGTTAATAATATGGTAACGAACAAGCCATCCAAATTTTATGTTCATATGTTTATTTGTTTAAAAGTTATTCGCAAAAGAAGAGAAGAGAGAAAAGGTTATTGCTTTAATTTTGTCCATCAGTGTATATATACAAATGAATTCGGTTTAAACAAATTTATGCAGTTCTTTTCCACAAATAATAAATAATCGAAAAACAAACTGAGAAATAACCTAATGTGTTTTATTTCCAATTTTAAATATAAACAAGAACGAAAAATCATGTGTTTCGCATTGATTATTAACACTTTCCAACTGCACGTACTTGTTGTGTCGTATAACTTTCAACCTTCTTTGCCTACGTTATCACACAACGAACAGACAGACGGACAGAAAGACTGAAAAACATGGAGACTGACGAATTGAATTCATAATCACCCTTAAACATTGTTGGAAAGTGTTAAAAATGCGCTTAACACAAAAGAAAATGTAGCCCTGAGATTCTAACTGCAGCCCATAATGTATCTGAATATTTTAGTGTAGCCCTGTAAATATGAAGGTTAACCATATCATATTCTATAAAAAAACACTATTCTAGTATATTAACAATAAATGTCAATTTCTTTAGGATTTTTCCAGTGTAAATTTATTTAAATGTGATTTATTTAAATGCCTGTCATGGCCTATGCATTGGCGCGTTTTTTGAGTATCCCTGTGCACAAACCAGTTATACAGGATCTGTTAATGTCAATTTAAATAGGAACCACTTCATAGTAAACGTGAATAGCATACATCATTTTTTATTTTTTTAAATTCTGAAAATATTTACGGATGCTGGAGGTGGGCAGACGGACAGTCAGACAGACATATATACAAATTCAACACATATTCACTCTTAAAAATTGTAAAAAAGTGTTAAAAATGTATAAAGCAAATGAAAATGCAATTACAGCATATATATCCCATGATATCCCTTAATGTAACTGAATATTTTTGTGTGGCCCTGTAAATCTTAATGCCAATCCTACTATATACCGTAGAAAGCATTCTTTTGTACATATGGATAACATATTTTACTTTCGTTAAGATTTGCGCTAAGTAAAGGTATTAAAATATGGCTTTTATAAATACTTTTTGTAGAACACAATGCTTTCGTTCGTCCCTGTACACGAACCGGAAGAGGCATTCACTCCATTTTCAATAGGAAACATCCGATAATGAATTTGAATAACATATATCAGTTTCAAGAAATTTCACGAATATTTACGGGAGTTAGAGCGTAGACAGACAGACGGACAGACAGGCAAACCGAAATCATCAACACTTTTAAATCTTGTTGGAAAGTGTTAAATAGAGAGGGAAGAAAACAGAAAGCCCTTCATTAATTTTAGATTTGTTTTAGATCTTATTTCTGGTACGGAAAGAATGAAAAGCCGCTGAATAGCTCGTTATTTTCTACGAAGAAATCAAGTAGTAAAATAATTAAGATTTATAAAGGGAAATACATTTTTTTCCCCTTTTCTTTCTTCCTTTCTTTCTCTCTCTTTTTAACGGGAGTGAATTTTTAACTGCTGAAAAAATTCCAGTCATAATTTGGCTTAGCAGCTTGAATATATTATTCAAAAGAATAATATTTTAATTGATGCATATTTAACTTTTTAATAGATGCTCTTTTCTCTAATTATTATTATTATTATTATTTTAAGTGATGAAAATCATTAGGAAATTTTATTTTTCCTATAAATTCAATACAGAGATGCCATCTTCTAATGACAAAAAAGCAGGAGATTTTTTAACAGAAATCAGAATACTTTTTCCAACAAGAAAGTTTGTAAGAAAAATGAGTAAAATAATGCAAATTTAATTTTAAGTAAAGCTTTATAAGCTTAGGAGGTATTTACAAAGCATTAGTATCAAAATTAAATGAATAATATATGTTTCTTGCAGTAAAACAAACTATCAAAAAAAAAAAAAAAAAAAAAAAAAAAGCCCTCAGACATACAGTTGTTTAAAATTTAAGTCAAAATAGACAGATTTGATCATTCTGCTCCTAATATAAAACAATAAGGATCTTAATTATCTTTGTAAAAGAAAAGGTAATAAAGAAATGAAAATATCATCAGCTATATTCTAATGAAATTTGAATTCTTTAAGTTTTCAATAGTTATGGTATTAAAAAAAAAAAAAAAAATTCTTTTAATAATAAAACATTTTTTATTATGCAAAAATGAAAGTTAAAAATTCTTTCTTAGCAAAAATTAGTTTCAAAGCATTGTATAGTAATTCACATTCAAACTGAACTTGATAAATTGCAAGGCAAGATAAATTTCAATTTTCTTTCAAATTTTTTTACCCAATCCCACAAATTTTAAACATAAATTATGCTAAAAGGGATTGATAAAAATTACATCAGAGAAGCAGGAGAAATGAGTGGAAAATCAGGAGCATTGGTGTCCCCTTCCACAAAAAAAAATACTTTTTGTTTCTATGTAATTTATGTTTGAATTATACACATGAAATGTCTAGATAATATTAGCATCATTGTCTTTGAGAAAGTTTAACTCAATTTATAAATTTAATTATCTTATACTTTATCTAATTTACTTTAACTCATATGAGTAATTAAAACTGTATGACTAAGTACCTTGAGATAGAAAGTAAACTTTTGAATCCAAAACTTTTATTAAAGTTGAGTTTAGGAGTTTTGAAACTTAACTTAACTAGTTCTAAAATAAGTGAATGTGTTCAACTTAAACTTCCAGTTTAGTTTTTCAGCAAACTATATGAATATTTGATGCTTAAGTTTAAACTTCTAAAATCATCTTCTGAATGGTGTTGAACAAACTATCCAAAATCCCACAATTTCCTAACTTCAAAAACTTATTTTTCTCTGAAAGTGGGTGGATCATGTGACATTATATATAATCAATATCGTAATAGATTTTTTTTTTTTTTTTTTTTTTTTTTTTTTATGAAATGTTTTAGGAAATGTTATGAAATGTTATTACTTAGAAAAGGAAAAAAAAAAAATTACTCATTATAAAGCTGTATCGAATTGGTATATACTCGGGCAAGCACCTGTAAGGATTTCATTATTTTTATGCAGAGCTGCCAACCTTATCTGGCAAATTGTTACAGGGTGGCTAGCAGTCAGGGAAAATCAAAGAATCAGGGAATTTATGAAATCTGGAAAAGTCAGGGAATAGTTAGGGAATTTCCTTTAAAGTCAGGGAATCTTAACAAATTTTGTGAAAGTAAGCTATATTAATCATTAAATTATTAATGATATTTTAAATCACTAAATTTTTTGCTAGTGTCGTGAAATTTTCATCGAAAATAAACGTGAGAGTCAGGGAAAAATGGAGGAAAATCTCGAAAAATAGTCAGGGAATTTGAAAAGGTTTAAATGCTAGCCACCCTGTGTTAGTACCGCCCCTTTTTCTACACCGCTTAATTTTCAGAGTATTTGTTTTCTTCATTCATCGTAAATATATTTGAAGATAATTACTCTAAAAATTAAGTAGTGTAGGAAAAAGGGCTGTACTAAGAATTTGCCGGATTTGGTTGGCAGCTCTGTTTATGCATTATTAATGTATATATGTGTATATATATATATATATATCTATACATATAAAAGAGTACTCCCATTCACTCACCGACTCATCAACGGACAGCGAAATCTACTGGAGTCACTGACTCGAAACTGGGTCAGATTATAGAACATATAGTGTAAGCACCCCCTAAGAAGCGATTTTGCGAAATTCGCCCCCCAAGGGGGTGTAGTGGGCAAAATGTGATTTCACAAAAACCTTCATATCTCAAAGAAAAAAATAGATATCCGTAAAATTTTTGCTTTAAAATATAGCTAATTTAATTATCTAAAAACCAATTTCTGGAATTTTAGAAGTTCGGTCCCCAAGGGGGGAATGGTGGCAAAACGTGATTTCACATGCGCAAAACGTGGTTCCGCATACTCCTATATATCTCAAACAGAAAAACAGATATATGTGAAATTTTTGCTCTAATATATAGCTAATACAAATACCTAAAAAGTAGTTTCTGGAATTTTCGAAATTCAGCCCCCAAGAAGGAAGGAGAGGGGGCAAAACGTGATTTGAAATAATCCTTTATATTGCAAATAGAAAAAAACTATATGTGAAATATTTGCTCCAATATATAGCTAATACAAGTACCTAAAAACTAATTTCTGGAATTTTCGAAATTCAGCCACCAAGAGGGGAGGAGAGGGGGCAAAACGTGATTTGAAATAATCCTTTATATTGCAAACAGAAAAAAAATATATGTGTAAGATATTTTTGCTCTAAAATATAGCTCCCATAAATACACAAAAACTAATTTCTTTAATTTTAGAAATTCGTCCCAGGTGGGGCGGGAAAGAGGGGCTATGGGGTAAAAAAATAGAAATATAGTTAGACCGTTCAAAATTGGTACAGATTGGTTTTAGAGACTGCAAGTCAAATGAGGATATTTTTGAAAGTGTAAAGTTATTAGGAGGGTGTGTGCGGAGTGGAGGGGGGGGGGGGCAAAAAAGTAAAAGTAGAGTTCGACCGTTCAAAATTGGTACATAAAGGTTTTTGATACCTATAAATCGATTGCGGATATTTTCGAATTTGTAAAGTTATTAGGAGGGGCGGGAGGAGGAGACGGAGGGGCAAAAAATAAAAATAGAGTTAGGGTTCAAAATTGGTACATACAGGTTTTTGATACTTACAAATCGATTGCAGATATTTTTGAATTTGTAAAGTTATTAAATTGGTATATGGAGGTTTTTGATACCTACAAATCGATTGCGTGTATTTTCGAATTTGTAAAATTATTAGGATAGACGGGAAGGGGAGGTGAAGGGCAAAAATATATAAATAAGAGTTAGATCGCTGAAAATTAGTGTTGTTAGGTTTTGAGGCCCGATAAATCGATTGAGGATATTTTCGAAAATATAGAATTATTACGAAGGGCGTGAAGGGATCGGGTTAGGGGTAAAAATAAAGAAATTCAGATAAAATGTTGGAAATTAGTATTATTTGGTTTAAAAGCCCGAGAAAACGACTGCGAGTATTTTTTTAAGTCTAAAATAATTAGAAGGGGCGGGAACGGTAGGTGGAGGAGCATGCGAGCCTTGCGCTTCTGTATGTGCTGCCGCAGGCAGTGGTGGCCCGAACCGATCATTCCACTGATAGGAGATTTTTTTTGTGTGTGTTTTTCACTTACGATAATATAGTGATTCATTAAAAGTGTTGAACATAAATGCGCGCGCGCAGCGCACAATTGCCTACGCTGCCAAGGGCAGTGGGGGCCCGTTGCGACATTTTTTCACATTTTTTTTTTTTTCTCTCTCTCTTTTTTTTTTTTTTTTTTTTTTTTTTTCGCCTGATAAAAATTGATGCAATTTTGAGAATTCATTAACTATAGTGATTCATTTAAAAATAGTGACCAGCGGAGCGGGCGTAGCCTGCTAGTATATATATATATATATATATATACTATATAATTACTGTATAATTATTAATATATATATATATTAATAATGAATGCTTAATGATAACTAAACTTAAAAAATATGAAAATATAAATACCGAGTCATTAAAATTAAGATTTTGCTATAAACAACTTTCTGCAGTTAAAATGGGCGAGTAGATTGTCATTAAACTTTGTAGAGACGATTCACGAGATGCTCTAAAGAGATACTCTCATGAGATACTCTAAAAATTAAGAAAAATTAAGGTGTAGGAAAAAAGGCGGTACTAACAATTTGCCGAATTTGATTGGCAGCTCTGTTTATGCATTATTAATATATATATATATATATATATATATGTATATACTATATAATTATTAATATATATATAATTTATATGTATAATTACAAAAATTAAAAATTAATAATTATTAATATACATGTATAATATAATAATATATATATATATATATATATATGTATGTATGTATACTATATATATATTAATAATGGATGTTTAATAATAACTAAACTTAAAAAATATGAAAATATAAATACCGAGTCATTAAAATTAAGATTTTGCTATAAACAGCTTTCTGCAGTTAAAATGGGCGAGTAGATTGTCATTAAACTTGGTACAGACGATTCATGAGATTCACTTTTACATTTTAGATATAAGAACTGTTTTTAAGAGACATTTAATTATAATTATCTTGCGCCATATCTGCTAACATCTCTAAATTTTAAATCAGATTTATCACTATTATTAAAAAAAAAAAAAAAAAAATGAATGTGTCATTTATATTGTGACGAATAAATAAAATTAAATAAACTGAAAAAATATATAAAAAACATTATGTTATGAAGTCTCTGTCGAAAATAACGGAGATTTAGCACTTAAGTTGTATGTAATTTATGCAATATTTTATAAAAATTTAATACATAAAATTGTGTTTATTAAATAGACAAAAATACAATATTTCGGGAAAAAGAACCCTTATATAAAATTAACACAAATAAATTTAAATTATATATATGTACAAATGAAAGTAAAACACTTTTAAAACTGTAATAAAATTTGGTATTGAATTTAAAATAAAATAATAATTGTAAAAAAAGGAAATACACTAAAATATTAAAAATATATTTTAATAATCAAATCTGTTGTTTTGCAAATCATGGTCCAAAACCAGCAATCTTTTTTAATTTTTTATAATCTTAAGATTAATTAAGTCTGCCATGTTTGAAAATGATGAAATATTTATTTTATTGTTCTTATTTCTTATGTAAATTTAATGCATCTTAAATTAAGTCTCAGTGTATACGCTGTAAAAAATATGTCCTATTTGCTGCCAGAAATTCTCTGTAATTTGAGAAAATACGTTCTGACAACGTAATTTTTTCGTAAATTACGCGTATTTTCTCAAATTACAGAGAATTTCTGTCAGCAAATAGCACATATTTTTTTACATTGTAGGATTTTTTGTATTCTCTAAAAATTATCTGAAGATGATAATTTCGCATTTGAGAAAGATTTTAAGAATAAAGTTATCAGTTATTATGTTTTAAGTAATATACTAAGCTGGAAGTAGCAAATGTAAGAATAAACTTTCTTAATCTTGTATAGGAACTTTCATATCCTCTAAAAATTATCTAAAGATGATAATTTCGCATTTGAGAAAGATTTTAAGAATAAAATTGTCAGTTATTATGTTTTCTGTGTAAATAAAGCAAATAGTTTGTCAGCGGAATACATCCGAGCTGACCCCTCCTATTTTTGATTGGTCTAGATTTAACTACTTTGGTGATGAAAGTCGGACATTTTTTTAGTGAAAACTGATGAATTTTTTAAAAAGATACTGTATAGATGTTATACCTTTTTAAAAGAACTCTAAAAACTGTTCATTTTTCGTGAGGACACTATCTATCAAGTTATTAGATTTAAAGATATTACGTGGCAAAGTTTCACAACGCAATATCATTCAATTGCTTTTAATGAAAGTCGGCCTTTTTTTTTTTTTTTGTTTTGTTTTAAGTAAAAACTGATGATTTTTTTTTGTTTTAAGTAAAAACTGATGATTTTTTTTTTTTTTTTTTTTTTAAGGTACTGTATATATGTTATACTTTTTAAAAAGAGTTCTAAAACTGTTCATTTTTTGTGAGGACACTATATACATCAAGTTATTAGATTTAAAGATATTACGTTGCAAAGTTTCACAACGCGATATCATTCGATTGCTTTTATCTTAAAATAAGAGTCTAATATTAAAGAATAATGAACAACTTTTTAAAAATTATCAGTTTTGAAGTTCTAAGAGCTGCAATTTTTAAATTACAGTGTACTTATTTCCCATTCATAATCCATTAAATTTGTAAACAATTGTTGATTCATTCTTGAGAATCATTCACACAAGATCATAGAGCATTGTTGCAAAATGGAAGAAATATTTAATTTAATTTGTAATAAGTTATTTTGATATTTTGACCTTAAAAGGAACTTTTAATTATGTTGCAAAGCCCAAAATGTGATATAAAAAATAAATAGTGATTCAATTATTTTGAAAATTCATTCAAATTTAGTGAGCAGAGAGAAAGACTTGCTTTTGCCTCCAAGATAGTAGCACGTGCTTTTTGCACCTGAAGAAGATAGGCCACGTCCTTAAGAAACCGGTAGTGCTTCCCTTTATTTTATGGCGTGTAAAGAAGTTTTTATGTTTAAATATTTATTGTAAAAGTACTTAAAAGAGTTTTTGTCGTGTCAAGAATGTTTAATTTATATTTTCAGAATGCATTGTATTTTTTTTTTTATTATTATTAAAATTCTGCTTTGAAATTCAAATTATTATGACTTATTACTCAATATATGCTTTTCCTGTTTTTTTCTTCCCAGAATAAACATGAAGAAATGCATATTTCTCCTACTAAGCATTGTTTTATAATAAAATTTGTCTATAAATGTCCGTAAAACTGTATGCTTAACAAAAAAAAAAAAAAAAAAAAAAAAAAAAAAAAAAACATATCCTATGCGAAATAGAAATATAGTGCTACATTTTATAATAAACTTTTGTATTACTTTAGAACAATGTAAAAAATATTTTTAGATTCTTATTTATTTTTAACTGAATGGTATTGTTTTTAAACAATAGCTTACGTACAATTATTTATTTATTTGTTTTTTAATAAAAGAAATTTCTACACGGAGCTTTTTAATTAATGGGTGCAATATCGATCGTAAAAAAATTGTCTCTCTTCTCTCCATTTTAAATTAATTGAATAAAATTCTCCTAACCAAAGATTTATTATATTGACATTTTCTAATTCTTTACACAAAAGATAATGCGAAATTTGTTTTTGCTCCGTATAAGGAACTAATTAATTAGTTTTATTATTTCTAAAAATTAGATTTCATCCGCGTAACAAATATATATATATAGTATTTTTTTTTTTTTCAATATAATTTATATTATATTATGTAACATAATATAATTTTTTTTTTCTTTTATTGACTTATTATTAAATTGGTTGGTTGGTTGGTTGTTGGGTTTTACGTCGAACTAGTGCTGCGCAGATGGGCAATTGGCGACGGTCTGGGACACACCCCTAGAGGTGGTCCGGAGACATGCCATCACAATTTTGATCCTCCACGGAAGGGATGGCTCTTCCGCTTCGTTGACCCCCAGAGGTATAATTTTGATGGGAACATGGAGGACATTGCGGCCACGACAGATTTTACGTGCACCAGCCACCATTAGCGTAAACGAAGGTCTTTGGCCGGCTCGAGTACCGAACCCGCAATCTTCCAATTACGAGCCCGGCGTTCTACCGACTGGGCTACCGCGGCCCCTATTATTAAATTGTAAGATATATTATTTAAAAATTGAGACTGCACTGTAAACAATAACGGTAGCTTTTACAGAGGATTTTCTGGCACCAATTTTGCTAGTACATTCCGCTGTTAAATAATGCTGCAGATGCAATTTACAGCGGTAACATCTGTAAAGAAAGACTCTTTTACAGATGTTTCTGCTGTAAAATCTACCTTTTTTCCCCCTTACAGTGTGTATCAAGAAAGATATGTCAATGTTTTCTAGTGGCGATGAGACAACCATAGTAGCATTGATCGATTGTATATTGCTCGGCCTTTTATCGATTCCTCGAAATTTGCTCGAGCATAGACATGGACATATCCCTAACAGCACACTTTCGCCAAATGACATCCTTAGGATATCCAGTGGATAAAAAGACATCCCAAGGACATCTCAAGGAAGTGCTATGGATATGGGTGCTGTTAGGGTAGTTCAGAGCAGTACCTAAGATCGGTTTTCGATGAAGAGTATTTCAACGAAAAAGGATATCGAACCGATGACAAATCACCTGAAAACTCAATAGAAATCGTGTCTTTCCATCGGATTTTCATTGGATCAGCTTCTAAAATTCATTGGGTTCCGATCACCGGGTGGAACTATTCCCGATGAGACATTTTAGATGAACTCCCGATGAGATTCCGAGTATCAGCCGTTCATAAGTTCATCGATCGTCGATAAGAGGCCATTCAAAAGCCGATTACATTTTGCTACTAGCGAATATACTGAATTCATTCGTAAGTTATGGAATACTGAACAATTTCATTATTTTTTGACGATGTCTGCCTAATCGTATATTTTAAAAAAAATTAGGCGCTGTAATTCAAGAAGTATAGTGTTCCGAATTCCATTGTATTTTATTAAAAAGGAAAACTTTTTAATTATGAGACAAACTATTTTAATTATATGCATATAAAAGCAGTAAAAAACTTAAATAGACGTTTCGAAACTCGCCCGAGTTTCATCATCAATATTGAAAGATCATTTTTATAAACTTACACGTACACTCAAAGAATTTATAAACTCGGGTGCGTTTCGAAACATCTATTTATATTTTTAAATGTTTTTATATGTATAGAATAAAAAAAATTTGTCGCATAATTAAAATGTTTTATCTTTAATGTATATTAATAAGATGGTGTGATGTTTGTGTATATTGCATTTTATTGCCGTTTGATATAAATATTGATACTACTAACTTTTGTTTTTCCTCGCTCCACAGATGTGGTTGCTGGTAGATATTATGTAGATAATAAATATATCTTGGCATTTATAAAAGAGAAATAACTAAAATTATTGTTAAGTTTTTTTCTATTATAGAAGCCAATTCGTATGATTTTTTAACGTTACTTTTTCTGAGTAAATTTTTTTAAAACTTATTTAATCATAGAAAACTACTACAAAAGTTTTTAAAAAGGTTTTTAATTAAAAACTCAATGGTAGAAAAAATGTGTAAGTTGATAAACATTTTTTAAAGTATTCTGATTCAATTCTGATTTTAATCAGTCAATAGCAGACGATTCTATGTGTAACTTCTTTCATTAATATGGCTTTATCTCAGTTTCTACTGGACATAAATAAAATATGAATTACTAGGACAAACAGTATTATTATTATTATTTTTTCCCCACCAAACACCCAATTTGCTGGGGGAAATACTGACCGCCATTTCTTTTTTTTTCTTTTTCTTTTTAATTCTTTTTAATTTTAATTAATTAATTAATTAATTTATTTTTAAGTCTACCTATTACAGTAATATGGAAGGAAGATGTATAATAGTTACATAGTCATATTTGTAAACTAATATTTAATAGTTTTTCGACTATTATTTAATAGTATTTTTAAATAACTTTTTGATAAATTTATTTATTTTTATTTTTATTTTATTTATTGTTAATTTTATTTATTTTCGACTATTATTATTATTATTATTTTAATAGTTAATAGCTGATTTTGGTTTTATAACGAATATCTCTAACGAGCACTAATGTTTCATTTAAAATAATTTTAGAAAAACATTTTGCAAATTTAGAAATGTATATTATATATATATATATATGAATAATCTGTATAAAAAACACTACTATTATCAATTATGGTAATAATGCTTTTCAATTACATTTATATACATTAAAGTTCATTATGTGATAGTTAAGAATACTGGGATTATTTTGTGGAATAATTTAACACACGTGACTTGCTGAAGGTTTCCGTGGGAGAAGTTATCCTTAAAATTTTTTCGATATATACGTATATATGTGCGAAATACGTAATTTTGTAAAGTATGAGAATTTCAGTGTAATTATTTTCTTTCAAACACAAATCCATCTTTCTCCTGTAATACTTAAAAAAAAAAAAAAAAAAAAAAAGTATGTTTTTGAAAATTTTAATTAATTATTTATGTGAAGAAACATATTTGTTTTCTTCTCTTCCTCTTTATACAATTATTATTAATCCTTACTATCAGTTAAGAAAATCATATCGTCTGCTTTTTCTTTTTAAAACACAGTAATTTAAGAATGCAGAACAGTTAACGTTCGCAAATTTTGAATGCAATAAATCTTGAAATATCTTTTTATTATTATAATTATTAGCCGCCTTCGGCGACCAGCTGGTTCGCGGTTCTTGAAAAGTCTGACCGTATTAAAGTCTGGCTTAGTGGCGCCTGCGGCACCCATAGATATAGTAATAAGACATAGATTGATCATGGTGAGAAAAATTAAAAAAAAGCGATTCTTTTTTACTCCGAGAAAGACAGCCATTTTGACCAGTTAATGGCCATCTTTCTCCGAGTGAATACACGCAGATAATTTACCAAATAAAATTTATGAATAATTCATGTAATAAATGTGGATGAAAAACTGCAGATACAATTTCAAATTCATTTTTCTTTTTCTTTTCTTTCTTTCTTTCTTTCTTTTTTCTTTTTTTTTTATATTTATTAATTTAGTTAATATTTAAAGTTAAACTCTTTTTCTACACTTAAACTAACGTTCTTTACCTGCGCCGCTGCTAATTATATTTAAAAGAATTTTGAAAATTCTATAATTACTTACTAATATAAAATCTTAAAAAAATATCAAACTTTAAAAAAAGTATTCCATTAAAATACAAAATAGTTTTTATTTCATAATAATAACAAAGCAACTGATTATAAAAATTATATTTTTCATAATTTAGTCAAATATAATTTGCTTTTATGGTAACTTATCCCATTTCTTTTCATAAATTTATTCGAAGAATTAAAAGACGCAATATTTCGACATTTTGAAAATACATCAACATTCTATTCTATTACAATTGCCGAGTTTCTATACCATAGTCAATGGCTAATGCCAAAAACATTTTTCGGCATCAAAAATCTTTGCTTGATAACATAGGGGATGATAGATCTATATAAATTACTACATCTATGGCAGCATCTTCTTCCCGTTTCAGCACTTAAAACAGCTTATTCGCTTATTGTTCAAATACCATTATTACACAAATCCATCTTTCTCCTGTAATACTTCAAAAAAAAAAAAAAAAAAAAAAAGTATGTTTTTGAAAATTTTAATTAATTATTTATGTGAAGAAACATATTTGTTTTCTTCTCTTCCTCTTTATACAATTATTATTAATCCTTACTATCAGTTAAGAAAATCATATCGTCTGCTTTTCCTTTTTAAAACACAGTAATTTAAAAATGCAGAACAGTTAACGTTCGCAAATTTTGAATGCAATAAATCTTGAAATATCTTTTTATTATTATAATTATTAGCCGCTTTCGGCGACCAGCTGATTCGCGGTCCTTGAAAAGTCTGACCGTATTAAAGTCTGGCTTAGTGACTTAGTTCTGGCATTATTGAGAATTCTAACTGCAAATTCCCGCTTAGTAGCGCCTACGGCGCCGTATTACCGTTTCATAATCTAAAGCCCGTTTCATGATCTCAGCCTGTCCGTTCACCGTGCAAGCGATCCTTGAAAAATCTCACCGTATTAAACTTTCGCTCGGTGACGACTGCGGCGCCTTCTTCCGTTTTAGAACCTACAACATCTTGCTCGCTCACAGCGCAAATATCTTCGAAAATTCTAATTGTTGCAGATATCTGCTTTGCAGCGACTGCAACGCCCTTTTGCGTTTCATGATATGAAACAATGTATTCGTTCCTCGTGGAAACGACCCTTGAAAATTATGATCGTGTCAAACGTATATAAGTAATTTAATCATATAATTAGAATTGGAGATACTGAAATTTTAAAATGTTAAAGCGACAGAGATTTGCGATGTCTTGAAATCCAATTGAAATAAGCTTTAAAATGACATATTACTTTTGAGATTATGCTAATTAGAAGCTGAGATACAAAAATAATATAAATACTGTTATAAAACGATTTATGTCTGATTTTTTCGTGGTTTTCTCCAAAACTTGTTTAATTCTGGGCTAAATAATGTTAAAAATCTTTAGTATGAAATGTGAACGGAGTATCAGAATTCGAAACTTTGCAAAATATAAAAAAATTAAAGGCGTTCTGGGTTTTCCGTTGTTTTCTCCGAAACTCCCGTTCCTTTTCTACATTTTTGCCCCTTCGTGAAACATTTTTTTTTTCTTTTTCTTTTTCCTCCTCTATGCATACGATCATTATTATTTTTTACTATCATTTAAAAAATTCCTATCGTCTGCTTTACTTTTTTAAAACACGTAAATGTAGAACAGTTAACGTTCGCAAATTTTGAAAGCAGTAAAACGTTGAAATATCTTTAATTTTTATTGGAAATCGTAGAATTTTTCCTATATTTTTGACTTACTCAATTAGGACTGTACTCTCTTCACAAATATCTTTTGCTAGTGCATTTTCTTTTTCGTAAAATGCCACTAGCCAACGTATTATTTTGGAATATGTACTTTGCCAGCCGAGGAAAAAAAGTTTGCAGCTGTTGGAATTTTTTTTTCTTTTCTCCTTTCTCGCCATTTTTATACTACTTTAATGAGTTTTTCGTTGCCTGCAGCATTCATTATATTGACTTTTACCGGTAGTTTACAGAAAGTATTTGATGGAATTTATTTTGCTTTTTTTTATGTCGGACAATTCGCGCTGATGTTATTAATTTCTTAAAGCCGTTCTGTTTAATCTTACAAGGAAAGTTTAATAATCTTGCGGCCATGTTCTTTCATTTTGTTCTATGCTTGTAGAACATTTTATTAGTTGTTAGCTTCCTTTTTTTTTTTTTTTTAGTTATTTATTGATTTTGTTGTTCTAGATTTGGTTAGAGTGATAAATGTAAAAGTTCTGATGATATTAAACTCCGAGAGTTTTGTTTAAGTGTTTTCATAGGTAGTTTTTAAATTGATTAAATCCTTTTTTCAATAGTAACATTTTGTTAGTCTGGTAGAAAAATATAATGAAATTTCTTAAATTTACTTTTTTCATAATAAACAGAATTGAAAATGAGCAATATCAACTGAACATGCCTCGAAAGAATTCTTTCTAAAAATCAGTCTTTCGATAAAACTTTCTTCCGAGGAATTATTGGATTTATTTTAATACCATGGCAACACACAAAATGCAAAAACAGCAATAATTTGAACTTTTTTTTTTTTTTTTTGTTTCATTTTAAAATTTCGTTAATAACTAATTATTGTGAAAATTTCATAGAAATTAAATTTTATTTTAAGATTTCTAATAAAATTATACCGAAATTCATAAATAAAGATATCGATTTTTCTTTTTCTTAAGTTACTTTGATAAACAATGGACGACTTGACTTTCTGTCGTCATTCGACGTCACACAGACGATTTCCTTTCATTTAACTAATAGGAGTCTTAATTTAGCCCACAAATAAAGGAATATAGCCAATCATAGCGCAGCTTTACCCCACAAACAAAGGGAAACTCCGCCTCGTTCTAGTCTTTCATACTTCAACCGAAAAAAAAAAAAAAAGAAAAAAAAGGAAATTCAGTTGTTGAAAATTTTTCCCTGTTATGTTTTTTTTTTTTTTTTTATAATGGTGTTAACCGGCGCTAACAAATTAATATTTTTTGCTTTCGTATTATGCTAAGTTGTGCACTAACTTCTTAATTTAAATTCTATTATTGTTTAAAATTACAAGGTAACACTTTTCGTTTAACTGTTTTTTATTGAATTTTATTTATTGAAAATACTACTTCACTACTCCTTTTTGTTAAATAAATTCAGTATTTTGAGGAAACCATGCATACAATGAGTTAACAAAAGACAGAATATTTATACCAGTTAGATAAAGAGAATGTCGAAAAAATATATATTTGTCGTTAATAATAACAAATATTGACATTTTTCTTTTAAGCTGAAAAGAATGGTGCACTTTGAAAATCGAAAAAAATCGATTTTTGAAATTACTCTTATAATTATGATAGTTTGCATATATATGAATTGAAATGTATCAATATTAAATATATTAAATTTTTTCAAAATTTTTGAAAAAAAAAAAAAAAATGTAATTGAAAATTTTTAATTTTTTAAAAAGTTTTTAAAATGTTCCATGTGATTGCCCCCCGCCTCTCCATTCTAGATGTTACATTATTATAGTTTATCAATAGATTAACTTCAACACCTTTTTTTTTTTTTTTTTTTTTTTTTTTCTAAACATATTCGGGTATTAATTTTTGGATTGATTGTTCACAGTTGCAGTTAACGAAAGACAGAATATTTATACCAGTTAGATATAGAAAATGCCGAAAAAGTATATATTTGTCGTTAATAATAACAAATATTGACATTTTTCTTTTAAGCTGAAAAGACTGGAGCACTTTGAAAATCGATGAAAATCGGTTTTTGAAATAGCTGTGCTATAATTATGAAAGTTTGCATACAGTATATTAATTGAAATGTATCAATATTAAATATATTAATTTTTTTCAAAATTATTGAAATTTAAAAAAAAGTTATAATTGAAAATTTTAAATTTTTTAAAAGTTTTTAAAATGTTCCATGTGATTGTGCCCCGCCCCCTCCCTTCTAGATTTTACATTATTATAGTTTATCAATAAATTAACTTCAACACCTCTTTTTTTTTTTTTTTTTTTTTTTTTCTAAACATATTCGGGTATTAATTTTTGGATTGATTGTTCACAGTTGCAGTTAACGAAAGACAGAATATTTATACCAGTTAGATATAGAAAATGCCGAAAAAGTATATATTTGTCGTTAATAATAACAAATATTGACATTTTTCTTTTAAGCTGAAAAGACTGGAGCACTTTGAAAATCGATGAAAATCGGTTTTTGAAATAGCTGTGCTATAATTATGAAAGTTTGCATACAGTATATTAATTGAAATGTATCAATATTAAATATATTAATTTTTTTCAAAATTATTGAAATTAAAAAAAAAGTTATAATTGAAAATTTTAAATTTTTTAAAAGTTTTTAAAATGTTCCATGTGATTGTGCCCCGCCCCCTCCCTTCTAGATTTTACATTATTATAGTTTATCAATAAATTAACTTCAACACCTTTTTTTTTTTTTTTTTCTAAACATATTCGGGTATTAATTTTTGGATTGATTGTTCACAGTTGCAGTTAACGAAAGACAGAATATTTATACCAGTTAGATATAGAAAATGCCGAAAAAGTATATATTTGTCGTTAATAATAACAAATATTGACATTTTTCTTTTAAGCTGAAAAGACTGGAGCACTTTGAAAATCGATGAAAATCGGTTTTTGAAATAGCTGTGCTATAATTATGAAAGTTTGCATACAGTATATTAATTGAAATGTATCAATATTAAATATATTAATTTTTTTCAAAATTATTGAAATTAAAAAAAAAGTTATAATTGAAAATTTTAAATTTTTTAAAAGTTTTTAAAATGTTCCATGTGATTGTGCCCCGCCCCCTCCCTTCTAGATTTTACATTATTATAGTTTATCAATAAATTAACTTCAACACCTCTTTTTTTTTTTTTTTTTTTTCTAAACATATTCGGGTATTAATTTTTGGATTGATTGTTCACAGTTGCAGTTAACGAAAGACAGAATATTTATACCAGTTAGATATAGAAAATGCCGAAAAAGTATATATTTGTCGTTAATAATAACAAATATTGACATTTTTCTTTTAAGCTGAAAAGACTGGAGCACTTTGAAAATCGATGAAAATCGGTTTTTGAAATAGCTGTGCTATAATTATGAAAGTTTGCATACAGTATATTAATTGAAATGTATCAATATTAAATATATTAATTTTTTTCAAAATTATTGAAATTAAAAAAAAGTTATAATTGAAAATTTTAAATTTTTTAAAAGTTTTTAAAATGTTCCATGTGATTGTCATTCGCCCCCTCCTTTCTAGATTTTACATTATTATAGTTTATCAGTAAATTAACTTCAACTTTTTTTTCTAAACATATTTGGGTATTAATTTTTGGATTAATTGTTCTGAGTTGCAGGAAACATTTTAAAAAATTGAAAGGAAATTATTATTTTTTTTTGTTATTTTAATAGTTTAAATTTTAATATGTTTAATAATGATACATTTCAATGCATGTGTACGCAAACTTTCATAATTCTAGGACAATAATTTCAATGACTTCTCAACGATTTTTAACTTCTACCATCACTTTAAAAGTAAAAGATTATAAACTTACACTCTCTCTCTCTCTCTCTCTCTCTCTCTTTAAAATTATTATTATTATTATTAATATTTTTTATATTGAAATGTGATATCAAAATCCAAGTGTTTTTTTTTAATTTAAATAAAAAATGATAAGTATGAAATTGTTGAAAAGAAAAAAAGAAGAAAAAAAGATCTGTAAAATGGAATTTTTATATGCAAGCATTTCAAAAATTAAACCGCTGAGCGCCCTGTCAGCCATCGGTGGCTGACTGTGTCAAATGTGATATAAAGCCGCGTCAACCATCGGTGGCGGATATACAGTCGGTAACAAAAGTCTCCGAACACTAGCAAAAATTCCTCTATAAAAAAACTACACTTATTATAGTTTTGTTAAATAAATCCTTGTCGAATCCCGTTCTTAGTCAATCTGAAAACAGGATTCGACAAGGATTTATTTAACAAAACTGTATTAAGTGTACTTTTTTTGTATAGGAATTTTCGCTAGTGTTCGGAGACTTTTGTTACCGACTGTAAAATAGGATTTAAAACTAAAAATATTACATTTAATGATTGAAAATTTATAAAAAATTTGTTTAATTTTTATTTATTACAGGAGGAATCATTATGGAATTTTAATGGATTTTAAGAATTTGCGTGGCGCTCAACGTGTCAGATTAACATCAAAGCTTTAAGTAAAAACATATATCTAATAACACCCATTTTCCCCCATCTTTCTCTACGTCTTTAATTTAATATCTTACTTGAATAAAATCCATAAAAAAGAACCATTAAGAGATTGTCATTATTTTAAAAGAATTTCGTTATCAAACTTAGAAAAGTTTAGCGAAAGTCAAATCTTTAATCTCTTCATTTCCCGAGATTTTTTTTTTTTATGGATCTCGATTAATATGTTATGTAATTTTCCAGAATCCTCGTTTAACAAATAGACATATAATATCTGAGACAGCCATAACTTTTTACATCTGATATATATTAATAACACTTTTAAAATTATTTAAGCAGTTTGGTTTAAGCAAAAGCAAATTCTTAATGGCATCCATTGTCTCTTTTTATTCCTCACTTTTAATATCTGACTTGGATTCCATAAAAAAACATTAAGGAATTGTCGTAATTTGAAAGGAGATTTTGGACATCGAACTTAGAAAATTTACTAAATATAAAAATCTTTAATATCTTCATTTCCAGAGAAATTTTATATGATATGTAAAATCTTCTTTAATCCTTCTTCCACGAACAGATTGTTCTGAGACAGATGTAACATCTAAGAACATGTTTGAAATATGTTTGTGACATTTAGAGAGTGACTTACGCAGGTTACAGACTTTTCGCAAAATTTTTCATGCATCGTTGAGTCGTATTTAGTTTACGAGACAAAGTTTTAATAAGAGGTATTACGAATTCTTCCCTTTTCATTCCAGTTGGATAATTACGTATCCTTGAAGATAGATCCAAAATGGCCATTAAATCGGAAGAAGAATTCAGAAAGAAAATAATTGAAGCCGTCAGTGAGCACATTTTCTTTCATTTCCGGTCACAATTTATCGGCTATTTTGTTTTACGCTCAGACAATTAAACTCAAGAGACTTAAAAATAAACATTTAAAAAGGTACGAGAAATGAATTCGATTTGTTTTTGAATTGTGATATCACGAAAAGAAAGTTTCGTAGTTAAGAACGAAAGTTATGCTGAAGCTCGAAAATGATCAAGGTGTAAAAAAAGCGAAAAATTTTCTATTACTCGGATATACGTAAGTCAGTCAGAAAGTTAGTTGCACTCCTTCGTAAAAATTTTCTGTCAAAGGCTATTTTGATGAAAGTGTCTGGCAACACTTCAGATATTTATCTGCACCGTGTGACGTAGCAGCTTTCACGAGGCAATTTTAGTTTTTGTGATAATCAGTCGTAAACATGTATCGATAGATTCAAGGGGCGTCCAAATTGGAAATGCGTGCAGTGGTTCGTTTTTTGTGGACGAAAAGGCGAAACACTAAAATGATTGCGACAATCACTTAAAAATTAACGGCCAGATGAACTATCGAAAGGCATTGTGCTTCTGCATGACAATGCAAGACCGCATGCAGCAAAACAAACGTGCGAACTTTTGAAAAAGCTTAGGTGGGAAGTGTGGGATCACCCTCCTTATAGTCCAGGCCTTTCAACGTGTGACTTCCATGTTTTTGGTCCCATGAAAGAATAACTTTCAAAGCGACGATACCACTCGGATGACGAAGTGAAAGCTGTGACCCAAGAATAGTTATCGGACATCGGACTGGATTTCTTTGCAGAAGTCATCGAAAAACTTGTACTACGTCTCGACAAATGCTTAAATAACGGAGATAATTACATTGAAAAGTAGATTTTGAATGGAACTTTAAGATACAAATAAAGTTACTGTAAAATTTCTATCCTGTTTTGTTTTCTTAAGCAGTTCAACTGACTTTTTGACTGACCCTCGTACAACTGAAACGAATAGAAGTAGATCAAAGTTATACAAATAATCAAATACAGTCGAACCTCGTTAACGTAAATCTCAAGGGGGATAAAAAAAAAAAAATTGTTCATGTTATCAGAAGGTTATGCTATCAGTAACTAATCTTCATTTTGACGGGGATTGTGGAAATAGTTCATGTTATAAGTAATTCACGTTAACGAGGTTCGACTGTATTAGTCTTTAAAATCTGTTTAAAAAAATAAATGAGCTCGGAACGTTGGTTATATTAGAAAGCAAATAACAGCAATAATTATCGTATCAGAGCTCGAAGTCCCCGCCCTTTTTTCAGGACACTTTCAGAAAGTAAAAATTTTTGGCTTCTTTGCCACCACTATATTTATACTGAAATATTTACTGTGTTTTTATATTAAAGTGTCGTGATTAAATAGGTTAGAGATTATTGCATGAAAACAGTGGTAGCAAAAAAAGGCATAAATTTCTCATCAGTGACAGTGTCCTGAGAAATGGGCGGAGACTTCGAGCTCTGTCGTATACACGATGGTATTTTCATCGCTGACAGTTGTATTAAACTGCAAAAGTGTTTGAGAAAAGTAAAAATATAGAAAAAAATTGAAATACTTTCGATAATTTAATTGTATTAGTTTGTTGTCTGAAACATTTACGCTAGGTTTTTAAAATTGTAGTAAAAAACCTTTGCTATCATTTACGTGTACGTGTGTACAGGGTTAATCCAGTTTTTTTTTTTTTTTTTTGGGGGGGGGGGGGGGCTCCATTTGTGAATTTATAAAAGCAATTTGTGATAAAGGTCAAATAAGTTTCTGAAAATAAAATATGTTTCTGAATAACTAACTGAAATGTGCAAAGTAATTTATTTAATTTTGAAATGCATTAAAAAAAAAAAAAATGAAATAAAATAAATTTCTATGTGGAGTGAGTAAATTCCAATGTATAAGGTAAGTAAAAATAGATATGTTACCTGGATATTTACCATTGTTTCCAGTAAATATCCACTTTCGGGTTATTTATCAAGTATTCAGCGCAGAGAAGCTCATGGAAATTTGCCGTGTGTAACTTTATTGCTGATAATTGACTTTGTCAAGGTGCCTCTTTGCTGGAAGTTGACTCTGTGAAAGCGGCACTAAATTCGTTTTGGACTGACCTCTGGTGTATACACTGAAGAGCCAAAAATACTGGCACACCTGACTAATATCGTGTAGGACCCCCGCGAGCAGGCAGAAGAGCTGAAACACGACATGGCATAGACTCGACTAATGTTTGAAGGTGAGATGGAGGTAATTCACATCATGAATCCTACAGGGCAATCCCCAAATCTATAGGAGGTCAAGAGGGAAAGATCTCTTCTGACAGCACGCTGCAAGACATCACACATGTATTCAATAATGTTCACGTCCAGGGATTTAGGTGGTAAATAAATATGTCTAAAGTAGGAAAAGTGTTCCTGGAACCACTCGGTAGCATTTTTCAATTTTTGGCGTATGGGGTGTCACATTGTCTTGCTGGAATTGTTCAATTCCGTCGAAACGCACAATGGGCATGAATGGGTGCAGGTGGTCGGATAAGATATTTACGTATCTATCACTTATCAGAACCGTGTATAGATGTATCAGGGGTTCCATACCACGCGAACTGAACGCTTCTATAACATGACAGAGCCTCCACCAGTTTGAACAGTCTTCTGTTGAAATGCAGGGTCTATTAATTCATGAGGTTTTATCATACTCGTACACATCTGTCCGATCGATACAATTGGAAACGCGACTCGTCAGACCAAGAAACGTGTTTCCAGTCACCAACAGTCCAGTGTCGATGTTCACGTGCACAGGCGTGGCGTAAAGCTTTCTGTCGTGCAGTCAACAGCGGTACAGTCGGTAACAAAAGTGTCCGAACACTAGCAAAAATTACTGTGTTATAAAAGTATACTTCATACGGTTTTGTTAAATAAATCCTTGTCGAATCCTGTTCTTTGTCAGTGTAAGAACATGTCGGAGATTTGACGTTTTACCGGATTCCCGATATCCAGAGTACACTTATGAAATGGTCGTACGCAAAAATTCAAATTTCGTAACTACCATGGAGATGCTATCACCCCTATCTCGTGCACCGACTATAATGCTACGCTCAAAATCGCTTGAATTTTGATAACCTGTCATTTTAACAGCAGGAATCCATCTACCAGATTTGACAGACACCTGTTACCTCATAAAGGCACTGCTGATCGCATCACGTTACTCTGATTAGCTCCATACCTCTGTTATTTACATACACACGCCTGCATAAATTTTTGTTTTGTTTTTGTTATTGTTGCTGTTTTGGTTCTTCAGTGTATACAACATATTTTTCTTATTGGGGTAGTTGTAGGGGGTATTTTTACTTAAATGATGAAGCCGTCACCGAGGTTGCCGTTTTTATTAATTTTATGTTCAAGTTACATAAGGGGGTTATTTTACGAAGTTGAGAATATTATATTTTAAATATAATATGATACTGATTCTTGTGATTATCGTGAAATAGAATCTTAAATATTGTACATATACCAAAATATTGGGAGTGTATCATTCCATTTCATTTAGATAGGCTTTGATGCCTTTTCATACCTAAATTAGAACTTCTCGTATTTGTGTAATGAATACACTAAAAAATCAAATGTAACTTTCTTTGTGAATAGTCTTATAAATCAAATCTATTTAAACTGTCCACTAGCTAAAATAACCAGCATTACCAGTCTTGTAGATCTTGTCTGCTAGAGTTAATTGACTTTATTTTCTTGTTCGTGATAAATCATATTACATAATTAAAATAAAAACTCTTATGGGAACTAGCTTGCGATACAGGTTTTACCCCCATCTCCGTGATGGCGCAACTGCGCTTATTAACATACAAAAAAGACCAAGGATGTTGATTACTCATTACCTAATTTTGTATAATTATCAAAGTTCGGTTTTCCCCTTTAGGAAGCGTTTTTTCTATATCAAGATGTTCTGCCTTTTCAAAAAGTATTTAAATTACACAGGCCTACAAAAATGAAGTTGACAAAATTTGATTTCATGATTTCAGCTGATCTTTGTTTTTTTTTTTGATGTGCTGAAACCGAAAATGCAGTCCATTTTTTTCTATCACGTATAGATTTTTATCAATACAGGGTGTTTACCGACACGATTTCTTACATATACCATCATAACAATAGGTTGGTTGGTTGATATGGTTATAAGTCGCACTAGTGCTTCACAATTACAGCAGTAGGTATCTATGTTTAATTAATCACAGAAACATACTATAAAACTTACCATATAGTTATATTGCTGGAAGAGTAATGGAAGAAATTGTATAGGCAGGCACCCTGTATTGACAAAAATTTATACGTGATAGGGAAAAATTGTCTTCATTTTCGATTTCAGTACACCAAAAAACATAAAGATCAGCCAAAATTATAAAATCAAAATTTTACATGTCGACCCGTGTTATTAGTATGAATAATAAAACAATAATTAAAAAAAAAAAAAAAAAAAAAAAAAAAAACTTTGTCTCAATAAACTTTTTTTTTAATTATTATTTTATTGACTTAATAAGAATGCTTATAATAATAATAATAATATTAATATTTTTTTTTTTTTTTTTTAATATTTTGAAAATCTAGTACGCGAACACAAGACGTCCGCATTTTGATCGTGAAAACCGAATTTCGTAAATGATATTATATGTAATGTTTCTAAATTTTTCTCTAAGTTAACATAGGGTTACGTCTTCGGAATGAGAATAAAATATGTATCGTAAATAAGTGGTAGAGATTAAGTGAACAGAATCTTATGATACTATTGATTTTTTTCTGCATTTCCTTTTTTATCCTTTTTTAATTTGAGCGCTTTATTTTTGTGTGATTATGTAAAATAACTACTGATTAAACGATCACTATTTTAAATAGCGTTAGCAATACCAATGACCTAGTGAACTAATACTCAGTTACTACTAATATTTCTCGTTTAGTGATAAAGGGAGGCATACTATTGTAACAATCGCAGCTATCGTACAGTCGGCTGCAAAATTATTCGAGCACTAGCCAATAATTCCTATATTTAAAAAGTACACTTAAGACTGTTTTGCTAAGTAAATCCTTGTCGAATCATGTTCTTAGACTGATTAAGAACATGACTCGACAAGGATTTATTTAACAAAGCTGTATCAAGTGTACTTTTTTTTGGCAAGGATTATTGCTAGTGCTCGAATAATTTTGCAGCCGACTGTAGATCACAAGTCGGATCGTACACTCGGCAGCAAAAGTATCTAAGCACTAGCAATAATCCCCGTCAAAAAAAAAAAAGTGCACTTAAAATGGTTTTGTTAAATAAATCCTTGTCGAATCATGTTCTTAGACTGACTAAGAACATGATTCGACAAGGATTTATTGAACAAAGCAGTATTAAGTATACTTTTTTTAGACAGGGATTATTGCTAGTGCTCAGATACTTTTGCTGCCGACTGTACGATCCGACTTGTGATCTACGATAGCTGCGATTGTTACAATACAATAGTGTGCCTCTCTAAGTACACATTTGCAACATCGCAAGTTTTTAGTGCTTAGATAAATTGTTAATGGTTAGTCTTACTTATTACTTTTTAGCTTTAATAATAAGTGAACAAACACTGAACTTTTACAAACTTTTCATGCGAAAAATTTCTACATTTTTAGACTAGAAGGAAACGTTATGAATAGTATGCATAAAGAAAGGACGAAATTTTTTGGTTTGGAAAAAAAAAAAAAAAAAGTTTTTACGTTCAATTTTCCCCCCCAAAAAAACAAAAGCATTGATTATTTTTAAATCGATATAAGTAATAAATATCAAATGCCCAACGTCAATGAATTTGGAGAAATGATATAAGAGTAGTTGCGTATCAGCATGCAGGGCAAATGAAATTAATTATTGTGTATTCAAGATGGCTGCCGCAATAGCAGCCAAGGCTATCCCAGGAGCCATATTGAAATCTACCAAAACATTGGATAGTACTGTATTTTATTTCACAGCTTTGAGACCTATAGCTACAATGATTTTCGTCTCGAATGAATTACATTGCGTAATTTCACAATAGCAATGCTGGATTTCTTATATAACTTTGTTATTTAATGGATTCTGCGGTTACGGTTTCGGCTTCGTGTTTCTTCCGGACAGGTGTAATGTTTTATTACCTAATTAGATGGTTGAGTGGGTTTGATTTACGTTTCATTAGAAATACACAGTGGGTTCATTGTAAAGGTTTGGGAGTCCTCCTAAGAGAGCGAATCATATGCCATCAGAATTTTCATTCTCGATGGTAGGATAGGTTATCCGGACTTGTCATCTCATTTTATATCATTCCTTCAAGTCAATGAAAGCACTGTAATGTTTTATTACCTAATTAGATGGCTGAGTGGTTTGATTTACGTTTTATTAGAAATACAGAGTGGGCTTATTGTGAAGGTTTGGGTGTCCTCCTAAGAAAGCGAATCACATGCCATCAGAATTTTCATTCTCAATGGAAGGATAGGTTTTCCGGACATGTCATCTCGTTTTATATCGTTCCTTCAAGTCAATGAAAGAGGTGTAATGTTTTATTACCTAATTAGATTGTTGAGTGATTGGATTTACGTTGCATTAGAAATACACAGTGGGCGTATTGTAAAGGTTTGGGAGTCCTCCTAAGAGAGCGAATCATATGCCATCAAAATTTTCAATCTTGATGGAAGGATAGGTTTTCCGGATATGTAATCTCGTTTTATATCATTCCTTCAAGTCAGTGAAAGAGGTGTAATGTTTTATTACCTAATTAGATGGTTAGGTGGTTGGATTTGCGTTTCATTAAAAACAAACAGTGGGCTTATTGTGAAGGTTTTGGTGTTCTCCTAAGAGTACGAATCACATGCCATCAGAATTTTCATTCTCGATGGAAGGATAGGTTTTCCGGACATGTCATCTCATTTTATATCATACCTTCAAGTCAATGAAAGAGGTGTAATGTTTTATTACCTAATTAGATGGTTGAGTGGTTGGATTTACGTTGCATTAGAAATACACAGTGGGCTTATTGTGAAGGTTTGGGAATCCTCCTAAGAGTGCAAATCATATGCCATCAGAATTTTCATTCTCGATGGAAGGATAGGTTTTCCGGACATGTCATCTCATTTTATATCATTCCTTCAAGTCAATGAAAGAGGTGTAATGTTTTATTACCTAATTAGATGGTTGAGTGGTTGAATTTACGTTGCATTAGAAATACACAGTGGGCTTATTGTGAAGGTTTGGGAATCCTCCTAAGAGTGCAAATCATATGCGATTAGAATTTCCATTCTCGATGGAAGGATAGGTTCCACTTTGGTATCCTAATTATCTATATGCGAAATCGAATACTTAAAGGGGCAGAAAATGCATTAGACATTATCACATCGTTAGTCCTTTGCACTGAGCTGTAATTATATGAGGAGTAAATACGCAGTTGTCGATGGTCTTCTTCGAAATTTTAAAAGAAGGACCAGAAGTTACGCATTCTACGTGAATAGGTTAATATTGAACTTTTTACCCTTTTCGATTCGAAACTAACCTACTGTCGGCAGCAAAAGTATCCGAGCACTAGCAATAATCCCTGTCTAAAAAAAGTACACTTAATACTGCTTTGTTGAATAAATCCTTGTCGAGTCATGTTCTTAGTCAGTCTCAAAACATGATTCGACAAGGATTTATTTAACAAAACAGTATTAAGACATCGGAATTATTGGCTAGTGTTCGGATACTTTTGCTGCCGACTGTATTCCGTGAAGACCGCTGCCTTTACATGTTATTCAATTGGAAGTTATCTCTCCTTACAGTCGGTAACAAAAGTGTCCGAACACTAGCAAAAATTCCTACGTAAAAAAAGTACACTTCATACGGTTTTGTTAATTAAATCCTTGTCGAATCATATTCTTAGACTGACTAAGAGCAGGATTCGACAAGGATTTATTTAACAAAACCGTATGAAGTGTACTTTTTTTACATAGGAATTTTTGCTAGTGTTCGGACACTTTTGTTACCGACTGTACATTTAATTTAACGTTTTTTTTTTTTTTTCGAAAATGGTTAGTTGGTCGGTTCGATTTTACGTCGTACTAGTGCTGCGCTAGGGGCAATGGGCGGCTATTTGGGATTCACCCCTAGAAGTGATTTGAGGCATGCCATCATAATTTTGACCCGCCGCAGAGGGGATGGATTTCTTACTGACTCGATATATTTTGTGCGACAAATCTCACATTAACTGAAATGTTTCTAGAATTGTTAGAAAATTCTGCATGGTCTTATTAAAAATCATTTTTTATGCATGCATAGTTCTTTTTAACGATTTCCTAATAGTATTAATTAATATTAGATTATTAATATTAGATTTCATATGTAAATATATATGCTTCTTAGTTTTTGATTATCTAAAAGTAAGCATAATGAAATTCCTAAGTAATAGAATGATAAAACATTTTAATCCTTAAGTATCACATAAGTGCAGTCAACAGCTAAGCAAACAAAAACACATCAAGTATTTCCTGTAACACCTAACTTTCCATCAACGAAATAATATTTTCCATTAAACTTTCGCAAAACTTGAATTAGAATTCCTAATCTTATATAATCCATCCCAGGCAACAATATTAAATCTTTAAAGAACACATTAAAAACGTGCGAGACATTTAGATATAGCTTTAGAAGCTTTCTCTCGAAATCTAACTTTATACATACAGCCGCATTATACTTAGCTCCTGGTGCAGACTTTAATGCAGGGAGTTATGATAAACTTTCTATTCTACTCTACTAATTACCCGTTTGCAAATGCTGAATGTACACAGAGAATTAGCATCATTTTCAACAGAATACAGAGTTGGGCCGCTATGAAAATTTCATGATTTAATTCTGTGTTTTAAATTATGCAGCTCTAGATAAAGTGGCTTCGAACAAAACCGTGCTGCAACAATTTTAAGCAATAATGGTGACTGTGCAGTTAGAAAACATCTGCATCGGTTAAATTACATTTTTTGAGAATTGTAACCCTGAATTGCGTGTATGTTGATGACATTTTGAATTTGCCACTAAGAATTGTAATTGATTTAATATTAAATCCGCAAATCGCGTTGCATTTTTGTAATTAGTAAAATTCTTGTGATTAGAGAAATGTTTAAATTCTTCGAAAATTAATGTAGCACTATAAAGATGCATGCAATTAAGACGAACTAGAGTAGCCCAAACTATGTATACAGTTCTCTGCTTTAATAAAGAAAAAAGTGCCGGATGTTATTTATAAGTTTGTTTGCGCTTTCAGTATATTGATGTAATTAGGAAAACTGAATTAGAATTTTTTGACGGTAGCTAATAACTAATAACATATCGGACATCGTCAAGAATAGTCACAGAGAATTGATACAATCGTTTAGAAACGCTATTTTTTTTTTTTTTTTTTTTTTTTTTTTCTTTTCAAATAATGTCTATTTTCTTGTGCCAGTTTATTGGCCAATTCTCACTTTTTAAATTCAAGATTTGAAAAATGTAAAAACATTAATGAAGGGTTGAACATGTTGCAGAACCATTTTAACTATTAAGAATAGAGCTGGACGATATCAGAAATTAAATATCGCGATATATCATCAAGTTAATATCGATATTGGTGATATATTGCGATATTTATTTCAAGAGAAGGAAAATAGATATTTGCTACTTTTTAAAGACAATTGAACACCAATTTTAATGTATACAAGTGGGGAGTGTTTTCTATATGTATATTTATATTTTCTGGTATATTACTTCCAAATCTTTTTTATTAAAAAGAAAAAAGAAAATGTATAAATAGCAACACATTATTTTGTGTTTCTTTTAATTTATACCATTACTTTTAAGTATATTTCTGAATAGTTTGTCCTCCATTCTTTCTATTTTAAGATTTAATTATTTCAAAATCACATTTTAAGAGAGCTAATGGGCGATATGTGTTTTATTTACACAAAGTATATCATCAAGATACATAATTATAATAAAAATATAAGCTTAAGAAAAATGAAGTTGTACTTAGAATGTAGATGATTAATAAAATTTTGCGCAGAAGTCGTAACTTAACTATCTATCTATCTCTCTATATATATCAACTAGCTGACCCGTCCGGCTTCGCACTGATGAACAAATTTTAGTTAAAGATGGATTGATATGTAAAAAATCAAGAAATACATCACTTTATATGTTATAGTCAGGCAATATTATTAACTGGAAAGTCAAAATATAATTTTACAATTATTTTTTTTAATTAGTTGTTAAATGCTGGCAATTTTTACTTAAGGCTATTTATTTATTTATTTATTTATTTCATAAAAAGAAACATTTCTTTACTCATGAATAAAAAATATTGAAAAATAAACCTATGACATGAAAATGTTTTTGATAAAATTGACGTCATAATAGCTTTAATTATTATTTATTTTTTCATTTCGCATATATATTTAATTTTTTCCATAATTGATTATTATTTTAATAATGTATATTAAAGGAGAAATCAATAATATGAAACAATATTCGTACAATATATACTATTACAGAATCTGGTGTGAAACAACCACACGACTTCCATTAACCACTATTACACGTAATATATACAATTTTTTGGAGATATTACTTGCATTTTTTGAGATTTTCGAGTAAGAGAAACTTGATACACGTATAAAGACACATACAACAGAGTTTGCATAGCGAGTTAAAAAATAAGGGAAAAAAAATAGATAGTTATTTTTTTAAACACGAATTTCCGAGATCTAAAACTGAACTACCTAATCAGGATGACCGTTAATATTCCTGTAATAAGCACGTAATACTTGAGAAAGGTTATCTAAATTGGATTAAAGAAAAATTTTTCAAGAATACGTTAGAGCCGTTTTTGAGATACCAACTTTTACCAAAACTTAACATACTCAATTATTGACCTAAAAACAATAATTACATACAAAAGGATATTTAATAGGAAGTTAACATGGCGAGTTTGAAAAAAATCCGTACAGGCGTTTTTAAAGGAACGCACTTACGAAGTCTGAAATTGAGCTATTTATAGAGGACGCCTATCAATTTTCCTGAACTAAGCAACTTTTCAATCGAAAGAGCATCTAATATATTATTTATATAGCAACTTTGAAGAAAATCATTAGAGGTGTTTTTGAATATGGGCTTAGGGTCCCATTTCTGGTTTTCGATGACCCAATTCCGGTTTTTCAATTTTCACGAAAATTTGGAAAATTTATCTGTACACCAGACCTGAATCACTTGTGAAGTTTAGTAGTTCTATTTTTATTAGTTTTGGAGATATGACAGCCAGAAGATTACACACACACGTGCACATATACACACACACTGACCAATTGCCAAAACCTATACAATACTTCCACTACCTACGGTAGTAGGGTAATTGAAGTAAACACATACATCTCGTATTTACTACGATAATATACAGATTTTCGTATTACGTTTTCGATCGCCAAATACAAAAATCGCCAATGACGATAGATATCAAATCTATGCTTTGTTTTCAATTAAAATATTGAAAATTTTAATTAAAAATTTATATTACCAAAATTTATTATAGCTTCTAGCACTTACATTAGAGAGAGAGAGTGTAACTTTTGATTATTGAAAGAAAAAAAAAAAAAAAGCAATCGGCTTTTTAGTTCTAGCGATCGTTCTCTACATATGCATATAAACCTTTCTTTTTTTTATATTAGTATAGCTATGGAGCATAGGTATATTAAATAGGTTTCCAGTCAACATAATGTAACTCAAATAATTAAATGCTATTTACATTTCAGTAATGGCTGTATGCGCTATGTATATTGAGCTACTTGCCATAACTGTTAGTTGCTAAAAATAGTCGCCAAATAAATTTAAACATCTCAGTACGCAAGCGAAGTATGACATCACTGACCTCCCGTGGATGCAAGAAAAAGATTTTCCATGTTAATCGCTCATTGGATTTTTTTTTTTTTTTTTTTTTTTTTTTATTAAAATTCTAGAAGAATTATTTCCCGATTTTAATCCTCATATTTGGGTATAGATATGTATTAGTTATTGTATGCATGCGTTAGATTGAGTTATTTTGCTGTCAAATTGACAAAATTTTAATTTTAAATTTCAAAACTGTCACCCTTGGCGTTTTTTGTATTTGGCGATCAAAAACGTAAGACGAAAATATACATGCCAGATGTACAGTCAGTCACAAAAGTCTACATACACCCGCTAATTTTCGCAGATCTAGCACTTTACTCATATTTTTGAATATACAACTTTATTTTCGTTAACATCTTGGATAATAACTCATATCTAACAAAAAAAAAATATGAACAAATTCGTTAAAATAAAACAAAAACTAACAACATATTAAATTATATAGTCACAAAAGTCTACATACAGAGACAGAACAATACAAACTTTCAGAATTAAATGGCAAAAAAATGTAACATTAATACTTTGTAGGACCTCCCTTTGAAGTAACAACTGCCTGAATTCCGTTTGGCATCGACATAACCAGATTTTTTGTCATCTCAGGTGTAATTTTAGACCATGCAAGCTCTATTGCCTTCTTTAGGGTTTCCTTGCTTGTTACCGATTGCTCCCGAACTCTCCTATCAACTTCCTCCCAAAGGTGCTCGATGGGATTAAGGTCTGGGGACTGTGGCGGCGAATGGAGCTGTTTAGGCGTTTTATAGAGTAGCCATTCCTTAACAATCCTAGCTGTATGTTTTGGGTCGTTGTCTTGCTGGAAGACAAAGTTGTTCCCAAGTCCCAATTTTCGAACCGATGGAAGTAGATTGTCTTGCAAAATCTTCAGGTATTCAAATCGATTCATTATGCCATCGATAAACACTAAATTGCCCACTCCAGCGGCCGCCATTGCTCCGCAAACCATAACACTGCCTCCACCGTGTTTCACAGTTGGAGTCAAATTCTCGGGATTCATTTCTGTGTTTTTTTTTTTCCTCCAGATTTTTCCGCGGCCATCACTCCCGAACACGTTGAACTCACTCTCGTCTGTAAAAACAACTGTTTTCCAAAAATTTAAATCTTGGTCAATATGAGCAGAAGCAAAATCAAGTCTCTTTTGTTTGTTAGTAGATGAAATGAACGGCTTTCGTCAAGAAACTCTACCATTGTAGCCGGCTGATCGAAGAATCCTACGAACAGTTTCTGGATGCACTTTCTTTCCACTAGCTGTTGCAATTTGATTCGCTAATTTTGGAGCACTAATTTTCGGATTTTAATTCACTTTTCTTACTATGGTTCTAGCATCACAATCATTAAGCTTCTTTGGACGACCACATCGATATTTGTTAAGCACATTTCCACGCATAACATAATTTCTGTAGATTGTTTGAACAGTTGACCTACTTTTTTTTTTACAATTTTTGCAATTTCTGCATAAGATTTCTTTTCACATTTCATTCTTACTATCATATTTCGAATTTCTAAAGATGTTTCCTTTCCCTGACTCATTTTGTTGAAGTTACAATGTCAAAAAATCTCGGGAAATGAAGATTAGAATAGATAAAGAAACATATAACCTCAAACTAAGACAATCTTCCAAAATAACTTCGTATGCAAATTTTTTTGCGTCCGCCAATCAGGTGTATGCAGACTTTTGCGACTTGATAATTACTATACAAATCACAAAATTACCTAGAGATTATTATTTCTGAATATTTTTATTATGGAAAACAATTTTTTTAGAGAAAACTGAAGGAGTGATATGATTTTTAAAATTGAAATTTAATTGCTTTTTGAGAAACCTTTATTTTGATCAGTGTATGTAGATTTTTGTGACTGACTGTGTATGTATTGTACGAAATATTGTTTCATATTATTCGTCACACTCTTAATGTAAGTTTTTAAAATAACCATGATTTTTGAAAGGAATTAAATTATGTTCGCCAGATAATTTGGCGATATTTTTTTTTTCTGCCAAGGATGACGGATATCAAATCTATTCCGCTGCAACATATTAGTATATTATATCAGATACTTTATTCAGACATTTGAAAACAAATTTGACTTCAAATTATGATAGAATATTTATCCTTTCCTTTTTAATTAGTTTATTAGTTGGATGTTTATTGTGTAAATATCATCCTTTGAAATGAAACGTTTATGTTTTCAATCGAATATGGAAATTTGCCATTTTTTTTTTTCTAGAGTTTTGAAATTTAAAATTCCAATTTTATCAATTTTACAACAAAAACAATTTAATCTAACGGATGCACATGATAACTAATACATATCTATATCCAAATATGGGGATTAAAATGGGGAAATAATTTTCCTCGATCTTTATTATTTTTTTACAAAAAATCCAGTTCACTTTTTATATTATCCGCGTTTGTAATGATCGATAGACGGCGCTTTGTGAACACTGCAGTTGTTAGTAAACATAGCCACGTGTGTTCCATTAGTGTTCTTTTTGTTATCCTACTTAATATTCGTACTATAATTTCTCCGCCATTACATTATGGAAAATTGATTGCTTTTGGAAAAAATACTTCAGTTTATTCAAAGTTCGATCGGAAGTAGATTTTTAACTGAAGTTGAACAAATATTAATTTCAAATCATCTGATTAATTCTTTACTTCCATTAGCCGAAGCAACTGAAATTTTAAATTTGTCATTTGGAAATAAATGGAAGCTCAATTCTGGATTTCTTGATCCTTTGGAGTTACACTGTGGCACACAAAAGTATGTGTTATCTTTTTTACCGTATTTATTCATTTTTATTCAATAAATATATGTGAAACTAAATATCGGCAAGCAATGGCGGCTATATGGAATTCGAATTAAACCATGTTTATTGTAATTTCACCTTAGCCCACCAGTGGCGAGCATTTCATTACAATCGCTGATTGTTCGCGTGAAAATATATTTTATTATATGTCTAAAAATAAATTAATTCGTAAATCTTTTTGGCAACAATTATAAATTAAAATAAATAATATTATAAAATAGAATTTCTTATTTTATTTTATTTATTTATTTATTTTTAAATTCCAATTTCGTTTACACCGGTTTACACACATCAATTTAAACCACGGAGTAATAAAGATTGGTGGTTTAAACATTGATGCTTAGATATTATATCATATCATATCAAATTAAATTATTAGAAAAATAAACATTTTTAATTCTATAATGACGTCAGATTTAATGTGTAAGTTTAACAATTAAAAAAGCTTTATATGAATTTCAATTTAATGCACGTGCAAATATATTTCTTTTCTTTTCACGTCAAGATATTTTAAAAACGAAATGAATATGTAAATGTTTCTTTTATGTTGGCAGCAGCTAATTTTTTTAATATTTCATTATTTCCATTTCTATTACGGCTTCTATGGGGATTTTAATTAAAATGCTCAGATTTTAAACTAAAATTTATTTTATCAAAATTAAATATAGCCTATAACAATATGGCATACTGTAGCTTTCGGTCAGTGAAAGAAGTTTTTAAATCGGTTCAGTAGTTTCGAGATTACCCTCCACAAACAAACAATTTTTTGCGCTTTATATAATGATATAGATGATTCACTTACAGTCGGTAACAAAAGTGTCCGAACACTAGCAAAAATTCCTATGTAAAAAAATTACACTTCATACGGCTTTGTTAAATAAATCCTTATCGAATCATGTACTTACAATGAATAAGAACGGGATTCGACAAGGATTTCTTTCACAAAACCGTATGAAGTGTACTTTTTTTACATAGGAATTTTTGCTAGTGTTTGGACACTTTTGTTACCGACTGTATATACGGAAATTTTAAAAATAAATATTAGTATGAGTTTTGCGCCTAATTCCCATCCCTGAGTATAAAGAAAGTTCATTTACTAATAGTCCTGTCAGTCATTGATAGCGATATGGTTGTAATTAAATTAATTTCAGTGAATAAGAAATGCACAGTAGAAATACTGTTTATAAACTTTCTATAGAATTGCCACCGAATAAACTTTCTCGGTTGTAGAGTAATATTAATTTGAGACCCTATAACTCATAGGTATTCTAAAGGTCAATTACCTGCCATTTTTATTTTATTTTTTATCTACTTACCATAGCATGATTTTTTTTTTTTAAAGATATATATGTTACCGTTAAAACTCGAAATACGTGAATGTGTAGATTACCTAGCTAATCTGCAGATTAACTAAAATGGCCCGTTAAAGTGTGGAATCAAGAGTTTTCCGCATTTTAACTAGGTAATCTGCAGATTAGCGGCTTCTGTGTCGTTAAAGTTCAAATGATTGTTTCGAGCCTTAGTTTTTTTACATTCACTATGACGTCAAACAGTCATGTGATGCAGATACGCGAATGACCTTCAAACACAAACCAAAACTTTCATCCTTTCCGCTCCGCTTCCGCTATGATAATTGGCAAACGCAAAACTTGGAGCATCGAAGACATGGTTATTATAGGTTTCTTATCATGACCAACACAATACTTAAAGTAACAAGTAAGTTATAATTGTTTTAATTTTGATTTTATTTCTTCTCTTTTTTAATTCTGTCAATATAAGTTTGATAAGGGTCTGCACTGCATTTTATTATTGAAATCTAATCTTAATCTAAACGCTCTGTCTCCTGAAACTTCATTTTGAATTATGAATATTAAAATTTACAACACAGTAATTATTTCCTCCCGAAATAAAACTATTAAAACACAACTTTTTAAAACTAATTTATTTAAAAATTGATTTAAATTACTATTACTTACTGAAAAAAAAAAAGTTTTAATTTTTAACTCTGAAAAATATGGCATTCAATATTATGGCTTTCTTTAATAAATACTTAATATGAAATTTTTTGTTGTTGTTTCTTTCAATTTCAAGTTTCCTTTATATATTTTATATATCATGATTACATTTTTATTTTTATGTTGTTCGCTTTTTCAGATAATTTCGTTGTAGTTTATCACATAAAATGTGTTAATAAAGTTCTTTTTTTTTTTTTTTTTTTGTAAAATTAATATATTTGCTAAACTTGTACAGATTTACGTATGTATGCTGCAAAATATAGTTTAATTAAGCATTGGAAAACAGTCATTTTAATTTTCCTGCGGTCTAAAAATTATTAAAGCAGTTTTAATTATTTGAAGTACTTCTTAAATAATGCTTCTGAATTGTCTAATTTAATATTTCTTTATCGAATTAAAAATTGGTGCATAACTTTTTTAAAAAATAAGTAATAGCAATGTAAGTTGTTAATAAAACTTTTTTTTTTTTTTAATTTAAAATGGTTAAATATCTTTATTTTGAAAAGAAATCGTTACTGTATTACAATTCTAACATTCATTTATAAAATAGAATTAATTGAAAGCTATTAAAGTTATTATATTTCATATTAAAAATGCATAACATCTTCAGACTTATATTGACAGAATAAAAAAGATGAAATAAGTAAAAAAATTAAAACAAATATAACTTTAAAAGACATAAAAATTAAAACACATACAGATTCAAATAAGTAAAGAAAGAAAGAAAAGGAAATAAAACTATTTTTTTCCCCGAATGAAAAAAACAAATACAACACAGCGTGCTGTAAAATTTCAACAAAAAGAGATATTATTTTCATTTTAACAAGTGCCTAGTAGGTAATGTGCAGATTACCTAGGTAATTCGCAGATTACCTAGGTAATTTGAGAAATGAAACAATTTTCCTCACTTTAACGGATCGCCCTCGTTAATGTGCAGATTACCTAGCTAATCTGCAGATTAACTGATTTCTGCACTTTAGCGGGAACATATATATTGAATTCATATTTTGTAATGTTTTTATAACATTTGGAAATTGTATTATATTTATATACAAGTACCGCCCAGTGGTTGAAGATCAATCACTTTTTGCAAAGCAAAGCAAAACAACTGCCTTCTCATAAACGGAATTAAATTGCAGCACAGCAGCGACCCCTGTTGGCCGATAGGCACGAGTCCTCCATGAAATAGAGCGTTCGAACTAAAAAAAAAAAAAAGAAAAGAAAGAAAGAAAGAAACGAAATCTTAAAAATGGTCAATTAGAGTTTAAGGAATCTCAAAACTTGTAACATCATCGAAAACTGGAAATCTAAATTTTTTCTGAATCTTATACTTTCTTCTTATATTTGCAGAAGGTAAAATAATTAGATCCACTTTTTTAAGAATAAGTAGTCAATTTCAGTTAATTGAAATGCAAGGAGATCTCAAAACGTGTAAATTCATCGAAAACCAGAAATCGAAATTTTCCCCGTGTCTTCTACTTTCTTCTTATGCATGCAGAAGCCAGTAATAAATCCACATTTTAAATAATAAGTAGTCAGTTTCAGTTAATTGAAAAGCAAGGAAATCTCAAAACGTGTAAATTCATCGAAAACTGGAAATCAAAATTTATCCAAATCTTATACTTTCTTCTTGTATATGCAGAAGATATAATAATAAATCAACTTTTTAAAAAATAAGTAATCAGTTTCACTTAATTGAAATGCAAGGAAATCCCAAAACGTGTAAATATATCAAAAAACGGAAATCGAAATTTATTTCGTATCTTCTTTCTTCTTATGTACGCAGAAACTAGTAATAAATCCACTTTTTAAAAATGAGTAGACAATTTCAGTTAATTAAAATGCAAGGAAATCTCAAAACGTGTAAATTCATCGAAAACCGGAAAAACGCTTTTCCAAATCTTATATTTTCTTCTTATATATGCAGAAGATAGAATAATAAATCCAATTTTTTAAAAATAAGAATCAATTTCAGTTAATTCTTTGCTTAAAAAAAAAAAAAAAAAAAAAAAAAAAAACACTTGACGATATTTCGAACAATCCATGCAATTCCGAACAATATATCAACGAACCGATAGCAAGAACTAAACGCGATATACTGTTTGCAGTGTTTTCACTTTTCACCTGCGAGCGATGAGAAGCTTCGATATTATTGGTGTGGGGATATTATCGAATGTGAGAAGCTGGGAAATAATATACTACTGCGATGAACTAAACGCGATATACTGTTTGCAGTGTTTTCACTTTTCACCTGCGAGCGATGAGCAGCTTCGATATTATTGGTGTGGGGATATTATCGAATGTGAGAAGCTGGGAAATAATATACTACTGCGATAACTTGATGAATGAGGAATGAAACATTTTATATGTTATCGTTCACGGTCATACTTTTTAAGTAGTGGTTTCGATTTGAGAGTTCGCACAAATGAAGTAAAGGGACTGATCGTAGGAATAAGGAAGAGAAAGTGTGTTCGGATCGTTTGCGATTGGGGTTATTTTTTCGAGTTTAGTGTTTAGTCAGTGAGTAAATAGGAGGAAGTGAAGGTGTATTTGTATAAGATATTCGGTGGTCTGTTTGTTGGGTGTTTACGGGGTGGTACGGTGAGGCGGGGAAGCAGAATTTGAAGATATGGCGGTTGGCGTTGGACGCTGTTTATCGGCATATGGATCGATCGCGCTGTGCGCACTTGGAAATATCGTTAGAGGGATATATTGGTAGAGCAAGAACTTAAATACTGTTATCGCGATATTAAAAAAATATCGATACTTGGGGATATATTGATAAATAATCCAGCCCTAATTAAGAATTAAATATGTTTTCCGTCGAATAAAATATCAATTCATACAATTTTTTTTTTTTAAAGCTAATTTTTCTTTTTCTAATAATGTTTATTTTCTTTAGCCAGTTTACTGTCGAATTCTCATTTTTTAAATTCAAGATTAAAACGGTGAAAACGTTAATAAAGGGCAGAATGTGTTGCAAAACCATTTTAACTATTAAGAAATAAATATTTTTGCAGTTCAAACAAAATATGAATTGATACAATCGTTTAGAAACGCTACTTTTTTTCTTTTCAAATAACGTCTATTTTCTTGTGCCAGTTTATTGATCAATTCTCACTTTTTAAATTCAAGATTACAAACGGTAAAAACATGAATGAAGGGTAGAACATGTTGCAGAATCATTTTAACTATTAAGAATTAAATATGTTTTTCGTCCAACAAAATATCAATTTATATAATTTTTTTTTTTAAAGCTAGTTTTTCTTTTTCTAATAATGTTTATTTTCTTGTACCAATTTTATTGTCGGATTCTCATTTTTTAAAATTCAAGATTAAAAACGGTAAAAACGTTAATAAAGGGCAGAACGTGTTACAGAACCATTTTAACTCTTAAGAAATAAATATTTTTGCAGTCCAAACAAAATATCATTTGATACAATCGTTTGAAAGCGCTATTTGTTTTCTTTTCAAATAACGTCTATTTTCTTGTGCCAGTTTATTGGCCAATTTTCTCTTTTTAAATTCAAGATTAAAAACGGTAAAAACATTAATGAAGGGCAGAACATGTTGCAGAATCATTTTAACTATTAATATAAATATGTTTTTCGTCCAACAAAATACCAATTCATATAATTATTTTTTAAAAAGCTAGTTTTTCTTTTTCTAATAATGTTTATTTTCTTGTACCAGTTTATTGTCGAATTCTTGTTTTTTTAAATTCAAGATTAAAAACGGTAAAAACGTTAATGAAGGGCAGAACGTGTTACAGAGCCATTTTAACTCTTAAGAAATAAATATTTTTGCAGTCCAAACAAAATATCGTTTGATACAATCGTTTAACAGCGCTAGTTTTTCATTTTCTCATTATGCCTATTTTCTTGTCGAATTTTCATTTTTAAAATTCAAGATTAAAAACAGTAAAAACGTTAATAAAGGGCAGAACGTGTTCCATAACCATTTTAATTATTAAGAAATAAATATTTTTGCAGTCCAAACAAAATATGAATTGATGCAATCGTTTAAAAACGCTAGTTTTACTTTTTCTAATTATTCCTATTTTCTTGTGCCAATTTATTATCGAATACTCATTTTTAAATTCACTATTAAAAACGGTAAAAAGATTAATGAAGGGCAGAACGTGTTGCAGAATCATTTTAACTCTTAAGAAATAAATATTTTTGTCGTCCAACAAAATATCAATTGATATATATTTTTTAAAAACGCTAGTTTTTCTTTTTCTAATAATATCCATTCTCTTGTTCCAGTTTGTTGGCCAATTCTCATTTTTATTCAAGATTAAAAACGGTGAAGATTTAATGAAGGGCAGAACATGTTACAAAATCCATTTCTAAGGTTTCACTTTGAAGAAATACCTGAAAAAGCAAATTTGGCATTATGTGTTAGCATGTTAGGGGGAAAAAAAGTGCAGTCAGTAGATTTTTCTGATTCTAAAAGTAGAACCATTAATGTCATATAAGAGCAATTTTTATCCTGCATATTCTAACTTATTTTGCGTTGTACATTTTTCTAACAGAGGATTTTTTAGGAAGTGTCTGGATAATGTAGGGATTTGTTTAAAACAATTTATTATAAAATGCTTTTTCTGCAGAAATATTTGTTTTAGGTTATCAAAATAGGAAAATTTAGCATCACAACCTTCTCTACGATGTGAAAGATCGCATGTATTTCCTAGGTACGCTATTGTAAAACGTAAATTTTGAAGAATGAGTACTAAAATTGTTCGAAATTAGTAAAGTGTTAATAAATTAAAGCACTAATGAGTACTAAAATTGTTCGAAATTAGTAAAGTGTTAATAAATTAAAACACTAATGAGTACTAAAATTGTTCGAAATTAGTAAAGTGTTAATAAGTTAAGCACTAATGAATACTAAAATTGTTCGAAATTAGTAAAGTGTTAATAAGTTAAAGCACTAATGAGTACTAAAATTGTTCGAAATTAATAAAGTTAATAAGTTAAAGCACTAACGAGTCCTAAAATTGTTCCAAATTAGTAAAGTGTTAATAAGTTAAAGCACTGTTAAAACACTCTTCTCAAAAATAAGCAGAATTTTCTCATTTTTGAGAAGTTTATATATATATATATATATATATATATATATATATATATATATATATATATATATATATAATAGCTCTGAGTAGAAACTTTTCATTTTTAAGAATTTTTTTTTTCTTATTTAGCTATTCATTTTAAATTTTACATCACTTTATATACAATTCATAAATTTTCTAGAACATAATATACTAGAATTCGAAAAGTCTAGAAATTGCATAACATTAAATGAAACATTAACACAATGACACAATGAATAAATGAAAAATAAAAAATTTAATTGTAAACAAAAACCATTTTTAGACAATTTCTCTTGACGGATTTCGAATCCAATCTCTGGTTTCGTAGCTCAATGGTTTACCTCGGAGCCTCGTCGTTCACGAACGACACAACTTTCGTTACAATGTTACAAGAATGAATATGAAATGAATAGTTAAATTAGAAAAAAAAAAATCTTAAATATGAGATATTCCTACACGGAGCTATTATAAGGAGCAAAACTTCTCAAAAATAGGAAGCTCCTCCGTATTTTTTAGAAGTGTGTTTTGACAGTGTACATAATTCGAGGGATTTATAAAACAAATTAAAAGCCACGCCTTTCATGAAATTAAATTATTAGTAATTAGACTTATTTTTACTAATTTTCCCATCATTAAGAAAGCAAACGCTCTCGCATGTTTTGAAAAAAATCTTCTCAAAACGATATGAGGAGGATAATCTTCTCTTTCTTTCTTTTTTTTTTTTTTTTTTTTTTTTTTCTATCAGTGAGAATTTTAACCTGGCTGAAAATGAAATACATCTCTAGTGCATTTCTCACATATCATATATGCTGTGCTGGAAGGTAAAAGAACAAGGAATTTTTAAATGTATTCCTGTATAAATTATTTATGAATTAATTTAATATTTTTGAGTTTAAATGTTAAGTAAAATAAAAGCGTACTAATTTACAAACAGTAAAGTTTGATTTTTAATTATTATTTATGTTACTCTGTAAAAACTACAGTCGGTAACAAAAGTGTCCGAACACTAGCAAAAATTCCCATGTAAAAAAAATACACTTCGTACGGTTTTGTTAAATAAATCCTTGTCGAATCCTGCTCTTAGTCTGTGTAAGAACAAGATTCGATAAGGATTTATTTAACAAAACCGTATGAAGTGTACTTTTTTTACATAGGAATTTTTGCTAGTGTTCGGACACTTTTGTTACCGACTGTACTCAATCTGTTCAAGATAAGCGTTTTGTTTTTAAACAGTCACTTTTTTTTTTTATCAGTAGTGGTAGAATTTTAATGAAAACTGATAAAAATTCTATGTTGTAAAATATTTCAACCATTTGCATATTTATTTTATGTTATCAAAATGATAAAATAAATAAACAAATAAGTAAAAATAAAAAATAAAATTCCGAATATTTATTTATTTATTTATTTATTTATTGTGAATAAAAAAATAATTCTTTGATATATATATATATATATATATATATATATATATATATATATATATATCAAAGAAATAAAAAATAAATAAACTTTACAAAGTAAGATGGCGAAACGCGTTTCAGAAAATTATACCTTGCTTCATCATGTAAACAAAAAACTTGTCCCACCTCACTAGATGTACCACTTACTTTTTCAAAAGCAGAAACCAGACTGCACACAGCTGAGTTTCTGCTTTTGTAGAAATAAAGTCTTCTTTTTGTAAAAAGTATAGTCTTTCAAAACACGCCTTGTCGTCTTAATTTTTTTTATGTACTTTTAAGACACTTTATTCATTCAGTTGGCTTTTGCATCAATTTTTTAATCTTTTACAGGTGTTGGTCTCTAATTTTTTAAATTATGTTTGAACTTTTATTTTTATTCCTTTCTTTATTATTATTATTTTTTTTTTTTTTCAATAGTACTTATTGTCTTTTTTTCTATTTTCTAGGTAAGTGCCTTATACTTTGTTCCGCATTGACATGTAAGTTAAAATTATTGATACAATAATAAAATAAGTATGTTTGACATTATTTTATAAACATAATATAAAGTTAGAAAAGGCTTTCCTACTTTTTTTTCCCATACATTTCTCTTGATACTGAAACACGCCTTTATTGAATGTCATTATTTTTTCTTAGTTGTTTATTTACTTATTTACATGTACTGTGATAACTCTAATCTTTTGTTTTCTCATTATATTATATATGATTTAACTTATTTACTATAAATTAACAGTTAATTAATAATAATTCAAGCCATACAATTGATTAAAACTAGATAGATTAAAACTTAAACATGCCTAAAATGGTCTTAATAAAAAATTTAATGAAATTATATATATATATATATATATATGTATATGTATATGCCATTTATTTAATTGTCAATAAAAAGAAATATTATTTTATAGAGATAAAAATCCATTTTCTACGGCAAAAGAAATAATTGCATTTCTTTTATTATTAATAAAATTTACCAATTCGCAGACGCTAAAAATCATTCATGGCAGTTAAATGAATACGTTCTCTAAATTACCCATAAAATTTAACAATTTACAGACATTGACACTAAAAATGATACATTACTGTAACATTAATAATGTTTTATAGTCAATTATCAATGAAAAATGACAATTTACAGATATTAAATTCCATTCACTACAGTAAAATAAATAACGTCATTTCGCTTATTATCAATAAAAACAACCAATTCACAACCATTGTCATTCATTACAGTAAAATAAATACATTTTCTCAGTAAAAAAATTGCCTATTTACAGACATTGACTTCCATGTAATATTTGCATACAAAATGATGTATACCTTTCAAAAATGTCCGAAATATATATGTGATATTAATATATCATCTAATCATCAAAATAATTATTAAAAATTTGAATTCCATTGAAATTTCAATATTATTCTACTAAGATTTCGAAGGGAAATAAATAAAATGTCGAGTTATGAAAATTCACATTAACGAGAGTTGAATATCCTGCGATAAAAAATGTAACGAATTATTAAAACTAAACTCCCCTTCCAACTTCCCCTGTATTGTGTTGACGTATTATCTTTAGTATATTATTGTATTAGTACCTAACAATTGTGCGAGTATATTTAACTTGCAAAAAATCAAAATTAAAGGAAATATCACCCTAGCTTACTCATTTCAAAATTATAATGGTATATTACATGCATTGAAGTGCAGTTAAATTATTAAAATTTTGCAATTGCGAAACTGTTAAATTGTTGAATTGATATTCTTTCATTTCCAATAAACTAATTCCCCTCAGTTAAACGCTTCAGATATTCAAAAATTAATTCATCTTCATCCTGACAGCTTCTTCATTTGCATTTCTTCTTCTCATTCTTCAATGAAGAATTTCGATTTGCCATTATAAAAGGATTTCCACTCTATCTTCATTCACAAAGCACGCCTTTCTGATTCATTTTTATGTCAAGAGATGGCGCTCGCTCCATCACTCGCATCGTGATTAAGTCAGTGGAGCCAGAAATACGACTGCCGCCTTAATATCTCTGCATCTTCTCTCCTCGTTTACAAGAGTCGTATTTTGACACTGATTGTTCTGTCTCTCTGCTTGGGACATCCCGTGTTTATCTGTCCTGACAGCTCGCTTATCAACGTCATTTGTGGAGAGTGCTTTGCTAGACGTTTGAGTTCGCCTTCTGATATGAGTTGGATCACGATAAGCATCAATCATGTTAATTTGATTCCGCTTGGATGTGTATTAAATGATGAGCACATAGAGGCTAGCTGTTCGGGAGGTTGCAGCTCAGCACAACTCGACCGTAAGCGTGAAGTGGGTGCATTCCGGTATTTCAAGACGACCTATAGCAGACTGTCATTGTCGATGCTGTCAGATAGAGTCATTTGTTTTAGAAGTGTCTAAATGATATTTTAAAAGTTGTAAAATCCTTTGAATAAACACCATAAAATGCAAAAAACTCGCAACAATTGTTTCGGGTTAAAAAATCACACGACCCTTCGACAGGTGTACAAAGTAGGCACTAGTGCTGCAACGAAAACGGCAACACACAGATCTATTTTAAGTGAAGAGCAAAAATGTGTAAAGACGAATGTAAAAATAAATACTGGTGTGAGCAGGATTTTCAAGTGAAAGAAGAAAATAAATAAATAAATAAGATTAAAAAATATAACAATATCTAAAAATCTTAAAATTATCAAAATTAAAGTTAAGTGAGTAATTTCCAAGCATCGGACAAGAACGGAGTGGAAGAAATATCATTAGTTAATGATATTTCTTCCACACCTTATTTAAAATTCAACTTAAAAGAGAGATGCATACATTTTTAAATAAAAATATATTTTGTTTAGAATGTTTGAAAGAATTTCTTAAATGTTTATTTTGCAACAAAAATATAACATCTTTAAAAAATACTTTTTACTTTCTTTTATATTCAATAGAAGAAAGTATTGGATTTGTAAAAATTTTCGACTACCGCTTTTCAATGGATTTATACGTTTTCAGAAATCCAGAACACGGTTTGACCATTTTTAGAAAATGTCTGTGTGCGTGTGTGTATGAGAGAGAGAGACGAGAATTTTGTCACGGCTGTATCTCCGGAACTACTACAGAGAATTGCATACAAATTTATTTGTAGATGCATCTTGACCTAAATTAGTGCCTATCACCTTTTGGCGTCAATTTCTCAACAGGTGGCGCTGCTGTGCAACGATTTCCACAGTTTTACGGAAGGTTATATCTTAAGGACTACTGCATAAATTTCCAAATAAATTATATGTAGACACATCTTGACCTGAATAAATGCGTATTGGGTTCTGGCATTGATTTCTCAACAGGTGGCGCTGTTATACAGCGATTTCTACAATTTACGGGAAGGCTTTATCTCAGGAATTACTGCACAAAATTACATATAAATGTATATGTAGATGCACTTTGGCATAAATTGGTGCCTTTAAACTTTTGGTGCCAATCACTCAAAAGGTGGCGATATCCGCAATTTAAGGTAAAGCTATATCTCAGGTTCTATTGCGTATAATCAAACAAAACTTGATATATTAGAACGCCATTATGAGACATTATGCTAATTCAATTTTGATACACATCGACCAATAGCTGGTGCTTCTATACTGCAATATTCTCCGGCAACGGGAAGAAAATATATCAACTTCAATAGCATCTAACTGTACGAAACTTGAAATTTTAGATAACCATTATGAAAATGCATTTTTTAAGATATTAATTATAGAGAATAAGAGAGTCTTTCTTTGAATATTTAGTGTTAGTTTTCTCTAAGATGGAAATCGTCTGCATTCATCATGGTAGATAATTTTAATAAATAATAGATTTAATAAATTATTTGTACTGAGTGAATTTGTATAGGAAAATATGGAAAAGAGTATTGTGGTGGCTACAACTTACTAGTGTTTTTATTTTTGTCGAAAACGAAAAAAAAAAAAAAAAAAAAAAAAAAAATTGGTAACTGTATTTTAAATTAAGACAGATCGATGGTTCAGCTATTCATTTTAAAGGATTTGACTAGCCTTTTTGATAGATACCATAATGAAAATCTGCTCCTTTCGGGGGGAAAGGAAATTCGATGCTCCTTATTCGAAAATTCGATGCTTCTTAATTCGAAAATTCTGTGCTCCTTCAAATGCAAAAAAAAAAAAAAAAAAAAAAAAAAGTTTCTCTGTTGACTATCACTATTTTAAATAATTCTTTTTAATTCTATAATGATTATTAAAAAATCATTCTCTTTATGCACATTTATACAAAATTTTGTCCTATATCGTCATGTTAAAAATTTAGAAAAGGAGAGATGGCAACAGTGTTGCCAGACTTGGGGACTTTTTTATTCAACTACCACCAATAATTTTGAGAAGTAAAATTTGACATACATAATAGACGATTAATCGTCGATGTGATTATGCAACTGTTGCAATAAAAATTTAATGGTGGATGTTGAATAAAAAAGTCCCCAAATCTGGCAACACTGGATGGCAATGCCACGTGTAGGACGATTTTCACCACAATTTGACTAGCATTAATTTATATCAAGGTCCAACTACATATCAAATTTTATGAAATTCTCTGCAGTAGTTAATGAGATACAATTGCCAAAAAAATTTGCCACACACATTAGTCACACATAGACATTTTCAAAAAATTTTCCAGTCGTGTTCTAGAGCTCTCAAAACGTGTAAATCCAGCGAAAACCCTAGATGAAACATTTTACGAATCCAATATATTCTTCTACTGAATATAGAAGAAAGCAAAAATAACGAAAATAAATTCAGAAGTCTTCAAAACGTAAAGATATACTGAAATCTCAACGTGGAATATTTTCATTGCAATAACTTAATAACTTAATTCTTATTATGTAAAAGTACATAGTATTTGCATAGTACTTACAGATTATATTCACATATACCCGTTTTATTTTGTTTTAAATAAATTAACAGTATTTTAACACTCTGTATATAATTTTAGTCGAAAGCCAGTAATAAATAAAAGTTCTTCATTTTATTTCTGTAAAAGAACTGTATGTTCTACAATTGTATTGTGCGTACGACGGTGACCTATATAAATTCTACCTAGTTACTGCTCAATCGATTCTAGCGGTTAAACGCTATTGTGATAATTTAATACCTTTGTGATAGTTTAATGGCGTTGAAATGCTATTAAATTGTCACTTACGCACATACACGCATAGTACACCATCATAAAATTAGCAAAAATATGGACTTTGAATGTCACTCTACGGTCTTTTTTTTTTTCTTTCCACTTCAAGACCCATTAGACAGGGATTTGCACATTAAAGTGGATTTTGATCCCCACTATAAATATCTATGCCTTTTTCTGAAATTCTTTAATCATCAACCTTAATTCATTTTAGATAATTTGGAGTGGGAGGTTGATTTTTATACCAACTATGTGAAAAATACCAAAGCCGAGAATCGAACCCGGGCCTTCCACTTTACGCGCGGATGATCTACGACTGAGCTACCCTGGGTGATAACTAGCTAGGCATTTCTCACATAATATTCATTCGCAAGGTCACCGAGTCTGCAAACGCAGCTGTATCAGGTGACAATATTAAACGTGGCACAACTCCAATAGACCACGAAATTATAATTTTAAAATTCTTAATTCATCAACCTTAATTCATTTTAGATAATTTGGAGTAGAAGGCTGATTTTTATACCATCTATGTAAAAAATACCATAGCCGGGAATCGAACCCGGGCCTTCCGCTTTACGCGTGGATGCTCTACCACTGAACTACCCTGGGTGATAACCAGCTAAGGCATTTCTCACATAATATTCATTGGCAAGGTCACCGATAACTATGTATGTCTTAATCAGGATTTGAGCCTGGCAAGTGTCAATTCTAGATCAGAGGGTTAAACATTTAAAAATAAAACAGGACCCTTCAAAATTATATCAAAATCTCACAATGGAATTTCTTACATTGTAATAATACTTTTCTTACATAGAAAATTACGCAGCATTTACACAGTACTACTTATATGGTGATTACATTAAAAAAAAATAATAACTACTCGTAACATTAATGCTGGTGGGATGCAAAGAACATTTATAACTTCTTGTGTATTCTCTTTTTTGCACTTTTAATATTATTTTAATGTATTCAGATTTTTATACCTTAGTCATTGATTATTTTCCTTTGAAAGGATTTTGTTTTCCTTAACTGCTGAATGCGGTCGATTCTGCACGGAACTTGGATTAGAGCCAAATTAGTATGTCTCTAACCAGCAGGTTGCCCTTGAACCTTCCGCAGAGGTTGATTTCTCTTTGGCAGTTATTCTTTGCTTTGGACGGATAATTATTATAAATGTGAAACTTTTCAGATTATTTTGCGTTACTTTGTTTCGAACAAAATATAAGGAAAAGGCTGCATTCGTTGTGGATCTGGAACCGATTTAGAAAAAAAAAAAAATAATAATAATAATATTATAGTTTTAAAAAATTAAAGAACACGCTTTTATAGAAATGTGAACTAAACAGCACAAAATATCTATCTTAGTATTAAAATAAGAGAAAATCGTGTGAGTGACACACCATAATATACATTTAAATTTTTAATTAAAATAATTTAGAATTAAACAAAAACCATTTTTAAAAATCTCCCCTGACTGGGCTCGAACGCTAGACCTTTGGGTTCGTAGCGCGGAACTTTACCTCAGAGCCACGGCGTTCACGCTGGGAAAGTCTTTTTTCACAATATACATTTTTTGTTTGCTCCCAGAGCGGTTACAAACATACAAACATACACACAAACATACATACAGGTGAAGCTAATAAAAGCGTGTTTAAAAAAAAAGAATTAAATTAAAATAATTATCGTGTGTGTGTGTATGCGTGTGTGGAAATCGAAGCCTATCTCGCTCACATTTTAGTAATTTCGCCCTCATAGTGGCTGCCCTCCCCCCTCCATCCCCATGTTTCCTAATAATTATGAAAAGTATTTCATAGTTTATGAGCATTGTATGATTTTATTTTATTGTTAGTTCCCAATCATACTATAGGTGATAACCTAGAAATTCGTAAGAATTGTCCACGCTGTTTATAAAATCAAGATATAAAAGCTAATATAAAAGCAAGGAAAAAAAAAGAGTTGTTTGTCAATATAATGAAAAATAGGGGACTTGAGGAATGCAAAATATAAATACTAAATAAAAATCAAATTTTTAAAAAATTCTGAAAGCTTTAACAGTGCAACACTGTTAAGTAATGAAAAGGAACAGTAATTAAAATCATTTTATGGAAATCCATTCAGTAAAAAAAAAAAAATAATAATAATAATAATAATAATAATAATGAAGCAACACTAAATAATTATTAAAATCCAGTTTTTGTTATAAAGGGCAGACAAACATAATTTTAGATAATTAAAGTACAATTGTTTAATTTATTTTTTATTTATTTATTTTTAACTTAATCATAAAAAGACTAGAAATTTTTAAATTAAATTTTTAAAATTTTGATTTTAATAAATAATTAAAATTTATTTTTTTAAATTGTCCTATTGTGAATGATATATTAATGTTTTTTTCTGGGAAAAAAAAAAAAAAAAAACAGGGTTTTTTCCAGCCCTGTCAACAATTAATAGGTATTAAGTTATACACATGTATGTCGCAAAAATATGATATCATACAGAGGTATATCTTATGTAACAGGCATAAAAACATGTAGTAATTATTATCATTATTATTGCTGTTGTTGTAGTTGATAAATCACAAAACACCACCGCTCAGCCTCCTTAAATAAGTGAAAAATCAGTTTGTTAAACACACTAAATTTTTCATTAGCAAAGCAAATTATTACTTATCGCAAACAACAATAGTAATAATAATAAAAATCTTAAAAAATTAAAACTGTAGATTGTAATCGTATAATAAAAAAAAATAGGTAATTGATTTTTTATATTACAATACAAAATATAAAGTTTTTATAATCCCAAATGTTTGATCATATAATATTATGACTATCGTTTAATCTTACATTACCTTTACCTATGTTTTTTTTACACTTACAAATAATAATAACTGATAAAAATAAATAATAAAAGATAGGTTTTCCTTAATCTTTCTAATACTAATTTCAACAAGCTGAATTTTTTCATAATAAAAATCTATTCTCGTGTAGAAATGTCTAAAAACATTTTTCTTGCACACATTGATTTTAATAATTATGTTCTATTTATGTTTTTTTTTCCTTCACCGTTAATTACTATTTACATAATTATGTTTCACCATTAAAGATATTTCAGAACTTTTTTCTTATGTTCTCTTTCGACAAAAAAAAAAAAAAAAAAAGTGATTTTTTTTTAGTATTTTATTTTTACATTTTTTTCGCTGGTGCAAAAAATTATTTCTTTTCTTTGGCAATAAAAAAAAGTAAGAGACCAAGTTTTTAGGCTATGATTATTACAAAGTATATTTTCTACATTCGAAGCTAAATAGTTTTGAAAAAAGTTTCTTCTTCTTCTTCTTCTTCTTTTTTTTTTTTTTTTTTTTTTTTTTGTGTGTGTGATCATCGTTTAAAAACACGTCGGACTTTTTTTAGTCTATCATTAATTGCTGGAAACTCTTTATTTTTCTTTTATTATTTTTACTGAAAAATGCTTCAATTTTTTTTTTTTTCTGATGGATTATATTTATAAAATGCTTCATACTTTTTTCATCGTATCTTTTTATTTTCTTTTTGAGTTTCGCTTTTTACAACACCATTACAGTAACAAAAAGCTTCTGTAATTTTTACTATATCATTATAAAAAGTAAAACTTCATTACCCCCCTCCCTTCCTCTTCCCTTCCTCCTGTCACCATTTACTTAAAAGAGCAATTAATCATTTTTTATTTTCTTTCTTTATAGATTATAGTTAATAATATATATATCTAAAAAAAAAAAAAATCTTCTCCGGTTGCTATGTATCCAAGACGATTAAAGTTTTTTTTTTTTTTTTTCCAATACTGTAAAGAAAAACATATCCTCTTCAAAGAAAGAAATTATTGTTTTAGAGTTAATATACACAGTGCCCGCCGCTTATTAAAATCATATTCGTTCTGAGCAAAAGTAATGTTATTAAGCGGCTGATTTTTATAACCGGCGAAAGTTCCTGCACTCGAGAAAACTGTTACTTCCCTAAATTTGGCAGGAAATTTCAAAAGATACCAAATAATGGAATTAATTTTTAACAGATAATCATTTAACCGTACTTTCAAAATAAGAGAATTAAATACATCCCAAGCTCCGATGCGCTTTCCTTTGAGGAAAATCATCATTACTTTGCTACACGTTCACGCCTTTCATTAAAATTTCAATCTTTCCGTTTAAATATCTTGCTTCTTAGTTATTTAAGAATAAGAATTAGAAAATTTCCTTTTAATAATTAAAAATTAAAAAAAAAAAAAAAAAAAAAAAGACTTGCGAATTAACCCTTTCAGGGGCACTAAGTAAAAATGATTGAATTTCCTTTTAAATATATATATATCATAAAGTAAACATCCCCTACAAGTCATATTTGATGAAGAAAAAAATTCAGCATGTGGGGATTTTTTTGTGGGTGGTGGCTAGGCGTTCTAGCCACTGTGTCTGTCCACCTAAAAGATGCTCCTAAAAATCAAACTAAAATTAATGATCTAAGATAATATGTAAATCTGTTGTATTTAAAAGGTGCATTACAGTATATTTACATTACCAAATACTTTTGAATAAAAAATTATTTTTCATAAAAATATACAAAAGAAACTTCAAAAAATTTCCCCGCAACTTGTCCATTTAAAAAAGTCACAGGCACATCCTGCTTAAAGTTACTGTAGTTCTGCCATCTCTATTTCAATTTTAGAAGTACACATTAACTTTTCATAAAAGTGGATAAAAAAAGTAGCCACTGCACAGTTAGAGAAAAATTTCTAAAGTAGGTGGATAGACCCTCTAGCCACCGCCCCTGAAAGGGTTAAATCAAGTTTTTGACTTATTACCGCGGTTTGATGAATACATTCGTCGAAAGAAATTGTTCCTAAGACAAGTGTTTAATTGCTACAAATGTAAAATTTAATATTGTAAATGTAAAATTTTCGACAAAGAGAGATGACGGAGGGATTTCTGTATTTAATTTCTTTTTTATTTAAAAAATAAAAATTCACAGTGTGTAGATAAGAATTTGCTCAGCGTGCATAAATAGTAGTTTTGCTGCTGAAGAGTTTTTTTTTTTTTGAGTTTATTAACCGGCGAGACTGATTTTATTAAGCGGCAGTTTTAAAATTGGTTTGCATTGATTTGATTCCGGTCCTGGCAATATATATCTATACATATAAAAGAGTACTTCCACTCACTCACTCACTCACTGACTCATCAACGCACAGCAAAAATCTACTGGAGGCACTGACTCGAAACTTGGTCAGATTATCTATACATATAAAAGAGTACTTCCACTCACTCACTCACTGACTCATCAACGCACAGCAAAAATCTACTGGAGCCACTGACTCGAAACTTGGTCAGATTATAGAACATATAGTGTAAGCACCCCCTAAGAAGCGATTTTGCGAAATTCGCCCCCTAAGGGGGTGTAGGGGGCAAAATGTGATTTCACAAAAACCTTCATATCTCAAAGAAAAAAACAGATATCCGTAAAATTTTTGCTTTAAAATATAGCTAATTTAATTATCTAAAAACCAATTTCTAGAATTTTAGAAGCTCGGTCCCCAAGGGGAGAAAGGGGGCAAAACGTGATTCCCCATGGGCAAAACGTGGTTTCACATACTCCTATATATCTCAAACAGGAAAACAGATATACCTGAAATTTTTGCTCCAATATATAGCTAATACAAATACCTAAAAACTAATTTCTGGAATTTTCGAAATTCAGCCCCTAAGAGGGGAGGAGAGGGGGCAAAACGTGATTTGAAATAATCCTTTATATTGCAAACAGAAAAAAAAATATGTGTAAGATATTTTTGCTCTGAAATATAGCTCCCATAAATACATAAAAACTAATTTCTTTAATTTTAGAAATTCGTCCCAGGTGGGACGGGAAAGGGGTCTATGGGGTAAAAAAATAGAAATATAGTTAGACCGTTCAAAATTGGTACAGATAGGTTTTAGAGACCTGCAAGTCAAATGAGGATATTTTTGAAAGTGTAAAGTTATTAGGAGGGTCAGAAAGGTGGGGGGGGGGGGCAAAAAAAAAAAAAAAATAGAGTTAGACCGTTCAAAATTGGTTCATAAAGGTTTTTGATACCTACAAATCTATTGGGGATATTTTCGAATTTGTAAAGTTATTAGGAGGGGACACTGGAGCAAAAAAATAAAAATAGAGTTAGGTCGATCCAAATTGGTACATAGAGGTTTTTGATACTTACAAATCGATTGCGGATATTTTTGAATTTGTAAAGTTGTTAAATTGGTACATGGAGGTTTTTGATACCTACAAATCAATTGCATATATTTTCGAATTTGTAAAATTATTAGGGTAGACGGGTAGGGGAGGTGAAAGGGCAAAAATGTATAAATAAGAGTTAGAGCGCTAAAAATTAGTGTTGTTAGGTTTTGAGACCCGATAAATCGATTGTGGATATTTTCGAAAGTACAGAATTATTATGAAGGGCGGGAAGGAATTGGGCGCAGGGATTAAAAAAAAAAAAAAAAAATCAGATAAAATGTTGGAATTTAGTATTATTAAGTTTGAAAGCCTGAGAGAACGACTGCGAGTATTTTTTAAAGTCTAAAATAATTAGGAGGGGAGGTAACGGTAGGTGAAGGAGCATGCGAGCCTTGCGCGCCTGTATGTGCTGCTGCAGGCAGTGGTGGCTCGAACCTATTATTTCACTGATGGGAGAATTTTTTTTTTTTTTTTTAATGTTTTTCTCTTACGATAATATAATGATGCATTAAGAGTGTTGAACATAAATGGGCGCTGCCAAGGGCAGTGGGGACCCGTTGCGACATTTTTTCCAATCACATTTTTTTTTTTTTCTTTTTTTTTTTTCGCATGACAAAAATTGATGCAATTTTGAGAATTCATTAACTATAGTGACCAGCGAAGCGGGCGTAGCCTCCTAGTATATATATAAATCTTCTCCGGTTGCTCTGTATCCAAGACGATCAAGAAAATTTTTCCAATACTGTAAAGAAAAAAAAATATCCTCTTCAAAGAAAGAAATTATTCTTTTAGAGTTAATATACAGTAAAGCACCGTTTATACGTCTTTCAAGGGACTGACGTAAAAGGACGTATAAATGAAAAGACGTATAATCGAAAATTTAATAATAACACTTTGATTACTACAAATTTAATGACACTTAAGCAAAATTTGTAAGAAAATACTAATCAATAAAGTTTCTTAAGTTAGTAAATGTATATTATACATTTTTGAAGACAATAATTAATAATAATAAAAAAAGTTTTATTATAAAAAGTGAGAAAAATCATACTATTAATGTATGACTGGGTACTAATTACGTATATCATATACTGAGTATTACATTACATTTCTTAAGAACTATATGAACACATTTTGAATATTAATTATATATATCGCGTATCTTTAATAATAAGCATACGATTTATGTCTATACAGATAGTTATTGAATAACATTAAAAATTATATTCGTCTGATTTGCTGCGAGTATTAAAAATTCTACTTTGAATTCAATTGATTCTTTGATCAGTATTCTTCGATCTTTCCTGTATTCCTCCACTTAAGATGCTTCTAGGAAAAATCCGTCTTATTTAGATTGGAAAAGACTGGTCGAGAAATTTTGCGAATTTTAGTAAAGTGGAAAAGACGTATAACCGATAGAAACGAAGACTTTTTGCATTAAACTGAATTCGAATGAATCGAGACTTCACTGAAAGGACGTATAAATGTAAAAGACGTATTTAAACGAGAAACGTATAAACGGTGTCATAGCCTCTTTAACTAGATGCCTGTCGCGTAGCTCGGAAACTAGGCAACCGTTGAAGCGGTAGACAGCGCCACCTAGTACAGATTATGGGACTTTTTTATTCAACTGTCACCAATAATTTAAAGAAGTGATACGTGATATATCTGTACTGATAAGTATAAAGGATTTAAGTCCAAAAATGTCGATTTTGAGTTAAGTACATAGTCAGACTCAGAAAAAAATTCTCTATCGATTGGTATAAAGGATTTAATTCTATGTCGTTTAGTCTTTGAGGAAATCCATTGGTAAAAAAAGGACCAATTTAGAAATTTACCATTCATGTATGGTATAAAATATTTAATTCAATTTTTCCCGTTATTAAATGAAGGTTGACAACCACTGAATGGTATAAAGGGTAAAAATAAACGAAATACCTTTTCCCTAATCCATTCTTCTGATTTGTTTTTAGCTAGTTAAACTTTATTTTTCGTCTCCTGAAAAATCAAGAATATGGACTTAAATCCTTTATACTTATCACTACAGATATAAAATCGACGTTTCTTTGATTCTATTCGCCTGTTATGTATATCATATTGCACTTTAAAAAAATTTTAGTGGCTGTTGAATAAAAAAGTCGAGCAATCTGTACCAGGTGGCGCTGTCTACCGCTTCAACTCTTGCCTAGTTTTCGAGCTACGCGATAGGCATCTAGTTAAGGAGGCTATGACGGTGCTTTACTGCACTATATTTCATAATTTCTACATTGTTAAGAACTAACTAACTATTCTTTAATTTTTATTAATCCGTTGAAAAATTTGGAAAGTTAAAAATTTGGAAATAGACTTCGCGAATCTAAAGAATTTTTATTATTTGATTTTTTGACAAAGTCATGCAATTAATGAATTAAGGGTTTCGTGATATAATTATTACATATTATATATAAAAAAAAAAAAAAAAAAAAAAAAAAAAAAAATTCTGCTTAAAAGATTGGTAAGTTTTCTAAATAAATAAATTTATAAATTATATTTTTAATCTTAAACAACTACACTCATGTCCAAAATTTAAGCAACAACCTATTTTCTAGTTTTTTTTTGCTTTTGCGTATAATTTGTAAGTAAATAAAGATATGAACATAAAATTTGAATAACATGCTCATTATCATATCATCAATCGAGTTTTAAATAACTTTAGCATAAGTAATGATTTTTAAACTAATAATTATCCAATTTTTCTCAAAAGTAAACTTTGGAAAAAATGAAACATTCCAACAATTTTGGAAAAGAAAACTTAAAGAAAAATAGTCATAAAGATGAATTACAGATACATACTTGCCAACCATCTCATTAATAACCGTACAATTGTTAACGCCCCCTGAAAAAACGCCCCTTTTCTCACACTACTATATTTTTAGAGTTATTCTTTCCAAATGTTGTTGCTATTAAATAAGACTAAAATTACTCTAAAAAATTGTTGGTGTGAAAATAAAAGGGGGGCACTAAAAATCGTACGGTTCATAATGAGATGGTTGGCAAGTATGCAGATAGGTAAAGATGCATACGCATCCATGTGTTAGATTAAAACCAGATTTTTCAACTTGAACTCAGTTTTCTATTTTTAATTTTTTCTTCTTTTTTTCACATATGAATAACCTTTTTAAAAAATATACATACAAACATGAAAATTGGATAAGACGTTGATTATACAATTATTTATCAACATTTTTATTATTCTGTTGATGCTTATAGTTTATAAATTAGTAATTATATATTTTTCAAAAAGTGTGTTATGAAAGTAAAAGTAAAGTGAGTACAGAAAGAAAAATCGCGATTTAATTTAACATCTGAGGGCATGTGCGTCTTCACTTATCTGTTGTAATACATCCTTATAATCATTTTCCGTTTTTTTTTTTTTTTTTTTTAGGACTGAGGGCCTATTAGTCTCAATCTGGGATTTTTGCGTTGTCGATTTCGATAGTTGGACATTTGTCGAAATCTAAAATTTATCGAAAATATAATTAAATAATTTGAAAGCGATGTTATAATTTGAAAAAAGAAAAAGAAGAAAAAAAAAAAAAAAAAAAACTAATGGTCCTCCGTCCTAAACTAAATTCTGCTTTTGCCAGAATTTCATCAAAATCTTTTTTTATATTTATTATTATTGAAAGAAAAAGAAAAGAAAATTAATAATAATCAGTATCGTTACAAGCGATATCGAAAAAGTTTTTTTAAAATTTTGAATTAGGAAGTAAAAAGTGCGCGTGAAATAATATGAAATAAAAATAAGTAAAAAAATGAATTTAATGATTTAATGTTTTTGTTTTTCGGGGGCTGCTCATGCATATAAAAAATGCGTATTAAAACGAGTCGAAGAAGGAAGCGAAATAAGTATTGAGTTATATTACGATAAATACGATGTATAATATGATACGATATATTAGAACTATCGTCCAGGGTTAGTAAGCATTTTCGTTGAAAGAAATAGTTTATTCGTTCGGTGCAACTTGCACATTAGTCCCGTGAGGTACAACTTTCACTTTAGTCCCGTCAGGTACGGTACAACTTGCACATTAGTCCTTTTTTTTTTTTTTTTTTTTTTTTTTTTTTTCCAAATTAAATTTTATTCTAACTTTGAAAAGATTAATGTGATACGATACGTTAAGAATTTGGGTTTTAAAAGTTTTTTTTTAATAGATAATTTAAACTCTATGAACCATATTTTTATTTATTTTTTTTTCTAACATTGTTGAAATTTTTCATTTGTTTTCAAGGTTTACTTTTGAGAAAAAATAATAATTATTAATTTAAAAATTATTGCTCATGCTAAGTTATATAAAATTCGATTAATGATATGATAACGGACATGCCATTCAAATTTTATGATATAATACGTTCAATTGTTTAAAAATTATGCGCTAAAGAATAAAACGGTAAAATAGGTTGTTCCTTAAATTTTGGACATGAGTGTATTTTAAATATAGCAATACAATCATTTTCAACATAAAACTAATTACTTAATTGCATACATATTCAATGTACTTTTTCTGAATTTTCATATGCTCCCTTTCATATTTTTTTCAAGGCAACTGATATGAAATCTTTGATATTTTCCCAGTATTCCTTTTCATATAATTCTAACGTAATGTACATTCTTTAGGCTCTGAAAAGATATGTTTTAACTTTTTCACTTTCCTTTATTTTGTGAGCGCAGATGGTATTAATTCGGCTTCTTTTCATCCTACATTGAAATGTAACTCGAGTGCTATCTGCTCTCTTGTCACCTGATTTTCATTCAAGAGCTAGACAAAAATTTGCTTAGCTGATCATTTCTCAAGAACTGAAAATATGGAAAGGAAAAAAGATTTCTCAGTAGCTAGAATCATGCTAATATTTAATAACCAGTTGCCAATGAATTAATGGTAGCCATTACAAAAAATAAAATACACAAGATTGTTCATAACGAAAACTGTAATCTTCCTCTTTCTAATACTTTGAATTTGGTGAATATTAAAAGTAAACGAAATGATATAAATGATGAAAAACATAATTATTATTATTTTTTTTTCATTAATAATGATTTAAAAAAAAAAAAAAAACTAAAATCAATTGAGGTAGTGAATCAACGAATGCCTTGCCAGCTTCGCTGATCACTATATTTAAAGGGGACTAATGTGCAAGTTGTTCCTGACGGGACTAAATTGAAAGTTGTACCTCAAGGGACTAATGTGAAAGTTGTACCTCACGGGACTAATGTGCAAGTTGCACCGAACGAACAAACTATTTCTTTCAACGAAGATACCTACTAACCCTGGACGATAGGTCTAATATATCGTATCATATTATATATCGTATTTATAACTCAATACTTATTTCGCTTCCTTCTTCGACTCGTTTTAATACGCATTTTTTATATGCATGAGAAGCTCCCGAAAAACAAAAACGTTAAATCATTAAATTCATTTTTTTACTTATTTTTATTTCATATTATATTACGTGCACTTTTTATTTCCTAATTCAAAATTATTAAAAAAAAAACTTTTTCGATATCGCTTGTAACGATACTGATTATTATTAATTTTCTTTTCTTTTTCTTTCAATAATAATTTTGATGAAATTCTGGCAAAAGCAGAATTTAGTTTAGGACGGAGGACTATTAGTTTTTTTTTTTTTTTTCTTCTTTTTCTTTTTTCAAATTATAACATCGCTTTCAAATTATTCAATTATATTTTCGATAAATTTTAGCTTTCGACAAATGTCCAACTATCGAAATCGACAACGCAAAAATCCCAGATTGAGACTAATAGGCCCTCAGTCCTAATAATGAAATGATGAAAATGATATAAATAATAAACTAGCATAATAAAGTAAGTATCATAAAATACAATGCAAATAATAAATCAGTAACTCTTGAAAAAATATATAAAGTAACGGAAATTTTACTTAAGTTGTTTTATTTTCTTAAGTAATTCTAATCATAGCTATGTAAGGTTAAAATATCGTTTTCTTTAAGTTAGCAATATAAAAAGTATAAATAATAAATTAGTATCGGTGATAAATTATTGTAATAAATTTAATATGAAAGAATCGTAAATATTAAATGAGTAATTTAACTAATAACTAAAGTCATTTTATAACTAAAAAATTTCAACGAAAATTTTGCTTAAGTTATTCGCCGTTTATTATTTGTCTAGGCAGTTCTAATAACAGTTAAGTAGGATTGAAATAACCGTCTCTTTAAAGTATACGTACACTTTTTGGGGTCATTTTTTAAAAATATTTACTTTTTCAAAGTAAAGTTTTTCTTTTGAATTTTTTCATTTGTATTAAAAAGTAATTCAATATATAGAAAAGCTCAAAAAAGAATTTTCTTTTAACACTTTCGGGACAACATGTTTTTGTCTCTTTGATAGTAATTTCCGCCTGCGGGCATTATTCTTAAGCTACGTTATTTCAGAACAAGGTTTTCTGTAACCATATTTATGTTACAAATGAATATACATTGTAATTATATTCTTTCTATAATTAAAGTATTGTATCCATAGTATTTTGATTGCACACGTAAGAATATTGAAAACATCTTTAAGAAATATAGTAACATACAAATTGAAAAAGGTACGCCCACTGGCGTTGTTACTCATTTCCGAACAACTTGAATTTACGTCAGCGGTCGCGAAAGCGTTAATAAAAAAATTAGCAAAAACACCTATGATATGTCTAAAAATTACAGTTAACGGTGATGAATGAAAAACTGACAACTGTAAATGACAGTTTAAAAACGCAAAATAATAATAATAATAATAATTTTAAAAAGCTTTTTGCTTCGAAAAGTATGCTTTAGGATTTGAACTACTGTTATAAGTTTGTATATGGTAGTTTAGGAATTGTGTGCTATCAAACTAATTGTATTGAAAAATTTCCTAAAATTTCGACACATTTCTAACTTTTTAATCCTAGAAAATGAACAAATTTCAAGATATCTAAGTACTTCAAAACCTGGATAATAACACTGTGTATACCAATTTTTTTAACTTTTGCTGTAAGATCGAGGAGATTTTGCGGTAAGTCGTATACATTTAGAAAATACGAAACAGAGAAAAAGCAAAAAAAGTAATTTGAAATCTAAATACGTTAAAACTTTGCTTACCAGAATTTAAAATCCACCTCTAGAAGCAAAATTCAAACAGATAATTTAAAGTAGAGGTGCACAACCTGCGGCCCGGGGGTCAATGTGGCCCAGTAGCCATCAATTTGCGGCCCGCAGAAGGACCAACATTATAGATCGTATGAATCATCAACAGGAACAAAAATATAAAAAAGAGATAAATTATTTTATTTTTTGCACTTGCAAAACTGGCATTTATAAAAACTTTCCTTTTTCTGTGGGAGAGGGGGGGGGGTGAAAATGTTGGATTTTATGCATATTTCTAAGTAATGTAACACCCATGATAGGTTTCTTAAAACTTCAATGGAAAAATTATGGAATAATCTATTGGTGATTATTTATCTTTATCTATCTGAGAAGATTAAAAACTGAAAAGTGTAACAATCAGTAAATAAAAGCTCCTCTCCATTTTTTTTTTTTTTTTAATCTGTCAGCGAGAGTGGAACATAATTATACACTAAGCGACAAAAAAAAAAAAAAAGCCGCACTTAGATATTTTCCTTTTCGCTTTCTACAACCGCCAAATTTATCGTTTAAAAAGCAAATTTTCGAACAGATTTTATTATGTTGTCCACCACATATACATTAGTACTCAGTCCAGTGTTAAAAACAAAATACAACAGTCAGGAAAATTGTAATTTTAGAAATTATTTCAAAAATGATAAGAATAAGGCAGTTAACGATGTCACAAAAAGTATTAATTTTTGAATGAAAATCAAAAAATATTTTAGTACGTGAGATGGTAAAATAATTAAATGCTAACGAAATATTGGTAAAACGGTTTTTAGCAAGTTATAACGTTTTTTGGTCGTTTAAACTGGAAATTTGGTTTATGGCGGCCATGTTGTTCATCGAAGCGAGATGACCGTAAATTAAAAAGCCATTTCTTATAAAATCGATTTGTATTACATTTAGAACATAAAAGAGATTCAGAAAAAGTGTTTAGCAGCATAATTTCTTTAACTACAGTGCAGCAACTATTAAACAAAGCAGGTTTAAATGACAGAAAATTTGAAAAAATTCCATTCTTAGTGAAGAAAATTAGGAAACCATGACCTCAGATGGCTAAAAAAATAAAAAATGATTAGTTAATTATTGGGCTGAACTGTTTCTCTTTGATGAGTTAAGTTTAACTTATTTCGAGCTAAAGAAAACAAGCGGAACTGACAACGAAAATGTGACCGACATAATGAAAATCACACTTTTAAAACAGTGACTCAATCTCCGTACATTATGGTACGGAGGTGCATGACTTTTCAAACAGTCGGACAAATTATTATGCTCAAGGGATCAATTAACTCGAAATAAAACACAATCTTCATAAAAGTGTTGCCTGACCGACTATTTTGGAGGTATCTTGGACATTTCCGTAAACAGCATTTTGCGCTGAAAATGCACCTTACTACGCGGCGTCTGTGGTCAGTTTATTACTTCAAATTGTCAAAATGTCCTATCCATTCCAATGAGAACCTATAATTCTGTAAGTAATCATATCTTTTTTCACTTTAAGTTAAATCCCACAAAAGATATAGTAAAATTTTTTCTTTACCAGACATGAGAATAGTCCTAATCGCGATCCTCTCGAAAATGTTTCGTCAATAAAAAAGCGGGGGAGAGGGGAGAGGATTCGAAATTTGCAGCCTATAACTCTGCCTGAACTAGAAAAAATTATTTGTGATATTTTGCAAGTTGAAATTTCTGATATTTATATTGAAACACTGTATAATACTATGCCATTGCGCATTAAAGCAGTAATTCCATATAAAGGTGGAATTAACCCAATGCAGAATACACATTTTTAATAAAAAATTGCTTAGATCTAACAAAAAAATAGTTTTATTTCATATATTAAAATATAACTTGTTTATTTCATTTAATAAATCATAACAGAATACAAAGTGTATGTTTATTGCATTATGTTCAAAAAGAAAGTTTTATGCACATTTTTAAAAATTACTTCGTAGTGTGCAATAATGCAAATTATTAAATCGAAAATGTACATAGGTATCATTTCATCCCTTTGGTATTACGCAAATAAGAGAGTTTCATTTGTTTCAAACATTAATTTTAAAGTTATTACGAATAAAAAAGGTATAAGTCATTTTTCTGCAGTGCGGCTTTTTTTTTTTTTTGTCATTTAGTGTATGTATTAAAATTAATGATGAAGTAATGATTCAGATTCTAAACATTCGGATTTGTAATTTTTTTTTTTTTTTTTAACAAAGGTGCACAAATGTTTGAATTCTAACAAGAAGATAAAACAAACTGAAAACATTTTGAAGTTTTACAGAACTTTCTGTCTAAGTTAGTGACACATTTATGATCCTCAGACAAAGCAGTAATCAGAAGAATAGTGCTACAGAGATTCCTGCAGCCACAGAAGTTCCACACTCAGAAATCGGACAAAAAAGTCTTGGTGTCCATTACAACGATAGTGCACCTGATGATAGTGTGCCTCTATCTATCTATCTATATCTATATATATTTATTACACAGCGAATATATCTGCATAATTTAATTCTTTTATATTATCTTGCCTGTGGCCCTTCATGTCCCAGTCAACAGCAAGAGTGGCCCTCCAGCCAAAAAGGTTGTGCACCCCTAATTTAAAGTATAGTCTTGAAGATTGTTCTTAGATGAAAATTGAAAAATGTGTTTTTTGACGGAAATCGCGTGTCAAAGGTGTACGTATACACCGAAAATCGAAAAATACGAATAATATGAGCGATACGAATGTTCGAAACGATAAAAAAAAGTAGATGTTGCTTTGGCTTTTATTTGTGACGGTGTGTATATGTATAATGTGAGCTAAATGTTAACGCCAAGAAAGATACACACTTGTTCGCTGTCTGCGGGTCATGCAAAGACATAAATTTGCGTGCTCCCGTATTTTGTTATTTACACCCGTTCTCTCGTATTTGCACTTTTGTACTTACACTATTATATATATTGTTTGAAAATTTTTAAATTGCTTTGTGACTTCCTTTTTTTTTAAATGTTTTTAAAGGATAAGTTTATCAACAAAATTAATCCTCAGGAAAAGAAATCTTTATGCTTCTATTTCAGTCGAAGTTCCTGGGCTGTGGCACCGGCAATCTCCATGTCAATATTATATGAGTAATATAGCGGAAAAATTCCTTTACATAGTTTCAAAATTTTTCCGTCCATCGTATTCGACGGATTTTTACGTAAGTTTCTACAAGTCTTACAAAATACTTCCCTCTTTCTTTTGTACAAATATTATAAAATTCTCGATAAAAATAAAGATTTTTTTATATATATATATATATTTCTAAGACATTGTAGTAAATATGACGAAGGAAGTTTCTTAACATAGTTTCAAAAATTTTACAGCCATCATGATATTCGACGGGTTTCCACGTAACCTTTTACAAAAACTCTTCCCCTCTCTTTTATACAAATATTATATAACATTGACAGCTCACCCTGTTATGCGTTTTTGCCAAATCTCCCCATAACTTATTTCATTTTTTTTTTCGGACATCGTTATGAATTCCTTCAATTTATTCTCGTAGATACCATGTATCGATAAAGTATGCGAAGGTAGGGAGCACTGTACCGAGGGATGTTCCATGGCACTTTTCGAACAATTTGACAGTGTTGTAGTCGTTGTCAAGACAATCACTGGCTCCCTATAAATCTGATGTTCACATCCTTTACCGATTTTTTATGGTCCGTGAACGATGTATATTTCAAGACTGTCGTGCCTCCATTCCCCGCATTTCCCCTTTTCATCCATTTTTTATTGAGGGAATGGAATTCCAGGGTGAATGTTCGTTGATTTTTAATGAAATGTTTGAAGCGAGCCATTCATGTTTGAATTTAGCGCCGGAAGAGAGACTGGTTTGTATTTTTAGATAGAAGTTTTGCGTTAGATTCATAGCTATGGAGTAACATAAATTTCCTTTACGAGAGAGGATTTGTTAGCTCCGTTTATGACCATCATATTTTTTATGTTTTCATGTCGGGGGAAAGATAAAGGCTAGGTTTTATTTATTAATGGGACTGTTTTAATTAGATTCCCAGTTGACAGAGTAATGCATATTTTGTTTATGAGAATGGATTTCCCTGTTTGCAGCCGGTGAAAATATTATAAAGAGCTGTGTAAATTAAGTTGAGATTGTCAAGTGACATCAATTCCGTTAATGAAAAAGGATTCGTTATCTTTATTTATGAGCAATAATCTTTTCATCGTTAAGTGAACTATTTAGAATTTTAAATAATATTAATATTAATTTTATTAATGGAAAAAAATATTTGTTATTTTTATTTATGATCAAAATTTTTTCACCATTTCGGAAACGATTTGAGTTGAATCTTTTTGTAATCTTTTCATCATTTAGGGAACTGTTTAAATAGGTTAAAGAATTGTATAAGTTAGATTTAGTTTGTCGAATAGCATAAATTTCGTTAATGAGAAATAATTCGTTATTTTTATTTATGAGCAAAATTTTTTCATCATTTTGGGAACGATTTGAATGAAATCTTTTCATCAATTGGGGAACGGTTTAAATTAATCTAAAGAGTTGTATAAGTTAGATTTAGTTTGTCGCATAATATAAATTTCGTTAATGAGAAATAATTCGTTTTTTTTTTTTTTTTTTTCTTTTTATTTATGAGCAACATTTTTTCATTATTTTGAGAACGATTTGAATGAAATCTTTTAGTAATCTTTTCATCAATTAGGGTACGGTTTAAATTAATCTAAACAATTGTATAACTTAGATTTAGTTTGTCGCATAACATAAATTTCGTTAATGAGAAAGAATTCGTTATTTTTATTTATGAGCAACATTTTTTCATCATTTTGGGAACGATTTGAATGAAATCTTTTTGTAATTTTTTCGTCAATTGGAGAATGGTTTAAACTAGTCTAAAGAATTGTATAAGTTAGATTTTGTTTGTCGCATAACATAAATTTTGTTAATGAGAAAGAATTCGTTATTTTTATTTGTGAGCAACATTTTTTCATCATTTTGGGAACGATTTGAATGAAATCTTTTTGTAATCTTTTCATCAATTAAGGTACGGTTTAAAGTAATCTAAAGAATTGTATAACTTAGATTTAGTTTGTCGCATAACATAAATTTCGTTAATGAGAAAGAATTCGTTATTTTTATTTATGAGCAACATTTTTTCATCATTTTGGGGACGATTTGAATGAAATGTTTTTGTAATATTTTCACCAATTAGGGTACGGTTTGAATTAATCTAAATAATTGCATAAATTAGATTTAGTTTGTCGCATAACATAAATTTCGTTAATAAGAAAGAATTCGTTATTTTTATTTATGAGCAAAATTTTTTCATCTATTTGGGAACGATTTGAATGAAATCTTTTTGTAATCTTTTCATCAATTGGGGAATGGATTAAATTAGTCTAAAGAATTGTATAAGTTAGATTTTGTTTGTCGCATAATGTAAATTTTGTTAAGGTAAAACAATTCGTTATTTTTATTTATGAGCAACATCTTTCCATCATCGAGGGAAATTTTTAAATTAGATTATAGAGTCATTTAAAGTAGATTATAGAGGTATGCAAATTGGATTGAGATTGTCAAATAATTCTAGTTTCGAAAGCGATTCGTTATATATATATATATATATATATATATATATATATATATATATGAGCATCATCTTTTCACCACTGAGGGAATTGTTTAAATTAGATTATATAATAAAAACTAAATGGAGATTTTCTAATAATATAAATTTCGTTAAAAGTGTCGGTGCCTGTTTTTGTGTTTTTCGTTATGTTCTTTCTTAAAGTTTAATCCCGGCTGTATAGACTATGAGTAAGAGGACATTTCAGAGGAATTTTGGGAGATGTAGGAAATTATCAACATAAGGATGATATTTATTTTAGATATTAACTGCTGTTAATAACTATCCGTAATAAACTCTTTTAAGCTATCTGATTTGAAGAATTGAAGCTAAATATTGTAAATGTTTTATAAGCTTATTTTTGTTAGCCATATTATTTCCTTTACTAGATAAACCATTCTAGTTTAAAAAAAAAATGTTTATTAAAAAAAAAAAAAAAATGTTTATTTAAAAAAAAAAAAAAAAAAAAAAAAAAAAAAAAAAAAAAAACTTGTCTCTTGCAGCCATTTATAACCATTACATCTATAAAAGTTAATAAATATCTATAAAAGTTGACAAATGATCTGTTAAACTTCTATAAACATCCTTCAGATAGCTATTAGCACGACAAATGTCACTCTTTTTTACATCCATTAGATGTCTGTTAAATCTCCAAATATTCAATAATTGGACTTATATTACATCTAATAGATATTTAAAATATCTAAATCTTATTTCGATCTAACATGTTAAATCTATTAGATATCGAAAAAGGCACTTCTCAATTTCGTGTACATTGCAACGTCTAATAGATATATCTGTAATTAGTACAGGATATCCAGAACTTTTAATAGACATTCTTAAGTTTTGTTTTACCTTTTATGGATCAGTCGGATGTGTAGGGTTATGTATATGTATATAAATAAGCAAAATAATTAAAGCCAGATGAAAAATTAATCCCAAAACACATGAGGGCCTTCATCAGGGGAGCTCCCCCATGTAGGGAAAGGAAAATAAAAAGTTTCTGACGAAACGCTGGTAATTTAACCAAAAAACACGTTTCTAGCCCCCCAACGTCTCACAGATGGAAGCAAGACCATACAGCAAACGAATTTTAATTAATACAAAGCATAAAAGCAATTAAATTCAGAAATCAAGTACAAAATATAATACATCAATATAAAATACAAGAATATAAATAATACAAGAATATATAAATACATTACTGGACAAACTCGAATTATCATTAGAATATGGAAAATTGAAATTCACCCCCCATTATAAACATAGAACTCGATTCAGCTAGTAGGGCCACTTACCAGCACTTAAATGTCGCCTAAAATGGAACAACAAACCTTAAGTGGCTTGTGATCAAGAATACTGAAATGTTTATTGAATACAAAAACAGGATAGCGGTTAACAGTTAGTATGTTTTTAAGATTTTTCAAAGCTAGATTCAGGTCTAAATTGTTATTGCAAACCATTTTAATTCTGTTTATTTGGGTGAACATAATATTTTTTAAAACTTTAAGACTAATACAGGAGAACCAATTTGTTAAATTACAAACTTTAAAGTTAAAATCTTGCCTTTTATCATAAATCCCAATAAATCAGTTATTATCTATTTTTTTTAATTTTTAAATCCAGGAAACAAGTTTGGTCCTCAGCATATATATATATATTGAAAACCTTTTCAAACCTTGCAAAAGGTGAAACCAAGTATTACATGAAGAACTAGAAAGAACATGATTAAGGATTTTTGAGAACAAAATAATAAGCATCCTTTTAATGAATACATACAACATCAATACTTTTTCAAGGGCTTAGATTGAATGTTGCATGCAAATTAGATGTTATTTCTGTCATACTGTATGCAGTTTATTAAAAATTTACGGTATGTTAAGCCCAATAACACCCAAAGGACGTATAAATAAATTCAAAACTCAATAAGAAAAAAGAAAAACATACTTTTAAACACTGCAATCACCAATGTTATTTAAAAAAACAAATTATTCCTAAGAAAAAATAATAAAGTTAAAATGATTACTGACTTTACAATTGCAAAAATTACTTATCCCGCCTCAAACATCTCAACGTAGCCACGAGGCTAAATAGAATTAATCTCGCAGCTAGATGTAGAGTCTTAATTAAATTCTATACTTATAAATTGAAAATTAAATTAAATTGAAATAAAAATTTAACTAATAATTATTTTAACGACTAAGCCATGGAAATTAAATATGATTAAATTTTAATTTAATATTTCACAGACATACAACTTTATGAAATTCGTAAATGAAATTGGATTCGCAATACAGTTTTGTAACGTTCGCATTTTAGGTGTTTTTTTTTTTTTTTTTTTTTTTTTTTTTTTATGTAAAATAAAGGAAAGATAGATGTATGATGGCGCCCTGTATTTGACCATTGAGAAATTAATCAGAATTATTTTAAAATTAGAAAATAGAGAGAAAATAATTAATGAGCTACATTCTTTTTAATTTTTTTTTTTTTTTTTTTTTGCTCATGTAAACCATAACAAGGTTGCTTTCTAAAAAATCCTATTAGAAAATCGGAAACTCAATAAAAAACACCGCACAGAAAGTAATTAAAAAGTTATAAAATAAAACACGTTAAGAGGTTTAACTGTAGATTTGCTGTAAAATCTTCTATAAATGAAAGCTTTTATTTATTTATTTTTTTATTTTTTTAAATCTCTATAAAGTCGGACTAATTAAAAACACCATACTAAAGGTAATTATATACAAATGTTGAAAAATGTTTTAAAAGGTCAAAATAATTTATGATCTCACATTGCATTCAATGCTAAGCTACTAAAATTCAATAAGAAAATATACGAAATTATAATATATGTTTTCAGTCATATAAAAGTTGAAAATATGTAACAAAAGTAACTGAAGAAAAACTATGTAACAAAAATAGCTGAAGAAAAACTATGTAACTAAAGTAACTAAAGAAAATCATGTAACAAAAATAACTAAAGAAAAACATGTAACAAAAATAACTAAAGAAAAACTGCCTAGGGGAAGAGTTTGATCAATTAAAAGCATGCTTTAACCCCACACGTATGTCTCAAGTCATACGGGGCATTTTTGGCAGTTTAAATCATTTATTTTACTTTTGTGCAGTATGTTTTACTTATGAATTGTTTCACATTTATTAATTTTCTTGTAAGTTTTTCTTTAGTTATTATTGTTACATATTTTCAACTTTTATATGACTAAAAACATATTATATATATATTTAATTTCTACTCAATACGCAAATTCCATTGAGAACTAATTCAACTCTATATGACTTTATAGCTGACAGATGCCATTTATTTGTGGAGGATATCCCAACACGAACCATTTCTCCTATCTCAATAAAGTTTCGACTAGTTGCTTGATTTAAAATATACCTAGAATAGAATACCCAATTTGGACTTTCTTCTATCTGTGTATGTTTTTGCGTTGTGTTGGTGGTAACAGGTAAAAAAAAAGCCAAGCGAAAAAAAAAAAAAAAAGTATATTGAATTTGGAATATTACACAAAGAAATTTAAGAATAATTTTTTGTTAAAAATTACAATATAATTTTTTTTTTTCGTGTACCTCTTTTGGTGGACTTTTTTTTTAGAGAGGGCTGAGAAAATCTTTTTATGGATAATGCGTGTCTGCATATGCGATTCCATTTTGAATTCTTATTGTTAACTTGAAAGGAAAAGTCACGTTTCATATATTATTTATATCTTATTGTGATTTTTTTTTTTTTTTAACATGTAAAAATTTACAGTTGTTCTTTGTTTCTTCTATGTGAGAAAAAATCATGTACATAAGAATCCGTAGTACCGATTTCGCACAATTCATTGAAAATTACCACACATTTATGAAGAATACAAATCTCCATAACTCGTATTTTTAGGTTGATTTCTTTAGAAATCAATTTAATGTAATAACTTAGTGTATCTATCTATCTATCTAAGCACATTCTTTTCTAAAAAAGAAAAGTTAAAAAAAAAAAAAAAAACTGTAAAACATGTAAAGTTAAAAAATTTTATCTTTATATAAAAGTTAATTCTAAAATATTACTTTTTAGGATTTTTTCTTTTTTTTTTTTTGTAAAATACAACAACACTAAACTTTTTGCTATCACAAAATGTCTTGTAAACTGTGTATATACATAATCGCGGGATTCGACCATATAATTTTATAGGAATAGTCAAATTTCGTAAATTTATGTTATGAAAGTATAATTTTAGAATATTGCCATTTATTTATTTATTTATTTTTTCATGGGCAAAAGCCGTTAACCTATGTAATTTGCTCAAATTTGCAATCAAACTGTGTTTTTACGGTGAAATCCCTTCAAATGTAAAGTGTTAGTTTTTCAGTGACGTCATGTAAGGATCACTCTGTATTTGGAACTGAAAATATACTTGTAGTTTCATTGGTTGAGAGAGTTTATTTATACATTCATACAAATAGCGATATAAAAGAGCTATTGTGTTCCGAATTTAATTCAAAGTTGTATGTTTGTCAAAACGTAAAATTACGGGGGAATACATCATTTATGGTCTAATTGTTTTTTGCAGACTTTGTCTGGAATCTCTGCTGGGCCTTGCTCGTAATCTGACTTGAATTTTTTTTTTTTACTTTGTAAAAAGTTCGTCGATAGTAAGCTTCTAGTGTGTCTTTTGAATTCTAAAATATTTTCTACTTGTATGCAACATAGCTTTCACTGGACTATTACATTATATATATATTATATTGACAGGGTGTTCCAAAAATTCCACATCCCCCTCCTAACTCGAAAATGAGTCGGAATTATGAAAAATGGCGAAACACAAGTTCAATGAATTCGAGAGGGACCTCTTTTGGTGTAAAAAGTTTGGGGCTGGGGGGGGGGGGTAGGGGGCCGCTAGGGAGGGCAACTTTAAAATTTCAAATGGGAAGGTATGTCTTGTGATACATCCCTGGAAACGTCTCTTCAAAACAATGAATTTGATATAATTAGTTTCTCCCTACGATGATTATTAAAGGAGATACATGAGTTTTTAGACTTTTGAAATGTGGATTTTATACTTATGTATCCCCTTTAATAATCATTGCCGTACAGCACTATTTATATCAAATCCATTGTCTTTAAGAGACGTTTCTAGGGATGCATCACAAGGCGTATTTTCCTGTTTGAAATTTTAAAGCTGCCCTCCCTATCGGTACCCCTACCCCCTTGCCTGGGCCCAAGCATATTTGGGCAAAGTATGTCTTGTGATACATCCCTGGAAACGTCTCTTCAAGGCAATGAATTTGATATAAACAGCTTTGTCCTCCATTGATTACTAAAGGGTATACATACTTATAAAATTCTATTTCAAAAGTCTAAAAACTCATGTACCTCCCTTAATAATCATCGTAGGGGAAAGCAATTTATATCAAATTCGTTGTTTTGAAAAGACGTTTCCAGGGATGTATCACAAGACCTTCGTATATGAAATTTTAAAATTGCCCTCCCTAGCAGCACCCCTAGCCTCCCCAGGCCCAAACTTTTCTCACCAAAAGAGGTCCTTCTCGAATTCATTGAACATGTGTTTCGCCATTTTTCACAATTCCAACCCATTTTCGAGTTAGGAGGGGTGTGTGGAACTTTTGGAACACCCTGTATTTTGACTGTTAGACTATGCATGTCACTTGAGATACTATTTTGTGATACCGTAAAGCTTAGTCTTATATTTTATTTCACAAGGAAAAAAAAAATCTTAAAAACGTTTGTGAATGTGTTCTCGTCCGAAAAACGTAATTAAAATAAATAAATAAAAGCGATAAGAAAAAATGAGAATAAACAAATCGACATTTAACACATTTGCAGACAGTAAAAATTTAAGTGAGTTATAAAATAGACAGTTGATTTTTTCCCTTAAATTAATTGCGATGTCCGAAATTTAATAACACACATTTTGTAAACGTAGTCAGAATATCACATTTTGAAACGCTCTTGGACGTGAATGTTATAGATTAAATTTTATTGTATCGATAAATTTTTATTTATTTTTATTGTGATTACTAATTTTTATTTACAGAATGACTAGAATGCTATAGTATTTGCATATTAAAGGATTAGTTATTATAGCAATCGTATTTTAGAAAGAAAAAAAAAATATCGCCGATTTTTTTTTTTTTTTTTCCAAACTACGATTTAAAGAAATCGTGTGCTCAATTATCGGAAGAAATCGTCAAAAAGTGGCTGCCCCAAAGTACTTTAAGAAAAAAGTATAACTGGTTTTATTTCAGATATCAGCTTTCGTTCATAATAATTTTATCAGCATGTATAGTTACCCTCATCCGTGGCTGATTTTGTCACATTTTAGGCTTAAGAGTATGCTTAAGAGACTTCCTTGTACTCTGTCTCCTAATTCTCATACTTTAGTCAATTTTAAAAAATCTAATTGTCCGATCGATAAGCTGTTTAAACCAACGGATTCAGAAAAATTACGCCTTTCATTTAGGACCTTATTTGTAACGAATATATATTTAGATTTTTTAAAATTAATTAAATTATGAAAATAAAAGCTTTAAAATACATTTTAAAATTTTAATTGTTGCCATTTTTTTTCAGCATTAAATGAAATATGCTTTCCTATAAAAAAAAATACCGTAATTTCTGGTAGATAAGCCGCAGGTAAGATGTATCATTTCTCAACCAGAAATTTTATTTAATAGAGAAATCTATACTTTTTCGAAGGAAGAGCTCGTACAAATATAAATTTATTTATCAATTGAAATTTCTGGTGCAAAACTGGATTATACATCCTGCGGGGTATCTACCAGAAATTACGGTAAAATAAAATAAAATAGAAATAAAAATAAATTTGCTCATGCATATGAAAAAAATGACGTCTATAAAATAATAATTTTAAAGTTAACGAAGAGATAAACAAAGTGAGAGAATTTCGCACGGGCTTGCTAGCAAATGAATTATTTAAAGTGAGAGTGAGAAATAAATAAAATAAAACGATTATTTTTCAACGGGCGCCTTAGTCGCCCTGCAACAAACTAGTTTCATATGTTTTATTTCATATTCACATGGAAAAAAAAATTAAATTTATTCATAAGTTTTGTATATATATATATTTTAATAAACAGTTACAAGTTTTAGTGAAAAAACAATTGTTGGAATACAGTTTATTAGCAGATTTATTTGTGTGATAACTTATCTTGCTTTTAAAGAATAAAATTGAACGAAAAAAAATATCATTTTTTTTTTTTTTTTTTTTTTTTTTTACCTTATCAATTTTTCGAACGTGTATTTTTAATTCTGTTATAAAGTCACAAACTATTTTATAAAAATATTGATCTTTCTCACAAATATTAGATTTTTGTCCGATGGCAACGCCAACTTTTACTCTCTAATTGAATATATTTCTTCTATAAAATGAAATCAAAGTTTTTCAAAGTTGCAAAAAACTTTGATAATGTAATAACAGAATTTTATAAATGTGATTATTGAATTTTTTACACTGTAATTTATTTTTTCTTCCCTTTTCTGAAAGAGAGTGCCTTTATTAAATACAATTTCCGTTTTTACTTATTGAAAAGAAAAAAGAAAAAAAAAATTTCAACTAGTTTTTCTTTACATTTTTCTTTATTATTATTAATTTTCTTTTTTTTTTCCCCGAGAATTAAGAGTGACGCTTTGCAATATGAAATATGCTTTCTGAACACGCTAATTAAATCTTATGAACCATCTGAAAAGCTTTTCAGCAGAAAAATAAATTAAAATCTTTTACTGATATACTTTCTTTTCCCACAGTAACAAAATTCAAAATATTTTATTTTTATTTTATTGTCATTAATATTATTATTTATCATAACAAGCTATTTTTCTTTAAAATTGAAATTATATTTTTTAAGCTAATAGATAGATAAAAATATGAAAATGACAACAACGAAACATCATGCTGCTCGCGGAGATTATTAACACTTTCTTATTGCACGTATTCGCTGCATTTTTATGATTTTATTTTATTAATTTTATTTATTTGAAACTTTACTTATTAAACTGATTTAACAAAATCTGTTTATATATATATATATATATTGGCTTGAAAGCTGCCAACTTCTTCAAAGTAAGGATTGTATCTACAGGGGTCGATCCAGGCAAAAAATGGGACCCTTTTGCTGCCCCTCCACAAAATTCAAATCCCTAAAATGGGCCCCTTCACAAAATTCAAATTCATAAAATGGGTCCCTTCACAAAATTCAGTTTTAGAAAATGGGTCCCTTCTCAAAATTCAGATTTATAAAAACAGTCCTTTCACAAAATTTTGTTTCATAAAAGTAATATTTTTTTAAATTTTTTTCATGTTTACAGTATTATTCTTAATGAGTGTCTATACTTGTTTAATAAAATGCTATTAACATGATATTAAACATTAGACAGAGTCACTGCTAAAATGGAAGGTTTCTAGTGACAATTCTTTTTAATTTTCACAAAAATATTTTGAATTTTCACAAAAATAATTTGTTTTTCACAAAAATGGGCCCCAAAAATTAAAACCTGGATCAACCCCTGATCTAAATTATTTCTACAAAATCTTAAGTATATAAAATACTTATTAAGTTTATATTCAAGTAGGTAGAAAAACTTTAGGTTAAAACGCGATGTGTAATCTAATTAAAGCAATGCTTTTGTTCAACGACCCAGGCCCAAAAGTTGATATTGTTGTTGGTGTAGTGTTTTTAAGGCCTATTGACTACGCTAGGGTCCTAGGCCTAGGTGGAATACTCTCCGTGGGGGTCTATCTAAAGGATCCTAGCCCGTATTTACGTGAGTTTCGGAGAAAACCCCGGAAAACTCCTAACGGTTAGGTCGATGAGCGTGACCTGGGATCAAACCCGGCACTTACTATCTACCAGCTTTGAGCGTAGAACCGCTCTGCCGCCCCGGGCCCAAAAGACCTCCATACCTGTCTCTTGTATCGGTGAAAATATTTTCATTAGTTAAGGTTTTTCGTCATTAAAAAAATTTGGAATATTATATGCCACGAAATCCTGTAAATCTTTTGAGTAGATAAATCGATTGTTTAATGTTTTAGTTGTTTGTTGTTGTGATTGTGAGAGTTACGGAAGGCCGACTGACTACACTTAGGTCCTAGGCTTTTACATGGAATGCCCTCCATGGGGAGTCTTTCTAAACATAGTTGGAAAATGTTAAAACAATTAACAGAAACTGAAATGCAAGTGCAGCAGTTTCTAAAGGATCCTTCAGATACTAGCAACGGTGCAGAGCTTCAAAACTCGTAAATTGTCCATTGTCCGAAAGCGACCCTTGACATTTTGCACACATTTACAATGAAGGACATTAATTTTTATTCCTCTTTTACAAAAGAGACCCAATTTCGATCGCAGTAGGAGGTTTGTCAGCCGAGAAATTCTCTCTTCTGCTTCGCGTCAATTCGATTCCCACATCAAAGGGATATCAAAAGAAATCGAAGTTGAAGCCAGTCTCTGAAGGGTCCTTAATACTTGCCCTTAACGTATCTGAATATACTTTAATGTAGCCCTGTAAATCGTAAAATGTCAAATTCTACAAAAAGTTTTTTTTTTTTTTTGTGCATATAAATAATAAATTTCAATTTTATTATTATTTGTGGAAAATCAAAAGTTTGTGAAAAGTTAGCTTATAGAAATACCTCTCACAGAACGCAATACCTTGTAATTCTTCCGGGTGATCCTATACATAAACCAGTCCAGTGGTGGTAAATATACTCCATTTTCAATGGGAAACAACCATAGTGAACTTGAATAATACACAGTACCAGCCGCTTATAAAAATCGCATTCGTTCTGAGCAAAAGTGATTTTATTAAGCGGCTGATTTTTATATTCGGCGAACGTGCCTGCACTCAAGAAAAAGGTATTATTTACCTGAATTAGGAAATATATTTTAAAAGGTACAAAATAATGGACCTAATTAACATTATTAATTAATTTTTAACAAATAATTATTTGATTGTTCCTTTAAAATAAGTGAATTACTCACATCCCAAGTTCCGGTGCGCTTTCTTTGAGTAAAATCATCAATACTTTGTTAAAACACGCTTTTCTTTTAAATTTAAAATCTTTCCGTTTAAGCTTCTTGCTTCTTACTTAGTTATTTCAGAATAAGAAAAAAAAAAATTGTCTTTTAATTAAACACTATTAAAAAAAAAAAAAAAAAAAAAAACATTTGTGAATCAAATCAAGTTTGTAGCTTATTACCGCGCTTTGAAGAATACATTCCTTGAAATTATTACTAAGACAAGTGATGGGGTGTGTTTAATTGCTGCAAATGTAAAATTTAATGTTGTATTATAAATGTAAAATTTTCGACAAAGGAAGATAACGGAGGGATTACTGTACTTTATTTTCTATTTTGTTTCAAAAATAAAAAAAAATCACAGTGTAAATTATAATTTGTTTAGCGTGAATAAATGACATTTTCGCTGCTGAAGAAGTTTTTTTTTTTGAGTTTATTAACCGGCGATGCTGATTTTATTAAGCGGCGGTTTTAAAATTAGTTTGCATTGATTTGATTCCGGTCCTGGCAATTTGATCAGATTAAGCGGCTGATTTTATTAACCAGTGAATTTATTAAGCAGCGGTTACTGTATGGGATAGATCGAGGACAGTTAGAAAGACAGACAGACAAACCGAAGTCATAAACACTCTTCAACTTTATTAAAAAGTGTTAATATAAAGTAAAAATGTAAGAAATCGTTTCTTTTTAACTGTGTAGAAACTTCATAAAACTGTTTTTCTAATTGTAAAGGTTTAATCTTCTTATAAATAAATGTTTTGTTTGCAAAATATTTTTTTTAAACAACCTATTATAATCAATTTGGTTGATTTAGATTATCCTGTATGATATATAAAAAAAAAAAAAAGTAAAACATAGTATTATGCTAAAATAATATGCCATTTTTAATTAATTTTACAGAGAGCCATAAAGTCACCCAAGTAATGCGTCATTCAAATCAAAGGGTGTATTTCGTTATCCGAGTTATGGCTTGGAATCAGTGATGCCAGATGGTCGAAAATTATTTCCCCTAACAGGTCTTCAAATTTCCCCAAATCAGGTTTTTTTTTTTTTTTTTCTTTTCGAAAAAATCCCCAACTTAATTTCTACTAAAAAGGGAAAATAAAAAAATTTTCAAAAAAAAAAAAAATATATATATATATCAAGCAGATTTTTCTATGATTTAAGCTCAGATTTTTCCCCAAATGAAGGCAATTTTTGAAAAAAATCCCTATATAACAATAAAGCTATTGAAAGCCTCTAGTCGTAGGGATAAATCATTACGTTGCCAACATTGACAGAAAGTTGAAGAACTCCCCAGATTTGTCCCCAAAAATTTTAGAATTCCCCAAAAAAGTCCCCACAAACATTTGGTTGTCCCCAAAATTGTCCCCAGAAGCCTCCAAAATCCCCAATCTGGCACCACTGCTTGAAATTTTGGCTGGGGAAAAAAAAAAAAAAAAACCTTAACGTCTCTCTTCCAGACGTTTTTGCAGAGCGAAAGATAACGGAAATATTATTTATTCAACGATTCCTGCTAATTTGTAATATTTTCCAATATATTTTTTCAGTTTAAAAACTCAATTTAATGTATTTCAATCTACTTTTTAAAATCTATAAACCTTTGTAGCATTTTTTTTTCCTTTATCGATATTGCCTCGTAACCGTAACGGTCAGAATCTAAGGAATAATGGAAGTTTCTGTTTACATAAATGAATTTATCGGTTTTGCGCAATACTATTCGCATATTTTTGTTGATGATGCAATCACCGAAGCTATATCTCGGAAGGAAATCTAAAATTTTTGTGGATTTATTTGTTCCTCCAAAAAACCGCTTCCGAATATTCAATTCCTCTGAAATTAAATTTCTTCAAACATCCAGTTTCTGAGAAATTCAATTTCTCCCCAAACTTTTTGCACTCATTTCTGAAACATTTTGAAGCAGGACAAATTCCGAATCATATTTTTCTAGATTACCTGCGGTTCTTTTTTTTCTTTTCTTCCCTTTCTTTTAATGACGTCAAAAACTATCTCGAAAAACTATTTTGATTAAGTTTGAAAGTTTTTTTTAAATAATTTTTCTGTTATACAAATGTTTCAGTGCTAGTGTACATGTTTCTTTTCTTTCTTTCTTTATTCTTCTTCTTCTTCTTTTTTTTTTTTTTTTTTTTTTTTTTTTTTAATAAACTGAATCTTTCTTTAATTTACAGTTTTTTTTTTTAGTGCCGTTATGAAAATTTGTATATGTGAAAAATAATTGCTTTTATCCCCTTATGAAAGTTCAAACGCGATGACTTTTCTGATTTTATAACTTAACGTAATATCTTATTAAACTAATTTTAATTATTAAAATTACTATTACCATCAAAATTTGCCTACCTTTGTATTTTGTATAGCATATGTGGTTAAAATTAAACTAGTAGTACTTACAGGGCAATAGCTCCGGCTTTTCTGATTGGATCCTGATAAAACCTGAAATATATGTTATAATATATTGGATTCCCTAACAACATATCTTCTCCCCAGGATATCTTCGAGATGTCTTCAGGATGAAAAGGTATCCCTAAAGATACATCCTAAAAGTGCATCTGTGGATAAGTGCGCTATTAGGATAAGTATAAGTCCGACGTCGTTAACTTTTTTTTTACTTCAAGGATCACTGAATTCGTATATATGTAATATTCCACGGACAACTAAGTATAATATAATATCCCGCAGACCGCTGTACCACACAATGTGATAACCGTCCAGCAAAACCGTGTAAAGAAGATTAAGCTTCTGAGGTCATTGAGGTCGAGATTCTTGCTTGAAAAACTGAAATTAATGTATTTATTGGTTACTTACGTGCTGTGATCATGTGATTGAGCAGACGAAATTGAGTAGAGCCAATCAAATTTTATGCAATGTTTACGATTTGAGCAAGAATTTCGATCGCAGCGCTATCTGGGAGGCTTAATTTTCCGAGCAGCATGGTGTCAGATTGGGGATTTTGTCCCTATTTTGGGGTTTTTTGAGGCTTCTGGGGACAATTTTGGGGATTAAATGTTTGTGGGGACTTTTTTGGGGAATTCTAAAATTTTTGGGGACAAATCTGGGGAGTTCAACTTTCTGTCAATGTTGGCAATGATTTATCCCTACTACCAGGGATTTTCAATAGCTTTATTGTTATTTGGGGATTTTTTTCAAAAACTGCCTTCATTTGTGGAAAAATATGAGCTTAAATCCACTTAAATCTGCTTGATTTTATTTTATTTTTATTTATTTATTTATTTTATTTTTTTTTTGAAAAAAATTTTATTTTCCCTTTTTAGTAGAAATCAAATTGGGGATTTTTTCAAAAAAAAAAAAAACCTGATTTGGGGAAATTTGAAGACCTGTTAGGGGAAATAATTTTCGACCATCTGGCCTCACTGTGTAAAATATTTCATAATTTTAAGCATTTAAAGCATTACGATTTGAGCAAGTATTTCGATCGCAGCGCTGTCTAGGAGGTCTAATTTTCCAAGCAGTATTTTAAGCATTACGATTATGATCGGTTGCTGCACTATATATTTCAGGTTTTGTAACAATACTTATAATATCCCGCGAACCACTAACAGTATTTATTAACAGGCCAAGGGATGATAAAATTGTCAAAATGATGCAATTAAAATATCCAGATAGTTATAAAATGTATAAAGTTATACAATACTTTAACCCTTTCATTGCCCCCCCCCCCCAGTATTACCCGTCATCTGTTGACTGTTTTCATAACAAATCACTAACTAAGGCTGGAGCTCCTCCAAAACAGGCTGGCTCATCAGGCATTTTGTTTCCCACTCAGCGATTGTTGCCCACGCGGTCCGAATTTCAAGTGTTATCAAACCACATAAAATGGAGTTTTTGCAGCCGAAAATTGCTCAAATCATACCAGAACTGCTTTTAGAACGTTTAGATTTCCAACAGATGAAGAAAGGCGAAAGAAATGGGCTATTAATTGTCCAAAAGAAAATTGTACGCTTCGCTTTCAATCACAAATATGAAGTGTAATTATAATATGTTTTTTTGGCATTTTTTGTATCAATTATTTCTTTTTATTGCTGTTTGATTATCTAAATGTTATATTTTACAACCTACACTACTTTTCAACGTGTATAAATATATAAAATTGATGGCTACTTTTTATAAGGGTTATAAGAAAATTACCGCCAAACTAAGTACAAACAATAATTCGCTCTTCTGTAAGAATTAAGCAAACACTGGAAACGAGTTATGTCGTCAATGGCGAGTTATAGCAAGCAGACGACTGACGAGATTACTCGTCAATGGCATGGGAAGGGTTAAAATAATATCCTTCTGCTGTTCCTCAAACATTATTTATAAAAGCTTTTACAAAATTTTAAGCATTGAATTCATTTTTCTTGGATTCCAAATTTCCGGAGTAAACAGTTACTTATAATGGTTCCATGTGAATTTACCATTCATTTTGGAATCAAGAAATTCAAACGCAGCACAAAAATTCATTAAAAAAATAAATAAATGAAAATAAAATTTTACACTTCGTTTTTATTTGTAACTGATTCTGTAATTCAGATATAACAAATTTAAATACCCAGATATGTTCAGTTACACACAAAAGCTCATGACCCCACATAACTCCCCAAAAATTACCCCATTATCCGAGGAAATAAAATAATGTTTGATCTCGATAGGTATAGTTTGGACACGTTCTATGTTTAAGCACGCACACATTTTTGTCTAAAATATCGCTATAACTAATTACTTGTCAGAGCAGCATAAGAACTAGTATGTTGTGGCCACCACATGACTTTCTTCTATATTTTCTTATACAAATTCACTCAGTACAAATAATTATTAAAATTATTATAAAAAAAAAATATTTTCCATGATAGTGCAGACGATTTCCATAGAGAAGTAGTATAACACTAAATATACAAAAAAAAAAAAAAAAAAAAAAAAGCAATTTTATTCTTAATATTACATTAAAATATTCTTTTATTTATTTATTTTATTTATTTATTTATTTATTTTTTGTTAAAAATGAAAAAGAATTTATAACTTTATTTTAAATTATCGCAGATCGATGGTTCAACCATTCGTTTAAAGGTATTGGCGAGCTCTTCTGACAGATACACATCATGAAAATTTACTTCCCTCCAGGGAGGACTTGCCCCCCCCCCCCCCGAGGCTACTAAATATACGAATTTTTTTTCCCCAGTCGACAGTCTCTATTATAAATAATTCTTTTAAATGTCATAATGATTATTAAAAAATAATTCTCTTTATGCACATTTATACAAAATTTTGTCTATATCCCCATGTTAAAAATTTAGAAAAAACGGGATGGCAACGCAAGCTGTTGGACAACTTTTACCAAAAGTTGATAGGCACTAATTTATGTCAATGTGTAAGTACATACCAATTTGTATGACATTCTGTGCAGTAGTCCCTGAGATACAGTTGCCACAAAATTTTGTCTCACACACACAGACAGACATTTTCTAAAAATGGTCAAATCCTGTTCTGTAGCTCTCAAAACGTGTAAATCCATCAAAAACCCGAGGTCGAAAATTTTTACAAATCCAATACTTTCTTATGTATTATTTTATATACTGAAAAGAGATCCTGAACTATGATTTATTTTATTTACTATCTGTTGAAAGAAAAATAAACTTTGATAAACAATTATCATTTCATAATTATGAACTATATAACAAATCTCATTATGCTTAAATGAAAATCAGATATAATTATTTTAACTAGTATATCACTTGATTGAAGCGAAACAAAAATATCATATAATTTAAAAGAGATGCATTATTAGACATTTTCTGTCTTCGATTTTATAATTAGCGTGCTACAAATGTGCTGAAAATGACGGAATCGCTTATAAAATAAATGCATCACCGATTTCCCTCCCACTCTTTTCTTGTGACGTCAGAAAATATTTTGGGAAAAGGTATTGATTTTTCATTGTTATTGATTTTCCTCTGTTGCAGCAATGCAAATTTTATTTTGTGTCTGAATGTGTTATTTCAATGAAATTTGGTGATTTTATTTATTACTTTCTTCTGTATAAATAAAAAGAAAGTATCCTTGGAAATTTCCTTGGAAAGAAATCCTTGGAAATTTTCTACCTCGAGTTTCGATAGATTTGTACGTTTTGAGGTGGCCTGAACACAATTTGGCCATTTTTAGAAAATGGCTGTTTCTCTGTCTGCGTGTGTTACCAAAATTTAGTGGACGCTGTAACTCATGAAGAAACCCCCAGGGGGAGGGAGGAGGTATAAATTCTCAATACGAGTGTCTCTCAAAAGAAGTTATCGATACCTGCGATAACTTAGAACAAAGTTTTTTTTTGTAAATCAATTTTAAAATTTTCTCCCTCCCCCCCCCCCCCCCCCCCCAAAAAAAAAAAAAAAAAAAAAAAAAAAAAAAAGTGTTTTATGAAATGCTGTATATAGGGCATGGAACTGACTTTCAGCTAATAATCTGCACTACGTTAATATGTATAGTAAAACAGAGAAGAAAGTTTTGTGATGGCCACAATATGCTAGTTTTGTTTATTTATTTACATATTACTGCAAAACGTAAAAATATAGTTGAATACATAATAATAAGATCGGATTGTTGAACGTTTTTTAAAACATATCGATACAATTTGACAATTTTTAGAAAATGGCTGTTTGTCTGTCTGTGTGTGCTAGCAAAATTTAGTGGACGCTGTAACTCATGAAGAAACCCCCTGGGGGAGGGAGGAGGTATAAATTCTCAATACGAGTGTCTTTCAAAAGAAGTTATCGATACCTGTGATAATTTAGAACAAAGTTATCTTTTTTTTTAATCAATTTTAAAATTCTCTCCCTCTCCCCACTTCCCCCTCCCCTCCAAAAAAGTGTTTTATGAGATGCTGTATATAGGGCATGAAATTGACTTTCAGCTAATAATCTGTACTGCGTTAATATGTATAGTAAAACAGAGAAGAAGAAAGTTTTGTGATGGCCACAATATGCTAGTTTTGTTTATTTATTTACGTATTACTGCAAAACGTAAAAATATAGTTGAATACATAATAATAAGATCGGATTGTTGAACGTTTTTTAAAACATATCGATACAATTTGACCATTTTTAGAAAATGGCTGTTTGTCTGTCTGTGTGTGTTACCAAAATTTGGTGGACGCTGTAACTCATGAAGAAACCCCCAGGGGGAGGGAGGAGGTATAAATTCTCAATACGAGTGTCTCTCAAAAGAAGTTATCGATACCTGCGATAACTTAGAACAAAGTTTTTTTTTGTAAATCAATTTTAAAATTTTCTCCCTCCCCCCCCCCCCAAAAAAAAAAAAAAAAATGTTTTATGGGATGCTGTATATAGGGCATGAAATTGGGTTTCAGCTAATAATCTGTCCTACGTTAATGTGTGTAGTAAAACATAGAAGAAAGTTTTATGATGACCACAATATGCTAGTTTTGTTTATTTATCTGCGTATTACTGCAAAACGTAAAAACATAGATGAATACATAATAATAGGATCGGATTGTTGAACGTTTTTTAAAACATATCGATACAATTTGACCATTTTTATAAAATGGCTGTTTGTCTGTCTGTGTGTGCTAGCAAAATTTAGTGGACGCTGTAACTCATGAAGAAACCTCCTGGGGGAGGGGGGGAGGTATAAATTCTCAATAGGAGTGTCTCTCAAAAGAAGTTATCGATACCTGTGATAATTTAGAACAAAGTTATCTAGTTTTATCAATTTTAAAATTCTCTCCCTCTCCTCCCCCCTCAGAAAAGTGTTTTATGTACACTTGCTTGAAGTACACAATAGATATAAATGATTAAAAATTATTGTTAATCCATTTTTCAGATTTTTAAATTTTGAACTTAGTGTATTAGTAATTATATTAAGTCTTTTCTCAAGTACCTGTAGAAGTTTTAACATTTTGGAGATCATGAATTCATGTAATAATCTGGTGTGTCACTCACACGACTTTCTCTTACCCTGAAATTTAATACTATAAATACAGGTTGGAGATTAAGAGGTATGATAACGAGTACTGTTATGTAAACCTATGTTAAACAATTCAAATTAGGCTTCGGAAGAGTTTTATATGATAATTAGTTCTGTGTGAGGAGGGCTGCCGTCCCCCTCAACCCCCCGTTTTATTAATGCATCTATATTTATATAGAATTTAATTTCATTATTGAAAAATAATTCTGTTTTTAAAAAATAATTTATTAAAATTATTATTTAAACAAATTAACCATTATGATAATGCAGATGATATTAGAGATGTGGTATAACACTAAATATCAAAAAAAAAAAAAAAAAAAAAAAAAAGCTGAATTTATTCTCAATATTACGTATAAAAAAAAAAAAAAAATTGTTAAAAATGAAAAAAATCGATAACTTTATTTTAAATTATCGCAGATCGATGGTTCAACCATTCGTTTTAAAGGTATTGGCGAGCTCTTTTAAAAGATACCCATCATGAAAATTTACTTCCCTCGAGGGGGGACTTACAAAATTTTTTTCCCAGTTGTCTATCTCTATTACAAGAAATATATATTCGTTTCATTTGGTTTAGTGCAGTCTATAGATGTTAAACTCTACTTACCTTCAATTTCTCCCGTAGACGTAATGTATTTGAATACTTTTGAGTGTCCCTGTACACGATATTCAGGGGACCTCAGAACGTGTAAATATAACAAAAACTACCGTTCGAAAATTTGACCCTAAAGAGAAAGTAAAAAGTGCAGACTGAGGAACCACAGTTTAAAGATTCCAAATCTGTAAACCAATATATCAAAAACCATTAGAATATATATTGTCTGAATGTATATTTTGCTGAACGAACTTCAATTTACAAATATTAAGTGAAAATATAATCGATAAATTGACAATAAGACTTCTTCACACACCATAAATTTTAAGCCAGCACAACCGGTTTCGAAAGGACGTAGCGCTCCTTCATCAGGTGCAAAAAAACACGTGCTATTGCCTTGGAGGCAAAAGCAAGACGTGTTTTTTGCACCTGATGAAGGAAGGCTACGTCCTTTCGAAACCGGTTGTGCTGGCTTAAAATTTATGGTGTGTGAAGAAGTCTTATTGTCAATTTATCGTTTGTACACCAGTTTTGCATTTAGTTTTGGTGAAAATATAATCTTTTATATGAAACTTTCAGTGGTGTCAAGTCAAAAGAGGCCAAGTCCCCTTAATTGCGAAATGACTTTCTCTATTGGAATTACATTAAACTCGAAAGAAAACTTTTAACAATTTTTGAAGGAATTTAGATATTTTAATTGTAAAATGATTTTACCTATAAAAATGACGTTACATTAAAAAAAAAAAAAAAAAAAAAAAAAAAAACTATAGACGAAATTCTATTTATGACAGAATTTAATTTAGTACGACAGGACTATCTATATTTGTATTTAAACACCCTAAAAAAAAAAGATGATGATAATAATAATAATAATAATAATAATAGAGGGCGCACAGTAAAATTCTTACACACATATTCCAATAATGTATTGATTTTTAATTCCAAATAAATTAATAAAATTTAAATGCATTAATTGTATAGTATCTTCCCCTAATTGCTTAATATTCATTTACTAAATATTTTAATTAGTGAAATAATCTTTATAACAATTTCGTTTATTATTAATTATTAACAGTTTCAATTTCTACAGTACAAAACATAATATTAAAAAAAACTATAAACCAATTATTCGATATTTAAATTATACTCAAAATTCATCACAGATTAATTAATATTAATCCATTAATTTCTCAGAAACATAATTAATATCAATATACTCATCTTATAAATCGGAAAATAACACAAGTCTAAAAATATCTGAAAACACTAGTCTAAATAATCAGGAACTTTTTGGCGGAAACCCCTTGGCTCTGTGGTTAGAGTACACAACTACGAACCCGAAGGTTGTGAGTTCGATCCTCACCGATAGAAAGTGAAAAAAAATTATATATATATAAAAGTTTTTACGGATTTCACAAAATATTTTACGGTAGAGTAAGAAATTAAATGATGAAATTGGATATTGACAGGTATTTTCGAAGTGCAACGCTATAAATTAGTAACGACGCAGAATGGCAGACTGAAAGAAATAGTCCTGTCGTACTAAGGAAAAAAAAAAAAAATGTGTTTGAAATTTTTAATTTAATTCTTTATCATTACATTTAAATCTCTCAATTGTGATATTTTTTGCCTATGTAAATCACTTCAAAGGGAAGCAACTACATTTCAAATCGTTATTTCGACTATTGATCTATGATCTTACATTTTTACTTCCATTACCCGATTACCGTAGGTAATGGAAGTTTTGTATTCGGTACAAAATTCAATATAGAGATTTCACCTGATTTACATCTTTTAAGGTCTCTTGAATCCAGAAAAGTGGTTTTTGGCAATTGGTCAGTGTGCTTTTTCTGTGTACTCTTTGATCGCGTCAGATTGATCCCCGGTTGGCAAAGTGCCAGGACGATTCCACTCGCGCTAGCAGGCACAGCAACGAAGACAGAGGGGAATCGTCTGCTATGTGTAGAATCATTGATACTCCTGCTTCGTTTTCTGCTACGGACATTCCTATTTTATAAATAGACTAGCCTTTTTCACCCATGCGCAGATGACGCCAGGGATCTTCCTTCCGCGGTTTATCAGTATGTATGTGCAGAATTTTCTGACTATTATATCTCTGAAACTAACAAAGACAGAATTACGAAACTTTAGAATTGAAACAGGTCTGGTGTACTTATGAATTTTACAAGTTTTGGTGAAAATTGGAAAAACGGAAGTGGGACCTTAAGTCCGTATCTCAAAAACGGCTCTAACGATTTTCTTCAAAGTTGCTATATAAACAAAAGTTTAAAAAAGAAAGATGTAAGATTGTAAGCACGGATTCAACTCTTTGTCAAATGATTATTTCAAAACTAAAATTTATAATATTAAAAATGAAAGATGCAAAATTGCAAAGACAAATGCAACTGTTTGCGACATGATTATTTGACATGGTAACCCTACCGAAAACGGTTATTTTAGTCTTTAAAAATAACCATTGTTTTTAATCGTATTTCAGAGTTGCCAATTTATTTCGCGTTTCTATTTAGTTGTATAAACTGCATTCATTATTTCATCAAACTTTGTGATAGGACTTAATTACCATTGATGGAATCTTTTTAAGTACTTGAGGAATTAAAAAAGAATGTTTCTTCAGAAGATGTAAAGTTTAAAAATGAAAGATTCGAAATTGCAAAGACAGATGCAACTGTTTGTGATATGATTATTTGAGATGGTAACCATGCCGAAAACGGTTATTTTAGTCTTTAAAAATAACCATTGTTTTTAATCGTATTTCAGAGTTGCCAATTTATTTCGCGTTTCTATTTAGTTGCATAAATTGCAGTCATTATTTCATCAAACTTTGTGATCGGACTTAATTACCATTGATGGACCGTTTTAAATACTTGAGGAAATAAAAAAAAGAATGCTTCTACAGAAGATGTAAAGTTTAAAAATGAAAGATGCAAAATTGCAAAGACAGATGCAACTGTTTGCGACATGATTATATGACATGGTAATCATACCGAAAACGGTTATTTTAATCTTTAAAAATAACCATTGTTTTTAATCGTATTTCAGAGTTGCCAATTTATTTCGCGTTTCTATTTAGTTGCATAAATTGCAGTCATTATTTCATCAAACTTTGTGATCGGACTTAACTACCATTGATGGACCGTTTTAAATACTTGAGGAAATAAAAAAAAGAATGTTTCTACAGAAGATGTAAAGTTTAAAAATGAAAGATGCAAAATTGCAAAGACAGATGCAACTGTTTGCGACATGATTATTTGACATGGTAACCATACCGAAAACGGTTATTTTAGTCTTTAAAAATAACCATTGTTTTTAATCGTATTTCAGAGTTGCCAATTTATTTCGCGTTTCTATTTAGTTGCATAAATTGCACTCATTATTTCATCAAACTTTGTAATCGGACTTAATTACCATTGATGGACCGTTTTAAATACTTGAAGAAATAAAAAAAGAATGTTTCTACAGAAGATGTAACGTTTAAAAATGAAAGATGCAAAATTGCAAAGACAGATGCAACTGTTTGCGATATGATTATGTGACATGGTAACCATACCGAAAACGGTTATGTTAGTCTTTAAAAATAACCATTGTTTTTAATCGTATTTCAGAGTTGCCAATTTATTTCGCGTTTCTGTTTAGTTGCATAAATTGCACTCATTATTTCATCAAACTTTGTGATCGGACTTAATTACCATTGATGGGATCTTTTTAAATACTTGAGGATATAAAAAAAAGAATGTTTCTACAGAAGATGTAAAGTTTAAAAATGAAAGATGCAACATTGCAAAGACAGATGCAACTGTTTGCGACATGATTATTTGACTTGGTAACCATACCGAAAACGGTTATTTTAGTCTTTAAAAATAACCATTGTTTTTAATTTTAATCGTATTTCAGAGTTGCCAATTTATTTCGCGTTTCTATTTAGTTGCATAAGTTGTACTCATTATTTCATAAAACTTTGTGATCGGACTTAATTACCATTGATGGGATCTTTTTAAATACTTGAGGTATTAAAAAAAAAAAAAAAAAAAAAAAAAAGAATTAGCTTTTGCAAGATTGCAGATATAGCTTCAGTTGAATGTAACATATTATTTAAACAATAATCATTAAAATAAAAAAAGTAAAAGATATTTTGCTTAGATAAAAAAAATCAGAATTTCAGCTGATTCGACAGTAGTGTTTTTCCTTTTCAAATTTAGAAGCATAAAAAAATACCCACATTTTTTCATCGAAAGATGTAATTAAATTTAATTAACAGTGATTGAACAATACATGTTACTTTTTAATCAACTACGTAATAAAATTAAAAACAAATAATTAGATGCAATTGCCAATCGTTCCACCTCCCATCTTATCTTTTTACAAAAGACCTTGTAAATAAAGTTTTTATGTTTAATAAGTTTTTTAAAACTTCTCTTCTTTCTGACGGTAAATCCGCTTCAAAAAAGTTGAGCATTCGCTGTTTTCTGTTTTTTAAATACCCTTTCCTACGTAAAAAGATGACTGGAGAACTGAAGCTTTTTTATCTTTTTCAAAAATATCTTTTTTGTTGTTTGCTACATGCCAACAAGAGCATTTTAAATTGATAACCATCTATTTAAAAAGCTGACTTGTCTAAGAAACAAAAAATGTCGTGAATCACCAACAAGTTTTACTGTTTTTTGATTCTTTTTCTTTTTCTTTTTCTTGTTTTTTTTCTTTCTTTACATGCATGTTTTTTTCAAAAATTTGCATTGTCTGATGAATGGAAAAAAGTATTTAAATTATAAGTAAGTAGAGTTCTTTAATAGCTCAGCTAATAAAACAAAAGTCAAAAAGTATTATATATATATATATATTCTTAACAGTTTTTTTTTCTTTTCTTTTCTTTTCATTTCTCTCCCCCCCCCCCCCAACTTCTCTTTTGAAATAAAATTACACGTTTGAGATATAAAAATTACTGAGAAAACTAGTGTGACTGAAATTGACTTTCAGCTAATCAGTACTACGTTAATATGTATAGTAAAACAGAGAAGAAAGTTTTGTGATTGCCACAATATGATAGTTTTGTTTATTTATGTACGGTGGCGATTACAAAACATTCTTCTATATTATCCTACACAAACAGCTTTACATACCAGTTAACTTGCACAAAAATTTAATATTTTTCTCACAAATGGCATTCTAAATATGCAGTTTAGTACAATTCAAAAGAATAGGTTATGAGGTATAGTCGTCTGAAGACACGCAGATAGTAATAGCACTGCCACCATTCGGCCGATATATACACAAATATATGTACTATGATATTTAAAATGTCAGCAGACTCACTTCTTCTACTTACTGATATAGTCGTATGCAATTTTCGTTGCTTCGTAATCTAAGAATCTGGAGTTTTCCGAATTCTCTTTTTTGAATTCCACTTTCAACTTGTCGCCTTTTATCTTACAAGGAAACATTCAAAAGATGTCATCTTCAAAAAGTACTGAAAAAAATGTATGTGATTCTACTCTTCATAAAACACCAGAAAATGAAAAAAATATCGGCTGAAATTAATAACAGCGACCACAAAAAATTATCAAAATTTAGCATATTTGGCGATTTAGTGCTGTTAGGCGATACGTTCGCTAGCACTGATATTGCCGTGTACAAACAGAACCGTGTTTTGCTTCACCACCAAGTACTCAGATTCAATCGCCTAACAGTGTGAAATCGCCAAATATGCTTAATTTTGATAATTTTTTGTGGTCGCTGTAATTAATTTCAGCCGATAATTTTTTCATATTTCTGGTGTTTTATGAAGAGTAGAATCACATATATATATTTTTTCAATACTTTTTGAAGATGACACCTTTTGAATGTTTCCTTGTTAGACAGATATATATATATATATATATATATATATATATATATATATATATATATATAAACTCTCCCCCTTCCTAGGGGGAGAGTTTTGATCAATTAAAAGCATGCTTTAACCCCACACGTATGTCTCAAGTCTTACGGAGCATTTTTTGACAGTTTAAATCATTTATTTTATGTTTTTGCAGTAAGTTTTACTTATGAATTGTTTCACATTTATTAATTTTCTTATAATTTTTTCTTTAGTTATTTTTGTTACATATTTTCAACTTTTATATAACTGAAAACATATATTATAATTATATATATATATATATATATATTAATAGCTTTAAACATTTTTTTAAAGATTGAAAATTACAGCTCTGAGTTCATACAAAATAAACTATTTATATAGGTATGTGTGTGTGTGTGTGGTAGGCAGGAAGAGTCTAGGCTAGGGGTAAGCTCAAAGGAAGACGAGAATATATCTATAACATCACATTTAATGAAGACTGCATTGGACATATAATACAGATGATACACAAATAGCTGATTTTGAAGGATAGACATAAATTAATAGTATAAGGCTAATTCCACAGTGTAACACATTCCAAGTGGTGTAGAACATCAGTATAAACAGGGTTAAGTAACTTCGCGGTCTATAAAATTGTTAGAGTCTTGAGTACAGGGCTCCCAAATGGTCCTCTTTTCCCTCCAAAGTCCGTTTTTCACAGTGAGGTCCGTTTTTGTCCTCTGTTTAATGTTTTGGTTCGTTTAGTCCTCTTTTGAATGACTTAAAAATAAGTCTTTAAAAATGCATAACTCCAATAACGATCAGTGTTCAAACGCTCCATGAAAAACTTTAGATTCTCAATCTTTTCCCATCCAAAATAAAAATGTCTATATTCATTTTAAACATGCTTTATCTGATTCTATAACATATAAAAGAACAGAATTATTTAATATTTCTCACTCATGTAATTTTTTTTGTCCTCCCCCCTCCCCCCCTTTTCATCTCTAACCATTGCTGATCAAACAATCTGTGGGAAGCCTTTTATTTTTGAATATTTATCCATCCACAATATTAATTTTAAACTTACTTTATGATATTTTAGAACCTATAAAGAAGTACAATTGTGTTTAATATTTCTCTCATGAACTACTTTTTACCCCCCTCCCCTTCTTTCCCACTTTCCACCACCAGCCAATGATTAAATGTTGATTGCTAGCTTACGTTTTTTATTTTTTTATTTTTTTTAAACACATAATTTATCCCGTTGATGTGCATTATTCTTTTAGTTTAATTTGTCACTTTTTAAAACATTTTGTATAGTTTTTCCTGTGAGCATTATTTTTCATTTGAAATAAATTTTATGAACGTACATTTGTATAGTTTTCCCCGCGAGCGTTACTTTTCTTTTAAAATTAATTTTATGAACATGAGTGTTTCCTCTTTTTTTAATTTTCTGCACTCTCATGCCTGAATCTAGAAAGACCTACCTGGTCATATATTCTACTATATTATTTATTCTACATACTACTACTATTAGAGGTGAAGGAATGCCGTTCCTAGGAACTCTGAAAAGTTAATTTTGATGATGATGATGAGTGTAGAATAATTTTTCTCCGCCCACAATGTAAATGCTACTTTTAAATTTAGTTTATTATAACCCCAGAACCTATAAGAAAAGATTTTTTTCAGGGACTACAAATATTTTAAATTATTTCCAAATAATCTCACAATCTTCCATCTTATTTATTTATATCATTTAGTAAAAGTGTTATTTCATAATCTGTGTAACTTCCAAATAATCGTGTATATATATATATATATTTTTTTTTTCTCTTTTGAATTTCATTATATCATATAGAAAATCAAATGTGTTATTTCATAATCTGTGTAATTTCCAAATAATCTCACAATCTGCTGCGTAATTTTCGTTTTTTGTTTTTTCTCCCAGTGTATCATTGTAGAATTATAAGAATAAATCTTTAATATTAAATAAGTTTGGAAAACTTACTCAGGAATTAAACTGCCTTACTTTTTCTTCAAATAATTACTACTACTATGTTTTTTTTTTTTTTTTTTTTTTTTTTTTTCCCCCATAAATTTAAGAAGTTTCCAATGCAGCAGTATAGAGGCCTTTATAAATGGTAAATAAAAATTATCGGATATTTTTTCCTCGTTGGTATTAGCTATTGTTATGTTATATTAAATATGTTTTATGATTAAATGATTGTTTAACGAGGTGTTTAAAACAATGATAGTGTAAAATGTTTACATTTGTTATAATTTTTGGATAAAAAAAAATCCCTCTGAAGTCCTCTTTTTTTTTCATTATAAATGGTCCTCCTAAGTCCTCTTTTGAACTGTAAATGGTCCTCTTTTACCCTTTTCAGTAACTAAAATATGTTGGGAGCCCTGAGAGTATGAGCCAGCCATTACAGTGGCGGATCCAGAACTTAACTTTTTTTTTTTTTTTCGGGGGGGGGGGGGGGCTAAGAGTTTTCAAGATGTTATTCCAGATCAATAAAAAATTTACAATTGTAACATTCAATTCTGAATGTCAGTGCTTTGGGGGGGGGTCAGCCCCCTAGCCCCCCCCCTTAGATTCCCCAACGCACCCATGGCTGTACCCAGTTATTCGGCGCACTCCGTGCTTAAACCAGAATAAATAACCCACTCAGCCTGGGTGCCGATGCAGTGTTGCCAGGTTTTGGGAATTTTTTTATTAACTTTAACAGTTGCCTAAATTACTTTGAAGATTAATCGTCTGTTATATATATCAAATAACACTTCTCAAAATTATTGGTGTTAGTTTAATAAAAAAGACCCCGAATCTGGCAACTCTGCGCTGATGGTTTCCTCTCGCTCCACTGCCAGACGCTGATGCCAGATGGTCGAAAATTATTTCCCCAAACAGGTCTTCAAATTTCTCCAAATCAGGGTTTTTTTTTTTTTTTTTTTTTTTTTCGAAAAAATCCCCAACTTGATTTTTACTAAAAAGGGATTTTTTTTTTTTTTCAAAAAAATAAATAAATAAATAAATAAAATAAATAAATAAAAATAAAAATCAAGCAGATTTTTCTATGATTTAAGCTCATATTTTTACCCAAATGAAGGCAATTTTTGAAAAAAATCCCGAAATAACAATAAAACTATTGAAAGTCTCTTGTCGTAGGGATAAATCATTACGTTGCCAACATTGACAGAAAGTTGAAGAACTCCCCAGATTTGTCCCCAAAAATTTTATAATTCCCCAAAAAAGTCCCCACAAACATTTGGTCTCCAAAATTGTCCCCAGAAGCCTCGAAAATCTCCAAAATGGGGATAAAATCCCCTATCTGGCATCACTGGGATACCCAAAATTCTCGCTCATATTTCAGCGTCCTCTGTTGAGTGGTGGAAGAACACGCCCTACACACACACACACATATATATATATTAATTATCACATACACATGTATATGTATATGGTAACAAACTAGTAGAATGTAGGGAAATAATTGATGAGATGCTACCGAAGTCCACGAGAACCAAAATGAATTACTAAATAACCAAATTCGAAATAACCAGTAACATCTTTAAAAGAGATAGGAAAAGCTAACCATCAATAGTTTTAATTAAGATATGAAAACAATTTACTTACCGAAACATGATCCTCAGAAAAAAGACGTTTGGGAAAAATTGAAACAAATAATGATATTCATCTATAAAAAACAAAAAGAAACAAAAAAGTTCTCATTCAGATACAGATACATATTACAAATTGACTAAGATAAGGCGATACCTTCAAAGAGTAGAATAAAAAAAAAAAAATCAGTTAACTCCTTTTTTTAATACGAAGCATACGATTACATGGGGAAGAAGTAACGAATACCATATACATCATAACAGCACATCTTCTCCGAAATGACAACTTCAGGATGTCCTATGGGCGTCTATGGACATCTACAGGATGACAAGTGTGTTGTTAGCGCCCTAACAGCACAGTTAGGGTTAACTTATCCGCAGTACATCTTAAGGACGTTTCTGGGATGTCTTTTCATCCAGAAGACATCTTGAAGATATCCTGGGGAGGCGATGTGCTGTCTGGGATACTGTCCTGAAAAAAAATTTAAAGAGTAAAATTTACACTCAAAACCGAATTTATTATTATTATTATTATTATTGTTATTTAGCTTGAATAGCTATAATTTTCGCACAATTGTTAAAAAAAAAAAAAAAAAAAGATAATGAACGAAAAGAAAATAGAAAATTTATTTTAGTTATTGGTTTAACAAAACTGCACTTATTCATCAAAATTTTTTTTCTTTTCGAGGTTTCTGTATACTAGTGCAATTTTAGTTCATTTAGAGTAAATGATCCAGCTATGCAACTTTCTAAATGGTTTTAAGAACATAATGAAATCCAACTGCATTTTTTATTATTATTATTATTTGTTATAACGCCCTGAAGAGCGTTTTTAGATTGAAATTGAAAAAAAAAAAAAAAAAAATCTACAAATATAAAATGAGTAATTTAATTCAGCATACAAGTGTAAAGTATTCACTAACATTTAAAAAAAAATGGGAGGGGAAAAAAATCTATTAAATAAGACTTTTACACATTATTCTCTCCCCCCCCCTCCCTTTAAACTTGGCATCTTTCAACGGTAAATACGAACAAAAAAATTCTTTTCTTTTTTTTTTTTTTTTTTCAAGCATACAAGGGGAAAAAAAAATATTTAATAAAGGATGCTTGAACCATTCAAGCTAGGCTCCTTTCTTTTGTAAAATATCTTTGTTGCTGTCTGCTATATGCCAGAAAGAGCATTTTAAATTGATAGTCATCCATTTTTAAGGACTGACTTGCATTAAAAAAAAAAAAAAAAAAAAAAGCTATGATTCATCAATAAGTTTATGAACGTATGCTCCCCTATCCCCTTCTTTTAATAATTTGTTGGAGAAATTCTCTCTCTCTCTCTCTCTCTTTAGACACTGCACCTTTTTTTTTTTTTTTTTCTCTCTCTCTCCCGTTCTATTTTTTTTTTTTTTTTTTTTTTTCAAGCGTGCTTGTCTTTTATAAATTCATAGCATTCTAATATTGCCTTTACACTTGTTTATTTTTCTTCATCAATTTAGAAATTATTTAGCATAAGGAGAAATATTCACTAATAGATGAATATGAGCTAGTGAGAGGAAAAGAGGGTGGAGGAGAGACGGTGGGGGGAGGGGCGTGAAAAATCCTTTCAATGTTGGAGGTGTTGTAACTTGCCTTAATTTCTGAAAATAATTTAAAGATTAAGGAAAAAGTTACTATTTAAGTCCGGGGGGGGGGCGGTTGGGAATCTTGGCGAAAATGCAATTAAAAATTTAAGTTATACATTGTATAGTCCTCTATTTTTTCTATCTCATTGTGCTTGTCTTTTATAAATGCCTTTAAACCTGTTTATTTTTCTTCTTCAGCTTATAAATTATTTAACATAAGAAGAATTGTTTACTATATATTAAGTAGGTGAATATGAGGTTGTAAAAGGAAGAGAAAGTAGAGGAGGGAAGGGGTGGGGCGTGAAATATTTTTTCAGTATTGGAGGTGTTGTAAGTTAACTCAATTTCAGAAAATGATTTAAAGGCTTAACAATAAATAAACAAATAAATAAAACTATTTAATGGGAGGGGGAAATATTCTTAGCGGAAAGGCAAAGAGAATACAATTAAAAAATACAATTACATTCGATTACTTATGCATCACAGAATCTTCTGCTTTTTCTTCTTCAATCTATTTGTCTTTTGTAAATTCGTAGCATTCTAATATCTCCTTTAAACTCGTTTATTTTTCTTCTTTAACTTATAAATTTTTTTAGCGTTAAGGAGAAATATTGAATGTATATTAAGTTGTTAAGTATGAGGTAATGAGAGGAAGAGATATTGTAGGAGGGAAGGGGGAGTGGCATGAAAATTTTATTCAATATTGGAGATGTTGTAAGTTACCTAATTTTGAAAAAGGATTTAATGGCTGAAAAAAAAAAGAAAAAAAAAAAAAACTATTAAACGAAAAAAAATACTAATAATAACACCTTGGCGGAAAGGCAAAGAGAATGCAATTAAAAAATTCGATTACTTATCTATTTTAGGATCTCGTACTTTTTCTTTCTTCAATCTGCTTGTCTTTTATAATTTCATAGTATTATAATATAGTTTTTAAACATTTTCATTTTTCTTCTTTAGATTAGAAGTAATTCAGCGTAAAGAGAAATATTAACTACTATAAGGTAGTGAGAGAAAGAAAGAGGGGATAGTGGAGATGTAAATTATTTCAATTTCAGAAAGTTTCTAAATTTTAATTTTCTATTATTTTGGCATATATTTGTATTATATATTATATATATATGTATAATGTCTATAAAATAAAATGTCTATGCCTTAAAATAAAATGTCTATGCCTTAAAATAATGTGTCTATGCCTTAAAAAAAAAAAAAAAAACTTCTTACATTAAGAGAAAGGGAACTTACATTAAGTTTAAGGGAAATAATAATAAAAAAAAAAAATCTTGCTGTAAAAGCAAAGAGAATGCAATTAAACATTTTATTACTTGCTTATTTCAGTATTCATTACTTTTTCTTCTTCAAGGTGCTTGTCTTTTATGAATTCATAGCATTGTACAGTCGGTAACAAAAGTATCCAAACACTATCAAAAATTCCTATATAAAAAAGTAGAGTTAATACTGTTTTGTTAAATAAATCCTTGTCGAATCATGTTCTTATTCAGTCTAAAAACATGATTCGACAAGGATTTATTTAACAAAACAGTATTAACTCTACTTTTTTTACATAGGAATTTTTGCTAGTGTTCGGATACTTTTGTTACCGACTATAATATTGCCTTTAAACTTGTTCATTTTTTTCTTAAATTTAGAAATTATTTAGCGTAAGGATAAATATTGACTATATATTAAATGAGTGAATATGAGGTGTTAAGAGGAAGATAAAGTTGAGGAGGGCGAGGAGTTAGGAGATAAAAATCACTTTTGGAGAACTATCATAATATACGAATTAATTCCCTTTTCATAGGTTTTAATTTTTTTGAAATTTCTATCTCGAACTTCTCAAATAGAATTAAAAGAAGAAGAAGAAATATCTAAATGATGATAATAATAAAAGGCTGAATGTATAAACAAATGACAAAAATCTAATTATTATATCACTTTAGACATATTTTACTATATATATTTAGAATGCTATGTATTTTTGTCTATACCTCAGTGCTTTGATTTAATATATACGAGGTGGCTATAATTAAACTGAATGTGCTCACAGTGTTGAGCGGAAAAAAAGTTCTAAAAGTCACCACTAGGGGATTATATGGCGCTATGACTACGTATCAAGAAAGAGAGTTTTAAAAAATAGAAAATTGGGGACAAATTAGCGCGTTGTCTCTAATTTCAAAAGAAGAAATGGGGGCAAAATCAGTACCTTAAAAATGTGCACACTCATCAGTTTTACAGTCGGCTGCAAAATTATTCGAGCACTAGCAATAATCCCTGTCTAAAAAAAGTACACTTAATACTGCTTTGTTAAATAAATCCTTATCGAATCATGTTCTTAGTCAGTTTAAGAACATGATTCGACAAGGATTTATTTAACAAAACAGTCTTAAGTGTACTTTTTTAACATAGGAATTATTGGCTAGTGCTCGAATAATTTTGCAGCCGACTGTAAATTATAAATTGCGGTAAAAGCTTGGCTTAGAAAAACTGCGCCACATGTTCCACTAACGGTAACTTTTGGCACTTTTTTTTTCCCCCAGGATCCTTCTTGTTTAATCTTCTTGCAAACTTTGGTGCTATTTTCGCAATTAGAATGGGCTACGGAACATTGGGAACACTGTTAGTTTAATTATGACCACGTTTTATATTTTATCATTTTAACTACATCTACATACTTCTTATTTCAAATTAATGGTTGGCGATAAAGGGGGAAGGGATGGAATACAATTTCCGAAAAAATTCATAATCTATTAATTCCTATTACAGTACATGACTCGGAACAGTACGTCCTCGGGATTTGAGGACGACTAGTCACCTTGCAATAATTCAACGATTTCATATGAATATACTTTTTTGTCTGTCTGAATTATTCCAACTACATCCACATATTTTTAGCTTCAAATTCGTGATCGGTGATTAAAAAAAAAAAAAAAAAAGAATAAAGGAATACAAAAGAACGGAACCAGGATCCTAACGCAGACAATTGGTCTTAATGCGTGTAGGATTAAAATTGTGATCGCATGTCCACAGACCAAACTTGGGGTTGTATCCCAGACCGTCACCAGTTGCCTTTAGCGCAGCACAAGTGCGGCATAAAACACACTTATCCACTCGTTTTATAATATTTACTAGTAATTTTCCTTTATTTGATCCACGTCCAGGGCCAGATTGTGGCACGGGCACGCGGGGCACTGGCCCAGGGCCTCCAAATTTAGGCGGCCTCATTCCCAAAGGTTCATAGGTAATAAATAGTACAATTTTTTCCATTATATATCTATTAACAACAAAAACTAATTAAAATTTTCTTTCTATATTTAATTAGAGATCTTAAAGAATTGTTAAATTTTGTCATGAATCTCCTAAACTAATTTATATTGGCTGATCAATGTGCTTCAGTTTTTCATTTGTCTTAAATATAAAATTAATCATTTTGCTACAGGTTGCTGCAAAAATGAGGAAATAAAAGATATAGATGAAGGGAAAATTTTAAAAATGCACTATTTTACAATGTTTTTATTAACTTCCATTCTTGTTTGTTTGTTTGTTTGTCCGGTACAAATCTTGCAATGGAATTTTAACTAACTTCCCTACTAGCTAGACATTTGAAACTTTCACAGTAGCTCTGAACCCGGTGACAACACAATACTTCGAAGTCCAATTTTCGAATTTTTGATTAGTTTTCTTATAATTAATTAAAATATGAAAATAATAACATCCTAATAGCATTAAAATAGCCATTAAAATATTAGCTATAATTTAATTGTTGCCAAAAAAAAAAAAAAAATTAAGAGTTCATTTTCTTTAGACAAAAAAATAAATGCATTTAATTAAACGTGAACGTTAAAAAATTATGAAAAGTTAAATTATGCATCTCACAAAATTTGACGTCAATATTACTTTAAAAATTTTATGCACATTGATAAGAGCTCTGTGATAAGTTTTTTTTTTTTTTTTATCTTATAATTATTTAATTTAATTTATTATTATTATTATTATTATTATTATTTGAGAATGGGTCTTTTTAGTGAGCTCTATCGTGCAGGGGAAGGGGACCTCCAAATAGCATCAGTGCCCCGGGCCTTCAAAAAGCATAGTCGGGCGCTGTACACGGTTAATTAAAGCAAACTTTATTATTAAAAACTAGTGGCGTTTAAAATATAGGATGATGCGATACATGTGAAGAGAACTGTCATATTTTAAACAATTATATTTTCTTAAGCCTTGAGAATTCTAAAATTTATATTATATTTAGAATTCTGTAGTATAAATAAAAAGAAATAAACGAAGAAATATTAAAAAAAAAAAAAAAAAAAAAAAAAAAAAAACTTCTGAGGAAATTAAATAAGCTATATTATCCGAGATATATTTTATAATATGTTTAGTACATCACATATCTTTTTTAGCTAGTTATTCAACGATTTTATTTAAATATATATTTTTTTTTTGCTTTCGGAATTATTTCAACCACATCAACACATTTCTCATTTTGAATTCATGACTGGTGATAGAAAGAAAAAAATAAAAAGAATACAATTTCGGAAAAATTTCCATAACCCATGAATTCCTAAATTTACCTGACAAGTCTTCACTGCAACTAAAATAATGATAAGGAGAAAGAGAAAAAAAAAAAGAAGAAGAATATAAAAACTAGAAGAAATATAAGAAGAAAGAAGAGCTGAAAAAAGAGAGAGAGAGATACTTGAAACTATTCCACGCGTTAAGTGCAGTGATGAAAAATCTATCCAAAAAAAAAAAAAAAAAGTTTTTTTGCAGTCGATGAGAGATAAAAATGAAGCACCAGAGGAAAAAGGAAAAAAAATAAAGGAAAGAAGTGGTGAGGGAGTGAAAGGAGGGAACAGAAAGCAGGGAACTTTCGGGAAATTCTCTCAAGTACTCGGTGCCAAGCTTGTCCAAGCGGAAGTCATGTCACATACATCACCTCCTGAACGATGAGAAGATTTTTGATTCTCTACCACCCTCCACCCCTTTTTCCCTCGTCAATATTTCTCCTTACACTACAGAATTTCTAAGCTGAGGAAGAAAAATAAACAAGTTTTAAAAGCAATACTAGAATGGTATGAATTTATAAAAGACAAGCAGGCTTTAAAAGGGTAGAAAAGTAGAGAAAAAAATGTGCGCATAAATTATTGACGGGGAGGGTGGGGGGATGGGGGGTAGAACATACGCTCATAAACTTATTGATGAATCATGATTTTTTTTTTTTTTTTTTTTTTTTCCTTTTCTTGGACAAGTCAGCTTTTAAAATGGATGGTTATCAGTTTAAAAATGTTCATGCTGGCATGCAGCAGACAGCTACATAGATATTTTACAAAAGAGTGGAGCTTCAATGGTTCGGGCATCTTTTATTAAAAATTTTTGTACGCTGCTAAGGAAAAAAAAAAAAAAAAAGAAAGAAAGAAAGAAAGGGATAAATAGAAAGAATTTTCTCGAGCGTATTTACCGTTGAATGATGCCATATTCAACGGGGGAAATAAATAAATAAAATAAAATAAAATAAAATAAATAACTGTGCATGCATATATAGTGTGCAAATGAAAAGATATAAATAATTTGTTGTAATTTTGTAGCATAAGACAATAAGTCCGAAAAGTAATGAAATTTGCCTAACTTCAATAGTAAATTTTTAATCAACCAAAGGATAATATGTTATATCAAGCTGAGGAAACAAAAAAAAAAAAAAAAGTTTAAAATCAACAGCGCTAATATGGTAAGGAAGACAGTGGCTAGTTGGCATAGATTTTGTTTTTATTTTATTTTATTATTATTTATTTATTTATTTATTTATTTATTTTTATTTTTATTTATTTTTATTTATTTTTATTTTTTTTTTGTGCAACACTTTAGAGAAATTTTGTTGAATGCATTGGGAAGCTTGAATCGTTTGCTACAAAATCATTTAAGACCCATTCTATGCTTAAAACCCGAATAAACTACTACGTCATAGATACGCCAAAGAAAAATATTTGAGATGCATACAGCTGTTTCGGTAGCCTTAAGCGTACCGTCTTCAGTGCAAAAAAGAATTCTGAATCTGGAGAAGTGCTCGTATATATAGGAGAGGGACCGAATTTAGTTCAACCAATAGGATTGTGGGAAAGGTTGAACTAAATTTGGTCCCTCTCCTATATATACGAGCACTTCTCCAGATTCAGAATTCTTTTTGCGCTGAAGACGGTACGCTTAATGCTACCGAAACAGCTGTATGCATCTCAAATATTTTTCTTTGGCGTTTCTGACGTAGTAGTTTATTCGGGTTTTAATATTCCAACGCCAGGTCTCCTGTTATCCGTTCTATGCTTGTTACAATTGAATACTTGTTTAAACGACACCCAAAACACTTTTCCTAAAACTTGTAACTATAACAACTAACCACGCACATCGAGTTAATTAACATACCCGTAGGAGTGAGATGTCATAACGTGGTATCGATAGGGGTACTTCGTCAGAACACAGCAAATTTCAAGGAAAAATATTTAATTAAAACATTTTATTTTAATAATATTTGACGAAGTTGGCAAAAATTTCTGCTTAAATGTATAAACGAATATGGGGTTCACAATATAGGGTGGGATTGCGAGAATCCAACTATATTTTAAAAAATCCCACTCAAAAATATATGAAGTAAGGGATTTTCCCCCCTAAATTATTTACATTGTTTATCGAGTATTTCATCAAATTTTTAGTTACACTGGGTAATATATTAATTGCTCTGAAACTTGTTAGCTTCTGTTTTAATTTCTGCAATTTAGTCATAAAAAAAAAGGGGAAAAATTGAGTACCGATTTTTAAACACTTCTTATTTCTAAATGTTTGTAAAAAGTGTTTTTTTTTTTTTTTTTTTTTTTTTTTTAATTAACGAACAGCTACAGGATGTGGAATCTAAAGATTGCAATTATATATGAAATAATTTTGGTTTATTTCAGTTACTGCGTTTCTATTAAACGGGTTTTGAATACTCAAAATCAAATTAAAAATAAATTTTGAAATAAATTTAAGTCTTGATTCTTGAGAGAGAGAGAGAGAAATATATAAACAAATAAACAAAAAAACAAAAAAAAAAATAATAATAATCTGCAAAATGTAAATTATATAATTTCCCACTCAAATTTGAAAAATTCCACAAAAATTTTTTGTGGGAAAAGGACAATCCCACTCACACAATATATATATATATATATATTTTTTTTTCTAGTGTGAATTCTGGAAAACCGGAAATGAAATTCCACCGAAATCTTCAGGAACCAAAATGAATTAATAAATAATTAAATTAAAACTATCCGGTAACAACTTTAAATTATATTAATAATAATAATATTAATAATAATAATATATATATATATATATATATATATATATATATATGTTAAAGGTACAGTCGGCAACAAAAGTCTCCGAACACTAGCGAAAATTCCTATATAAAAAAAGTACATTTAATACAGTTTTGTTAAATAAATCCTTGTCGAATCCTGTTCTTAGTCAGTTTAAAAACAGGATTCGACAAGGATTTATTTAACAAAACTATATTAACTCTACTTTTTTTACATAGGAATTTTCGCTAGTGTTCGGAGACTTTTGTTACCGACTGTATGAAAATAACCGTTATATTTATGAAATAGGATCTCCAGAAAAAGCCGTAATCTTCGACCACATTTCATGAAACCATGGAAACCTCTGCGCAAGTGTTGACTCAACGAGGCCATTGTTAAAATAGAGGTGATAGTCGTCTAATTTAGAGAAAATAAGCGATAACAGAGCGCCAAATTGCTAAATGTTTTCCACATCCCAACCTGTCGGTCAATTTGGCACCCCTCCAACTTTTTGGACTCTCCCTCATTGCTAGTTTTAGGAAACGTGGCTACACTATGCATGATAGCTTAAAATACGATATCAAACAATCACGTAGTTAAACAGTAACGTTCTTAATCATTAAACAGAGAATGAAATTGTATAGTAAATTCAAAGTGTCTGTCCAGATTGTATTGAAAGAAAAAAAGGATCATTAAAAACTTATTGAAGATTTAAATATTGGAAAAACTCTCATATTGGGCAGATTAATCATCAGAGTCAAATATGCATAATAGCATAGATGCCAACATTTTAATTTATTCCTGAGTATTTTTAGCCCCGCCTTTATTTCATGGCACTGATTTTTTAAGAGTAATTTTTTTCTTATTTTATCGAAGTTATATATTGGAGAATAATTTTCTATAAATAAAGTGGTGTGAAATAAAGGCGGGGCTAAAAATACTCAGGAATAAATTAAAATTTTGGAACGAAGAAAATGTTTTGTATATCTAAGAACGTTGCGCTTCCTTTGAGGTGTCTACATTTTAAATATGGGTATTTTTCAAAAGAACTCACCAATACCATTAAGGTAAATGGTTAAATTGGAAATATGTGCTTTACTGACACAAAGTTATTGATTTTTTTTTTTTTTTTTTATTAAAAAAAAAAAAAAAAGAAAGAAAAAGAAAAAGAAAAAAGAAAAGAAAAGAAAGCATTTTTTAATATGTTGTTTGTGCAAAGGCCTGCCAATATTTTAATTTATTCTGTAGTATTTTTAGCTCCGCCTTTATTTCACACCACTTTCTTTTTAGAATATTTTTCTCCAATATATAACTATGATAAACTAAGGACAAATTTACTGTTTTTTTAAAAAAAAGTGGTATGGAAGAAAGGCGGAGCTAAAACTGCTCTGGAATAAATTAAATTATTGGCAGATATGCAAAGGCGACATGTTCAAAGAATAATATACGAAAAACTTCATTTTTGAATGAGATGTCCTTATAATACCAAGTAACAAAAATCTCATAGGATAACATAAAGGGGAAAGAAAGGGGGGAAACTGACTAAGTTGCAGACTTGAAGGGTTAAAAGAAGTAAAATTGGCAGTTTGCGTTTTATGAGATATACTTGCCAACATCCTAATTAATACTCCGTAGTGTTGTTAGCCCCGCCCTTTTTATCATACCAGTAAATTTTTAGAGTAAAAGTCTCCAAATTCAATTACCATTAAACAAGAAGAAAAACACTCTAAAAAGATACTGGTGTGAAAAAGAAGGTGGGGCTAACGATACTACTGAATATTAATTAGTATGCTGGCAAGTATGTATGAGAATACATCATACTCCGATACATCAAATTAAAAATATTTATTTCATTTATTATAAATGTAGAAAATTATTAAACATAAAAATTTTTGTATTCAAAAAAATATTTCATTAAAATAAAAACTTCTTTCAATGTTTCTGTATGTACGCCCCGCGATATAAAGATAGGTACAGAGAGTTTTTTCTTTGATTTTTCATAAAATAACATTATCTAAATTGTGCTTATTATTTATTATTATCATAAAATAACACTATTCCCGGACTAATTCTTGTTTTAAGACTAATTTAGAAGAGTTTTAAGACTAAAATTTTTCTAATTTAAGACTACCCTCCGCGACAAAAAGATAGAAACAAAGGGTTTTTTTAAATTTTTCATAAAATAACATTATCTAAATTGTGCTGATCATTTATTATCATAACAAAATATTATCATATCAAAAACATATTAAATATTTGAATCATATTGAAAATAATCATATTTAAAAAAAAAAAAAAAACCTTTATTCCTATCTTTTTGTCGCGGTGTGTAGTCTTAAATTTTTTCTAAATTAGTCTTAAAACAAAAATTAGTCCGGGAATAGTGTTATTTTATGATAATAATAAATGATAAGCACAATTTAGATAATGTTATTTTATGAAAAATCAAAGAAAAAACTACATATCTTTTTGTCGCGGGGTGTATATATAACCGAAAATTTTCCGAATTATAAATATTTCATTTAAAATGCTATTGTCAAAATGGAAAAAAGAAAAAAAAAAAAAAAAAAAAAATTGAATGCATTTTTAAGTTTATCTGAACTACATGGATATGATATCAGCTACATTAGTTTTGTTTAGGCTGAAATATGTAATGCAGTATTTACTGTGGAAATTTTTCTGATAAAAGTTTTGTTTTCGTGAATTTTAAATGAAAAATATGTGATTGTATTCGGGTTTATTCATACATATATTTTTTCAGAACTTTGATAAACAAATAACTAGATTGCCTAAAACCAGACTTAACTTCTGAATAAATCATAGTTATGGTTATAGTGTGATTGTTTCCAGTGAGCGAGTAATGTTTATTATTGAGTTATAACCATAGCAACAAAAGAATACTATTTTAAATTATTCCTTTTTATTATTCTATGAATAGTAATTAATGTAAATTTACTAAGATGGCATTTTAGAGATATTGATTATGAATATTATCTTTTAAATTTTGTCTCTATAAAAAGTTACTCGATTAAATAAGGTTCTAGTTTATGTTAAGTCCCTGTTATTGTGTCCTTGAGTTGACATTAATTTTTGCTATAGGGATAGTACAGTAAAATTTCGTACAACGCGGGTGCAAGCAGTGTTGGGCATAATTGATTAAAAAGTAATTGAATTACAATTGAATTGTATATATATATATATATATATATATATATATATATATATATATATATATATATATATATATATATCAGGGGTTGATCTAGGTTTTAATTTTTGGGTCCCTTTTTTGTGAAAAACAAAATATTTTTGTGAAATTTTTATTTATTTTTGTGAAATATAAAATATTTTTGTGAAAAAGTAAAATATTCTGTAAAATTTTTCGTTTTTACAATCACTTTATGTAATGCTTAATATCAAGTTAATAGTTTCGTTGAGCCAAATTAAGGCATTAATTAAAAATAATATTGAAAACATTTAATAAAAGGATCATTTTTATGAAAAAAATCTTGTAAGGGGACTCATTTTATGAATTTGAATTTTGTGAAGGGTCCCTTTTTACTATAGGGAATTTTGTGAAGGGGCCGCAAAAAGGACCCAAATTTTGCCTGGATCGACCCCTGTATATATATATATATATATATATATATATATTTTTTTTTTTTTTTTTTTTTTTTGTCAATCGATTAAGAAGTAATTGACTACAAATAAATTGAATAAGTAATTGAATTTATTTGTAATTGACAGTAAAATAATTATAATTATAATTTAAAATTGTAATTCGATTACTTTTTAATCAATTATGCCCAACACTGGATGCAAGTTTGCCTCATGAATATTGCAATTTTATTTTTTAACACCACTAATTTTATATCAACGTAACTGCTTTATACAAAAAACTAAATCGAGTGCATGAACCAATAGATTGGTACTCTAAAAATTTAGTTTTGGTAAAAAATAAAACTGTTTTATTTATTTGTCATATCTACCATAGCCTCCTAAACTAGATGCCTGTCGCGTTGCTCGGAAACTTGGCAACAGTTCAAGCGGTAGACATCGCCACCTGGTACAGATTGCGCGACTTTTTTATTCATCTCTCATCTCTCACCAATAATTTTAAGAAGTCATATATGATATGCAAAATCGACGTTCCTTCGATTCTATTCGTCTTTTATGTATATCAAATCCCACTTTAAAAATTTTTTGGTGGATGTTGAATAAAAAAGTCGCTCAATCTATACCAGGAGGCGCTGTCTGCCGATTGAACTGTTGCCAAGTTTCTGAGCCAAGCGACAGGCATCTAGTTTAGGAGGCTATGTCTCCGCCACCGCGTTGTACGAGACTTTACTGTACAAAGTTCTCTTATAAATTACTGTTTTAAAATTAGTATGTTGTGGCCACCACAAGACGTTCTTCAGTATATTCCTATACAAATTCCCGCTGCACATATAATTAAAAATTTATATTAATGAATATTACTTTTCATGATGAATGCAGACGATTTCCATCTTAGAGAAATATAATGATACTAAATGGGGAAAGAAAATCAGTTTTGTGCTGACATCTGAGGAAATTCTTTTCTTTTCTTTTCTTTTTTAAGTTTATTTATTTATTTTTCTTCTTCATTTATTTATTTTTCTTCTTCTTGTTACAAATGAAAAAAAAAAAAAAAATGATAAATTTGTTTAAATTATCACAGATCTATGTTTCAAACGTTCATTTTAAAAATATTGACGAGTTGAGTTGAAATATGCACATGATGAAAACTTGCATTTCCCGGTGGAAAGGAAATTCTACTTCCCTAGTACAGAGCGATTTTCCTACATACACACATATTTTACTTTATTTATTTATTCATTTATTTATTTTATTTTATTTTTATTTACTTATTTATTTATTTACTATTACTGTTACTATCTATCTAATTTATCGCAAATATATGGTATACAGATACAGTCGGTAACAAAAGTGTCCGAACACTAGCAAAAATTCCTATGTAAAAAAGTACACTTCATACGATTTTGTTAAATAAATCCTTGTCGAATCCTGTTCTTAGTCAGTGTACGAACAGGATTCGACAAGGATTTATTTAACGAAACCGTATGAAGTGTACTTTTTTACATAGGAATTTTTGCTAGTGTTCGGATACTTTTGTTACCGACTGTACATATTTTCCTTTTATTATATGTACAAAATACGGTTCTTAAAAAAAAATCCATATCAAGCTTATTCTAAAAAATTGTTCATTTTTTAAAGACATGGCAATATTACAGTTTAATAAACTAATTAAAGAATAGAAATTGCTATGAAAATTCTTTTTTTTTTTTTTTTTTTTTGAGGAATTAGGTATTGTAACTTTCTGATTCTTGATGCCACTTCAGTTAACAAAATTCATTTATTTAAGGTTGCGTGCCTGATGTTTTATTCTATCGTGGTTGAATAATAACATTTTGGAAATATACTATGTAAATTCTATTGTCCGTGAAAAATACATAATCTGAATATTCAATAAAAGTTAATTTTAATGAAAGCATTTTTATGTATCGCTTGTACAAAAAGTACCATAGTATAAAATATTACGTTCTAGGTATTTATGTATTTTAAAGAATATATTAGCATAAAATTAATGGAAATAATTCAAAAGAAATTTATATGTACAGTCGGTAACAAAAGTCTCCGAACACTAGCAAAAATTCCTGTGTAAAAAAAGTTGAGTTAATACTGTTTTGTTAAATAAATCCTTGTCGAATCCTGTTCTTAGACTGACTAAGAACGTGATTCTACAAGGATTTATTTAACAAAACTGTATTAAGTGTACCTTTTTTACATAGGAATTTTTGCTAGTGTTCAGAGATTTTTGTTACCGACTGTATATACATACATATATAACATCAACACTCAAAAAATAACAAAATATTGGAATAACATTTGCCAAGTTCAAAATGTAAAATAATAATATTAATAATTTTAATAGTAACGATTTGAAAATCGTACCATTAAAAGAAAAAAAAAAAAAAAAAAAAAGGTGGCGGGAATGAAAAAATGATCGCGATTGTAATTGTTTAATATTTTGTAACATGGCTGTTACTTTTTATAACAACATTAATTCGATTTAGGAAACTAGTTACACGTGATTCACAATCTTATCAGCCCAGACATATCGATTTTATGCTAAAATTAAAATGAACTTCGTTTCTTAAAGCAATTACATGGAATTTTTTTCTTTATTATTGCACAGTTTCTCTATTGTGTTTAAATCCGGCAAATTATCCGACAAAAGACGTATGTGATTTGATGTTGGATGTGGTTAAATTATTTTCTGGGAGACTTTGACCCGTGACTGTGTCTTGGAGGAATGAGATGATATGTCTGAAAAAAAATTAAGCCAAAATCGTAAACGCAGAAGCCATTAAGTTGTACAAGAAATTCTAGATTGTTTTTGTGAAATTATGTATTATGGATCATTTGAAACGAAATGCATTTCAGTATGCTGCCAGATTGGGGATATTGTCCCCATTTTGGAAATTTTTTGGGCTTTTGGGGACAATATTGGGGACCAAATGTTCATGGGGAATTTCGAGAGGATTTTTGAAAATTTTGGGGAGAAATCTGGGGAATTTTTCAACTTTTTTTGACTTAGTCTGTTAAATTTACAGCATTGCCAATTTTACAGGGATTTGTCCTTATGCGTAGGAGCTTTTAACAGCTTTCTTCAGCATGCAGGGGCTTTTAAAGGTACTAATTTTCCCCCAGGACATCCTCAGGCTATCCTGAATATGAAAGTACATCTTGCGTACATCCTCAGCACTAAAGTACTTCACACAGATTTGAAATTTTCCGATAACTAGTGTGTGTATGGAAGTGAGTTTTATGTATGGGGATTTTTTTCAAAAATGAGCGTCATTTGGGGAAAAATCTGGGCTTAAATTTGCTAAATATTTAATTTTTTTTTTTTTTTTTTCGGGAAAAATTTGCTTTTTTAATAAAAATTGAGTTGGGGACTTTTTAGGAAAAAAAAAAAAAAAAAAAAAAAAAAAAAACACCCTGATTTGTGGAAATTTGAAAGCCTGTTTGGGGAAATTGTCTGTCGACCATCTGGCAATACTGATGCATTGTAACTATAGGTCTCATAGCTGTCAAATAAATACAATAACACAGTATTAGACAATATTTGGGTAGACTCAATATGGCTCACACTGTATCCTTGGCTGCTATTGCGGCAGCCATCTTGAGTAGACAACAGTTCATTTCTTTTGCCCTGCCCTACATGTTGATAACATGCAAGAGATGACATGTCCGGGAAAATATGAAGTGAAAATCGTAAACGCAGAAGCTATTAAGTAATTCAGTTATACAAGGAATTCTGGATTGTTATAGTGAAATTATGTAATGCGGTTCATTCGAGACGAAAGTCATTGTAACTATAGCTCTAAAAGCTTTTAAATGAATAAAATAACACAGTACTATCCAATGTTTTGGTACACTTAATATGGCTCCTGTGGTAGCCTTGACTGGTATTGTGGCAGCCATCTTGAATAGACAACAGTTCACATCATTTTGCTCTGCATGTTGATAAAATGCAAGAGATTACATGTCCGAAAAAATATGAAGTCAAAATCGTAAACGCAGAGGCTATTAAGTAATTCAGTTGTACAATGAATTCTGGATTGTTATAGTGAAATTATGTAATGCGGATCATTCAAGGCGAAAGTCATTGTAACTATAGCTCTGAAAGCTATTAAATAAATGAAATAACACAGTACTATCCAATGTTTTGGTAAATTCAATATGGCTCCTGTGGTAGCCTTGGCTGGTATTGTGGCAGCCATCTTGAGTAGACAACAGTTCACTCATTTTGCTTTGCATGTTGATAACATGCATACTTGCCAACCTAACCCGGAAGATTGTTAGTTCCCGCCCCTTTTTGTACACCACTTAATTTTTAGAGCAATTCTCTTCAAATATATTTACGATTAAATAAAAAGAAAAATACTCTAAAAAAAGACTGGTGTGCAAAAAATAGGCGGAAAGGGGCGGGACTAACAATCTTCCGGGTTAGGTTTGTAAGTGTGTAACATATAAGAGATGACATGGCCGAAAAATATGAAGTCAAAATCGTAAACGCAGAAGTCATTAAGTTACATAATTATATAAGAAATTTTGCATTGTTATGTAGAAATGTAATATGGATCATTTGAGACGAAAGTCTAGAATTGTAGGTCTCTACAATGTTGCCAGACTTTGCGACTTTTTTATTCAATAATCGTCAATAATTTTAAGAAGGATATACATAATAGACGATCAATCCTTTATCACGTCATGGCCTCCTAAACTACATGCCTTCCGCGTGGCTCGAAAACTTGGCAACAGTTCAAGCGGTAGACAGCGCCACCTGGTACAGATTGCGCGACTTTTTTATTCAATTGTCACCAATAATTTTGAGAAGTGATATGTGATATATATAATCGAGTTTCTTCGATTCTATTCGCCTTTTATGTATATCAAATTCCACTTTTAAAAATTTTTGGTGGCTGTTGAATAAAAAAGTCGCGCAATCTGTACCAGGTGGCGCTGTCTACCACCAAGTGGAGTATTGAATAAAAAAGTCGCAAAATCTGGCAACATTGAGTCTCAAAGCTTTGAAATAAATAAAATAACACTTTACTAGCCAATGTTTTGGTCAGGGCCCGATTAACCTTACAATTGAGGGGAAGCACAAATCCATTTGGGGGCCCCCACTGACTTTTTGGTCTAAAGACTCATACAAACATCTTGAAAAATTTATAAATTTTTCATTAAGTTTTGTAGATACCTGGAATTGAGGACAAGTAAATTTGCTTAAAACATTGACAAGCAAATTCACTTGATTTTTGTACCAAGATATAAACTGGTGCAATTCATATATTCATATATAAGTTTCATATATTCACCACAATATATGAAATTATTCCATTATAAATGAATGTTTTACACATTCATTTATAATGGAATAATTCATTAGCCAATTCAATGGAATTAATTAATTAATTAATTAATTCAATGGAATAATTCCTATAGCCCTAATTCATTATAATACCTATACCTAATATATTCATTATAATACCTAAGCTTTATTAGCATATAGTATCCTATATAATTTAGAAATGGTAGTTGTGCAGTCTGGTAGGACTGTGACGTTTTATAATCAGACAATGCTTTTAGACCACAAGCTTTCGATTCGGGGCCCATTTTTTTGCTTAATTAGGGGCCTTTTCAAAATTTTCCAGGGGAAGCACATGCTTCTCGTGCCTAGTGGGTAATCAGGGCCTGGTTTTGGTAGACTCAATATGGCTCCTGCGGTAGACTTGGCAGTTATTACGGCAGCCAAGCCATCTTGAGTGGACAACAGTTCACCTCATTTGCCTGGCATGCTGGCTGATACGCCGTATGCCAACTTCCCTTATATCATTCTTCCAAGTCATACCTGGTAATATTTATAATTTATTCCTGTATTGTTAGTCCCACCCTTTTTTCACACGACTTTGATTTTAGAGATTTTTTTACTATATGTAGTTATGATGAAGCAAGAAGAAAAATGCTTTAAAAATATATTAGCGTGAAAAAAGGGCGGAGCCAACAATACTCCGAAATGAATCATAAATGTTACCAGGTATACCAAGGGCTGTATGTTAAATCATGTTGGACGTTGAGTACTTTTAATATCGCACAGTCATGCAGTGAACAATTTGTGACGGTCTGAGTTTCATCCCGAAAAGTGATCCGGGGACATGCCATCACAGTTTGGCTCCACCGTTTCGGTATTTCTTCAGAGGTGTTAATTTTGCACTACAAGGAAGATATTTTATTTTCACTCAAATCTTCAATGCAATACTTGCCAAATTAACCCGGAAGATTGTTAGTCCCGCCCCTTTCCGCCCACTTTTTTCACACCAGACTTTTTTTTAGAGTACTTTTCTTCTTATTTAATTAATAGTAAATATATTTGAAGAGAATTACTTTAAAAATTAAGTGGTGTACAAAAAGGAGCGAGACCTAAAAATCTTCCGGGTTAGGTTGGCAAGTATGCATTACGATTAAATTTTTGTTGTATTTTTAATGTTGTATTAATAATTATCATCTTTCAATTAATAATTTGTGATGGCTTGTTGTTTTCACAGTATTCTAACATTTCTCTTCTTTTTCTTTCTAGGTAAGTGATTACAATTGCAGAATGTATTGTAATTCTGTAAGTTTAAAATCTCTGCTCTAATAATAAATTAAATTGATGGTTGATTTTTTAAAAATCTTGTTTGCAAATTAATAATAATAATAATAATAATAATAATGTTGTTGTTTTTGTTTTGTTTCATGCAATATTTTTTATTATATTGTCTTGTAATTTAAAATAAAATTATTACAATAATGCTATACAATACGATGATATTTTTTATTTATTATTATTATTTTTTTTTTAAATATATTTTTAGAAGAATAGTGCATTAACAAATATTATTAATTTAATTTTTCTCTTATTTTAAAATGTGATATTACCTCATTTTTTTTTCTATAATGCTAACATGATTCTACAATGATTTATTTAACAAAACAGTATTAAGTGTACTTTTTTTGCTAATGCTAGTAGGAATTTTTGCTAGTGCTCGAGTAATTTTGCTGCCGACTGTATTTCGTCTCATTTGTGCTTTTTAACGTTGTTTTTACTTTTTCTTTTAACTTATAGTATTGTTCACAAATAAAACTTACAAACGTTTCTTGTTCATACATGTTATTACAAGTTATGATTCGTGGCCTTCGGTTGTATAAAAGACTATAATATGCGTAGCCACTTGCATCTTGCGAATATTTTTATTCTAATGTTTGAAATAGAAACATTTTTCACTAGAAATATCTTACAGTGAACTGATGTTAAAAGAATCGCGATAAAAGCACATCGCTAATCGTGCATCAGAATTATTTGTCACGTGATGAATTGGAAATATATGACCTTATAACAACACGTTATTTTTTATTTATTTTTCAGACAGATTTTTATTAACAATTTCTTTTTCTTTCAATTTCACGGAAGTCTCAAATGTATTCAATTCTTAAAAAAAAAAAAAAAAAAAAAAATATTTAAAGGGGACTAATGTGCAAGTTGTACCTGACGGGACTAAAGTGAAAGTTGTACCTCAAGGGACTAATGTGAAAGTTGTACCTCACGGGACTAATGTGCAAGTTGCACCGAACGAACAAACTATTTCTTTCATCGAAAATGCCTACTAACCCTAGACGATAGGTCTAATATATCGTATCATATTATATATCGTATTTCTCGTAATATAACTCAATACTTATTTCGCTTCCTTCTTCGACTCGTTTTAATGCGCATTTTTTATATGCATGAGCAGCCCCCGAAAATCAAAAACATTAAATCATTAAATTCATTTTTTTACTTATTCTTATTTCATATTATTTCACGCGCACTTTTTATTTCTTAATTCAAAATTATAAAAAAAAACTTTTTCGGTATCGCTTGTAACGATACTGATTATTATTAATTTTGTTTTCTTTTTCTTTCAATAATAATAATAATAATAATAAAAGATTTTGATGAAATTCTGGCAAAAGCAGAATTTAGTTTAGGACGGAGGACTATTAGTTTTTTTTTTTTTTTTTTTCTTCAAATTATAACATCGCTTTCAAATTTTCAATTATATTTCCGATAAATTTTAGATTTCGACAAATGTCCAACTATCGAAATCGACAACGCAAAAATCCCAGATTGAGACTAATAGGCCCTCAGTCCTAAATATATATATATATATATATATATATATATATATATATATATCCATATAAATGTTTGGTTTGTCAAACATCTGTAGCAGTTTTATTGTCTTACTTGTTCCAAACATAGGTTGAGAATGAAAGTGTTTTACGTCACACTAGACCTAAGCAAAGAGCAATTGGTGACGGTCTGGAATTTGCACCTAGGGATGATGGTCCGGAAACATGCAATCACAATTTTGATCTTTTGCGGAGGGGATTCTTTGAACATTGGTGTTTTGCGAATCGCAAATTGCGAGTCTTACTGTTCGTAGATCTACATTCACAGAAGAATGGATTAGATTCGTAACGATTTTCCATTTCCAGTTTTCTATGGGTTTCTACTTTTTAAAGTGTTCTGAAAACGATTTGATCATTTTTAGAAAAATATCTGTGTGATCTAACGAAACTTTTGTAGCAGCTCTAGGTCACGAACTATTGCACAAAATTTCATAAAAATTTATATTTTATTGCACTTTGATATAAAATTCTGCTTATTAACTTTTGGTGCGTCTCGCCCAAGATGTGGCACTACTGTGCTGCGATTTACTCCACTTACGTGAAGGCTATATCTCAGCCTCTATTGTGTATAATTGTCCAAAGGTTATTTTATAAAAGGGGCATTGTGAAAAACTATGCTGATTCAATTTTGATGCATATCGGCCGACAAGTAGGGCTGCTTTATTGCAATTTCCCCCTTATACGGGAAGGCTATATCTCAATTTCTATTGTGTGTAAATACATTAAACTTGATATGAGAAATGATCACCATGAAAAAGAATGCTGAATTAATTTGGGTGCATTTCGGCCGACAGATAGCGCTTATATTACTCACCTTCTGCTACATACCATAAGGCTATATCTTAAATTCTGTTGGTTAAAATTGCACCAAACTGTATATGTAAAATGTTTATTGTGAATAGTTAGTTATGTTGAGTAAATTTTTGTGCATGTTAACTGATAAAATGTCGCTGCTATATAAAAAGTATATAGAAGGAATTTTTGTGATGTCCCCAACGTATTAGATTTTTATGACATCAGTTAAAATGTAACGCTAATAGATTTGATGAATCAAGACCTTTTCCTATTTTGATTTGTCACTAAATATGTGAAATGTTCTTATTTGAGACTGATATTTCACAATTTCCTTATTGTTTAAATCTTTCTAGTAATATTGTCACAATATTACATAAAAAAATATTTTTAGAAGTTTTTAAACATACTTAACTTTCTTGTATAATAATAATTATTTTCTACAATAGACGACCTACAACAAAGTAAAAAAACAGCAAAATGGCAGCTTAATTTCCGTTACTTAAAGTTATTGCTCTGTATTATCTTATTTCGTGGCAGAGCATACGCGCACTTTTCACAATTGAAGGATTTTTACCAGTTTTTATTAACACGCTTTTATTAGCTTCACCTGTATGTATGTATGTTCGTATGTATGTTTGCATGTTTGTAACCGCTCTGGGAGCAAACAAAAAATCTATATTGTAAAAAAAAGACTTTCCCTACGTGAACACCGTGGCGTTGAGGTATAGCTCCGCGCTACGAACCTAAAGGTCTAGCGTTCGATCCCAGTCAGGGGAGATATTTTAAAAATGGTTTTTGTTTAATTCTAAATTATTTTAATTAAAGATTTAAATGTATGTAAATATTATGGTGTGTCACTCACATGATTTACTCTAACCCTGCATTTTAATACTAAGATAGATATTTTGTGTTTTTTACTTCACATTTCTATAAAAAGCGTGTTCTTTAATTTTTTAAAACTATAATATTATTAACTTCTATTCTTGTTTGTTTGTATGTTTGTTTGTTTGTCCGGTACAAATCTTGCATTCGAATTTCAACTAACTTCCCTACTAGGTAGACATTTGAAACATTCACAGTAGCTCAGAATCCGGTGACAACACAATACTTCGAAGTCCGATTTTCGAATTTTTGATTAGTTTTCTTATAATTAATTAAAATATGGAAATAATAAAATTGTTATAGCGTTAAAATAGCCATTAAAATATTAGCTATAATTTAATTGTTGCAAAAAAAAAAAAAAAAAAAAAAAAAAATACGAATTCATTTTCTTTCGGCATAAAAATAAATACATTTAATTAAACATGAACGTGAACGTTAAAATATTATAAAAAGTTAAATTATGCATCTCACAAAAATTGACATCATTATGACTTGAAAAATTTTATGCGCATTGATAAGAGTTCTATGATTCATCAGAAAATTTAAAACGTGGTATATAAAAAGTGTTTTTTATCTTATAATTTTATCGATTCAGCTAACGCCCTATAAACTTATTTTGTCGACATCGATGCCTCTCTCGGAGAAGGCAACTAAAAAGCATAACCTTTTTTTAAAAAAAAGAAAAAATCCCTAATTGCTCTTCCCCCCCCCCCCTTTTTTTTCAACTGCCACTCTATAAGGCTGATTTGTAATGTATTAGATCTTGAGAAAAAGAAAAATCTTTGGTTGGAGGATTGTATTCCACACAGTGTCATTTTCATCAAGTAACATACGTGACGTAGGGAAAATGCTGAAAAAAAAAAAAAAAAAAAAAAAACTAGTATCGTAAAAATCCGTAGATTGAGACTAATAGTCCTCAGTCCTAAAATAAATAAATAAATAAATAAATAAATAAATAAAATAAAGTGGTTAAAAAGAAATTATCTATAAAAAGGGGGAAATTAAAGGGGACTAATGTGCAAGTTGTACCTGACGGGACTAAAGTGAAAGTTGTACCTCAAGGGACTAATGTGCAAGTTGCAGCGAACGAACAAACTATTTCTTTCATCGAAAATGCCTACTAACCCTGGACGATAGGTCTAATATATAGTATCATATTATATATCGTATTTATCGTAATATAACTCAATACTTATTTCGCTTCCTTCTTCGACTCGTTTTAATACGAATTTTTTATATGCATGAGCAGCCCCCGAAAAACAAAAACATTAAATCATTAAATTCATTTTTTTACTTATTTTTATTTCATATTATTTCACGAGCACTTTTTATTTCCTAATTCAAAATTATATATAAAAAAAAAACTTTTTCGATATCGCTTGTAAAGATACTGATTATTATTAATTTTCTTTTCTTTTTTTTTCAATAATAATAATAAAGATTTTGATGAAATTCTGGCAAAAGCAGAATTTAGTTTAGGACGGAAGACTATTAGTTTTTTTTTTTTTCTTCCCAATGGAAACATCGCTTTCAAATTATTCAGTTATATTTTCGATAAATTTTAGATTTCGATAAATGTCCAACTATCGAAAAATGATTTCGACAAATGTCCAACTATCGAAAACGACAACGCAAAAATCCCAGATTGAGACTAATAGGCCCTCAGTCCTTAAAAAAAAATCTTTAACACTATTTTATTAAAATTTATTTAGAACAAAACCTCATTTGCCAGTTGACACTCTGCGTTTTTGATATTTTTCAAATCTCAATAATTTTTGAGTATATACTAGAGATTTTCTTCCTGTGTAATAATAATCATTTTTTTTATAATCCACCTCCTATAACAAAATAACAAAACTGCAAAATGACAGCTTAATTTGAGCTATCTGAAAGAAAATTGCTCCATGTCATCTTTTTTCGTGGAAGAACATACGCGCACTTTTCACATTTTAAGGATTTTTATCGGTTCAACTAACGTCCTTTTTAAGTACTTTCTACAAACTTATTTCTTCGACATCGATGACCTATCTTGGAGAAGGGAACCAAAAATTATACCCTATTTTTATCCCTAATTGCTTTTTTCTTTCTTTCTTAACTGTCACTCACTAACGCTGATTAGTAATTTATCAGTTGTTGAGAAGGAAAAATAACTTCGACTGCTAGGGTTGTATTCCGCGAAGTTTTATATTTCTTCTTCATTAAGTGGGATATGCGATGGAGGAAAACTGAAGAAAAAACTCAGTATGTATTTTTTACGCATACTAAATATCAATATAGAAATCAATTAACTATAACGTACTGAGCTATTTGATTTTGATATTATTTTTCTTGTTAGAAAAATATAGAATGTAATTTTTTATGCATAGTGAATATCACTAGGGATCAATTAACTATAAGTTTTAGTCGATTTGTAATGCATAGTATTTTTCTTGCTTCAAAATTCCTTATTTTAATCTTTAACCCTATCATTAACTTTTATCTAAACTATACTTATATTTAGTTGTAATCTAATATTTATTTCTTGTTTTTATGCATAGCAATTATAAATAGCTATAGCATGCATATTTCAACAGCGATTTATGCCTAGCAAATATCAATATATTCTTAACTGTAAAAAAATCTAATTGATTTCTTAATAGTAATTTTCCTGCGTATAATATAGTTTCGAATTAACTTATCTTTTATCTAAAATCTTATCATTAACTTTTATCTAAACCATAATTATACACAGTTAAAATTATATACTTACGTTTGATTCAAAGATAATATCTATAAAGATAAATTAATTATAGGGTATGTGCACCAGTGATTGACACTTTTAGAGCAATCTCTGATGTTTTATATGTTCTCGTCATCAGAAAATATTTTTAGTAATCTTAAGTTAATACATATGGCATGAAAGACATTCAGAACGACATATATATTAAAGTATATACATTTCATATATATATATTTTTTTTTATGAATTTTATTTGACACCCACTCAATGTTCCAATAATTGACACTGCCAGTTTTTCATTTTACCACTAATTGGCACCCTATGTTCCAGTGTTTGATACTGCTAGTTTTTCCTTTTATGAGTAATTGGCACCCTATGTTCCAGTGTTTGACACTGCTAGTTATTCATTTTACCAGTTATTAGCACACTATGCTCCAGTGTTTGACATAAAATGTTAAAATTCTTATATATAAAATATATGATTTTATTATTTTTCTTATTTATTAATTATTTCGGGATAGATGTCAAATACTGGAGCATGCCAATCACTGGAGCACCTACCCTAAACTGTAATCGATTTTTTTTTTCTAATACTCTTTTGCTTATACATATTGTTTCACGTTTCCGCTGTCTTTTGTTTCTAAATCTATCATTAATTTTTAACTATCTCTAAAATAATCAATAACTTTTAGCTTTTATATACTAATTCAAAATTCATTATTCATATATATATGCATAACGAATATCAATAGCAGGTTGTCTACCGTCACAGTTTCTTCCATGAATCTTCCACCACTATATTTATACAGTAAACTTCCATAGTATGTTTCCAAGATTAATTAAGGGAATTTTCTTTTACATGGATATAGAGTTGGGCGAGTCAGGAAAAAAATCTGGAGTGATTCCACTCGACTTTCCGAACATTGAGTAATTAAAAGTTTTGTAGATAAAGTAAAGAAAGGGGAGTTGTTAAACAAACAAAAGAGAGAAAAACCATAATAGAGTGAGTAATTTTCTCCTTCTCCATATATTACACGATGTTTTATTTAACGCTACTGAACTTTGAGCTCATAGATCATAATGATAAAGAATTTTTCGTTGTGTCCCCGTAAAAACCTATTAATACTAGATTCATCAAAATGCTTATAGTTAGTGCTACAGTGATTCATAATATTCATATAAATTTTCACCTCAATTGAATAATGCGTTTAGATGCTATCGCACTTTTAAAAATTTGGTCCCATAGGCCATAATGATAAAGAATTTTCTTTGTGTCCCTGTAAAAACTGTAAGTGCTAAATTCACCAAAATCTATACTGTTGGTGCAACTGTGACCTATAACATGCGTACAAATTTTTTGCTCGGATTAATAAGGCGTTTAGACGCTATCACACTTTTAAAAATTTGGCCCCATAGGCCATAATGATAAAGAATTTTCCTTTGTGCCCCTGTAAAAAAACTGTAAGTGCTAAATTCACTAAAATCTATACAGTTCGTGCAACTGTGACCTATAACATGTGTATAAATTTTTTGCTCTGGTCAATGAAGCGTTTAGACGCTATTGCACTTTTAAAAATTTGGCCCCATAGGCCATAATGATAAAAAAATTTTCTTTGTGTCCCTGTAAAAAAACTATAAATGCCAGATTCCTCAAAATCAATAGGGTTCGTACTATGGTGACTTACAATATACGTACCAACTTTCAGCTTATTCGAACAAAGCGTTTACACGCTAGCGTGTTCACTCACAAAGATACGCACACACATACATACACACATATATGTATCATTGTAAAATTAGTGAAAACGGACTCAGGGGACCTCGAAACGTATAGAAACATGAAAATCTCAAATTCGGATTTTTGACATGATTACAATACTTTCCTCACTATAGTGTTCGGAAAGTAAAAAAAGGCGGAAAATAGTCTGTAACTTTTAGCTTTTATATACTCATTCAAAATCCAATATTTACATATTATACATAACGAATATCAATAGCAGGGTTATACCGTCACAGTTTCTTCTGTGACTCTTCCACCACTATATTTATACAGTAAACTTCCATGTTTCTCTTTCACATCTGTGCGAAAATTTAACTATATGTCTAATTCTGTATTGATAAGTATAAAGGATTTAAGTCCAAAAATGTCGATTTTGAGTTAAGTACATAGTCAAAATCAGAAAGAAATTCTCTATAAAAGATTTAAGTCCATGTCATTTAGTCTTTGAGAAAATCCATTGGAAAAAAGATTCAAGTCAGAAATTTAGCATTCATGTTTGTATATATTATATACGCATAATATGTTATATACGTAAATCTGTTAAAAATAAACAAACTTCAAAATTAAATGCGTGTAGTTTATTCACAAAATTGTATATTATGATAATACCTTGGTTAAAACTGTATTGAACAGAAGTTTTTATACAGAATATTTTTAACTTTATTTTTCGTCTCCTGAAAAATCAAGAATATGGACTTAAATCCTTTATACTTTTATCAGTACAGTTCAATTCTACCAATTCCTACAATAGTTATGAATTTTTAAAATGCCTACAGTTTTATGGGACACCCGGTATAGGGGAAACATTCCCCTATATAATGTCTCCGGTTGTGGGCACAGTTTTGATTTTGGCTTATAACTTTTGATAGAGTAAATATTACGCAAACATATGAATACCAATAGAAATCTAGAACCCTTAGCTAACGTTTTATAAAGCAACTGTATCGATTCCGCCAATCAGTAAAATGTTATCACCAATTTTGTGAAGTGATAATTTTTAGCCAAAAAAATAATTGTATCCGGTTGTGGGCACACCTGAAAAATCCGCTAAAAATGGAAAAATAACAAGAAAATTACCATAAATACAGAAAATAACAAAATGTATTTATTTTGTAAGGATTCAGCGGCCAAAATAGAAACAGAAAATGGCATTTTTCCATTTTTGTTCGTCATCTTCTTCCTCTTTCAAATCAGAAGTGCAATGTTTGTAAATAAAATAATTTTTTGTATATTGGTACATTTCAAATGCACCAGACGATCATACTGGTTGTATTTGATTGTATTTTCTCTTGTTCGGCATGGTAACAGGTACTCCAAACAAATGATGCAGATGACGTCACTATCATCTGATTGTGGATGTTCCTATTTTTAGTGCACTTGGCCGGCAGTTTGACAGGTGGTGGAGTTCTCTTACTTTTTCTAGGCTTCTTCTGAAGGGACACAGAAGCTGCAAGGAAGTCCGTATTCTCAGGCAGTCGATTTTATGGATTTCTTATCTACTAAGCAATCCTAAATGGCTTTAACCAGCGCCTTAAAATCCATTTCTTTTGAATCGGTTGATTTTTCGGGGTTTGCATGGCTAAAAGTGCCTAAAAATACTTAGACACTAATAAAATATGTTATGTTGTTATAAAAGACCATGTCTGACAATTTGTAAGTCAAACAGATGTTTTAAATGAAAGAAACATGGGTGACCACAACCGGGAATGACAATCATTTTTTATAATGACAGAAAAAACTATTTTCAATCTACATTTTGGCTTAATTCGATACTGCATCACAAAATATGTTGAATATACTGCAAGAATACATATTGAACTTACATTTTTTAATTAATTCACTTCGATTTATCGCATTCTGAAAATATTCGCAAATCACTTTTGTGTCGCTTTTTCTCAGATTTTTTTTATTTCAATGAGTTACTAAGAAAATGCGTCTATTCACTTTGGTGTTAGCACTAAAACTGCGTGCTGTCACAATACATGTTTGACAATACTCAAATCCACCATCTTTACTTATTGTTAAAAGGTATGGTGGGGTGCCCATAACTGGAGACTGCCCGCAATCGGAAACATTCCTCAGAAAGATAAATATAAATTTTTTTTCCTCAGAAAGATAAATATAAATGAATAATATTTTACAAAAATATACGTTTAACTTATTTTCTTTTATTGTCCCATTCGTCAGTTTTATTTTAATGTATATTTTCTCAAACTTACATCCTGAAAATTTTCCAAAATATATATTTTGTTTACACCGGCATTAAATGCCAAAAATATCCCCACTTTTCCCCCTCAAAACGATATCTAAAAAAGGAATAGTAAGAAACAAAAATCTCTACATATTGTTTTATATCACTTTTTACTTCCTAGATTAATAAGATTTAATAAGCCTCGAAAGAAAAATATAGCGTAAAAACGGAAGAGAAATTTACAAAATACATTTTCTAAGAAATTACTGGCAGTGTGTATAATTCATGAGTAGTAAAAAAAGAAAAAAGAAAAGAAAGAAATCATCCACTGAAATCTCGCGAAGGAAAAACCAGGACAGTGGAAGCATGAAAAGTTTTTTCAAAAAGGATGGCAATAAGAAATTTGGCTCTAAAACGGCAGGGAATAGTGCCAGGAATTGCGTATCTTCGAGTCGCATTTGTAAAGATAATTTCAGATTTTTTTCAGGAGGGATATTTCTAAAAATTAATCTTTTCCATTCCCTCGAGGATTATTATAGTAAAAGGAATTTTTAAGTTAAAATAAGGAACTCAGGATTTTTTTTTTTTCGTTTTACGTTATTTTGAATCTATATAATAAAATATTTAGAACAAGACGGTTTCGATTGAAGACGAATATTTTTCAGGATTGGATTAAAATAAATTTAGCTGTTTTATGGCATTTTTAGCAAAAACTAATGAACCGAAATGAGACTAAATTTCATCTACAGATTGTATGAGATCCATGAAAATGATTTCCGCAAAGAAAAAAAAATCTAGAGTGACTCCACTCGACTTTCCGAACATTGAGTAATTAACAGTTTTGTAGATAAAGTAAAGAAAGAGGAGTTGTTAAACAAACAAAAGAGAGGAAACCATGATAGAGTGTTTGAATATTTTTCTCCATATATTACACGATGTTTTATTTAACGCTACTGAACTTTGAGCCCGTAGGTCATCATGATAAAGAATTTTTCGTTGTGTCCCTGTAAAACCCTATAAATGCTAGATTCACCAAAATGCTTGTAGGTAGTGCAACAGTGATTTATAATATTCATATAAATTTTCAGCTCAATTGAATAAGGCTTTTAGATGCTACCGCACTTTTAAAAATTTGGTCCCATAGGCCATAATGATAAAGAATTTTTCTTTGTGCCCCTGTAAAAAAACTGTATGTGTTAAATTCACCAAAATCTATACAGTTCGTGCAGCTGTGACCTATAACATGTGCACAATTTTTCTGCTCAGATTAATAAAGTGTTTAGACGCTGTCGCACTTTTAAAAATTTGGCCCCATAGGCCATAATGATAAAGAATTTTTCCTGGTGTCCCTGTAAAAAAACCATAAGCGCTAGTTTCACCAAAATCAATAGGGTGCGTACTATGGTGACTTACAATATACGTACCAACTTTCAGCTTATTCGAACAAAGCGTTTAGACGCTAGCGTGTTCACTCACACATATACACACGCATACATACATACATCATCGTAAAAATAGTGAAAACGGACTCAGGTTACTTCGAAACGTACAGAAACATCAAATTCTCAAATTCGGTTTTTTGACATGATTACAATACTTTCCTCATCATAGTGTTCGGAAAGTAAACATTAGTACCAATTATTGCCGATGGGAGAGGTTTTGGCGCTGTTTTTAAATATACGGACTAGAGTCTCTAAATTAGAATTCATAATATAAGGTCTTTAGTACGCAATGCGAATTCTGTTTATATTTTGAAGTCTGGCATTTGTTTTTGATTTATTTAATTAATGCGCAAAGTCTAAAAGGATCTATAACTCACGCTGCCATGCTACGCTAGTCCAGAAAAATATAATAAAATTTTAATTATTATTATTTCAGTTATTCTAGCAATTGAGGTTATTATAAAAATATGGTGCTATAATTATAATATTATATTATCTTAGATTACAATATTTATCTTGATTATTGTAATTATTATTAGTCTTAACATATCTTTACATCTAAGTTTTCTCGGAACACATGCATGGCTTTACGTGCTGCAGTATCATTAGATGGGATGGAAATCATTAAAACTTTAATTAAATTACCTTCATTTATTTATAAACAAACAATTTGCATAAACTTGCAGAGGTAATGTAAATATTATCTAGTGATTTTTTTTTTTTTTTTTTTTTTGATTATATGTCTTAATTCTCATTCCTGAGGCATGGTAAAACAAATTTTTCTTGATTGTAACGACTTAATTATAATTACTCTCACCAGTTTAACTGATGCTTTGTTTAACCGCTACATAGTTCAAGTAAAAAAAAAGTATGTGTTTATACATTTACATTCATTGTTTGTGTGTATATAACTGTGTGTATCTTTTTTATTTTTCCACAAACTATCCGCATACTAATGGCCTTTTTATTGCAAGTTTTTATCATTAAGGGGATAATGATTATGAAGTAGAGTTTTAAAAGTATTATCTATTAGAAATTTTTTCTTGGCATAATGATAGTGCTTTGGCGAAGAATACCAATTAACTTAATTATGCTCAATTAGTCTGATAAGTATAATGAATTTTAATAAAAACGCAATGTGCTAAGAAAATTATCGCCAAAGAACCCTCCACCCATTTGGCTGTTATAGATGAGCAACAGCTTTGAACTGTTGGGCATGAGATAAGAGATTTCTTATACGATATAATTATTCTTAGCGTTTAACGAGATTTATTTTAAGAAAGTAAAAGTTTCTTGTAAAGTTTCCCATAAAAATGATCGGCTGTCATTTCATAAAACTGTTATTTCTTTTGAATGACATTTTCACCCATTTATGTCACGTGATGCATGTGTGACATTTGTACCAACTGCTCAAGACAACATTAATCCTATAAACTATAAATGTCTTTTTTTTTTTTTTTTCTTTTGCTTGTTTTCTGCCAACTCTGATTTACAGAGTTTCAATTATTTTTAAAATAAAACAACTGCTTCCCACTAATTTGTTTTATTAGCTGTACAGTCGGCAGCAAAATTATTGAAGCACGCATTCACATTTTTCATATAGGGTAAGTGCACCAGTGATTGACGCTTTCAGAGCTTTAAATGTTCTAGTGATGAGAATTTTTTTTAAGAAATTTTAATTTAGTACATATGGTATGAAAGACATTCAGAACCACATATATGTTAAAATATATACCTTTGATAACATTTTTTTTTTTTTTTTTTTTTTTATGAATTTTTATTTGACATCCACTCAATGTTCCAGTAATTGGCACTGCTTTTTTCATTTTACCAGTAATTGGCACCCTATGTTCCTGTGTTTGACACTGCTAGTTATTCATTTTACCAGTTATTAGCACCCTACGCTCCAGTGTTTGACATAAAATGTTAAAATTCTTATATGTAAAATATATGATTTTATTATTTTTCTTATTTATTAATTATTTCGGGATAGATGTCAATTACTGGACCATGCCAATCACTGGAGCACCTACCCTATATATATTCTTTTTATATTAGTTTGGTCGCTAATTTTCACCATCAACTCACTTTTTTATAAACAGCATAAGCCATAAGAAGACTAATAAGGAAACATTCAAAAGGTGTCATCTTCAAAAAGTGTTGAAAAAAATATATGTGATTCAACTCTTCATAAAACACCAGAAAATGAAAAAATTATCGCCTGAAATAAATTACAGCGACCACAAAAAATTATCAAAATTAAGCATATTTGGCGATTAAGCGCTGTTAGGCGATACGTTTGCTAGCACCGAGATTGACGTGTACGAACAGAACCGTGTTTTGCTTTTCCGCCAAGTACTGAAAATTAATCGCCTAGCAGTGTGAAATCGCCAAATATGCTTAACTTTGATAATTTTTTGTGGTCGCTGTAATTAATTTCAGCCAATATTTTTTTCATTTTCTGGTGTTTTATGAAGAGTGGAATCACATATATTTTTTTCAATACTTTTTGAAGATGACACCTTTTGAATGTTTCCTTGTAAGATCAAAACTCGGAAAATTTTTACTTAACAAAACAGTATTAGGTGCACATTTTGAAATGCGGATTGTTGCTTGCGCTTCATTAGTTTTGCTGCCGAATGTATGTAGTGTCACACCACAGGTGAGTTGTGTTGTAAGAGTTTTAGGGAAATGTAGTTTTGTCACGTCATGGGTGGCTTAAGAGTTTTATGGAAAAATTGATTTTGCTTCACCAGAAGTGACCTAATAGTACAAAGGGTTAAAATTTATTTGTGGCAAAAAGTGATAAATAAGTTGAATTAGTGTTAATCAAATTTACAAGTTTAATTTAAAAGGGGGGAAAAATAGCTTGCGAAACCGAGTAAAAGATGTAGCTTCAAAAACAGCGAAGATGAAACTAAATTAGCATTAAGATTTCGTTAGCATACATTATTAGAATAAAAAACACACAAACTTTAAAACAACTCATTGTATTACTCGTATTTACCTCAAATCGCAGACCATCGTTAATAACGCATAGTGTAGATTTAGTATGGAAATGCAAAGCACAGATTAATTGGCCACTGCATAGCTCTAGGATAGAGTGACCATATTTTTTCATTGAATTTGAGGACAAATATGACGGTGTCCTTGAATTTCGAGGACAAAAAATAAATAATTAAATAATCTTAAATCGTAAAATTTTAATAAATTTTATGTATAAAACACCTAAAGGAACTTATTTCAGCGTATTTATTATAAATATAATAAATTATTATAGTAAAACATTAATAACTTTATAACCGGCGTCCCCAAATGAGCTGTAATTTTTGGGGACGAAGGTAGTTTTCGAGGACTGTCTTCGAGATTCGAGGACATATGGTCAGCCTACTCTAGGATGGATGGATGGTTGGTTTTACGTCGCACTAGTGCTGCGCAGATGGGCAATTGGCGACGGTCTGGGACACACCCCTAGAGGTGGTCCGGAGACATGCCATCACAATTTTGATCCTCCACGGAAGGGATGGCTCTCCCGCTTCGGTGACCCCCAGAGGTATAATTTTTTATGGTAACGTAGAGGACATTGCGGCCACGACAGATTTTACGTGCACCAGCCACCATTAGTGTACACGACGGTCTTTGGCCGGCTCGAGTACCGAACCCGCAATCTTCCAATTACGAGATCGGCGTTCTACCGACTGGGCTACCGCGGCTCGCCTACTCTCGGACGACTTTAAACCCACTCACACTCGCATTTCCTAAAGCACAGATTACTATACACATAGCACACTGCAGTTGAAACACGAAACAAAACAACAGTAGTAGCACTACTAGGGTCAACCCAGAGAAACTAAGAACTTCTACATGTTGTATTGGGAAAAAAATTTACATGAATAGCATCATCGACCAAAAATGTTCTTTTTTGGATTTCGCAAGTAGGTTGGTTGGTTGGATGGGTTTTAGGTCGCACTAGTGTTCGCAATGGGCAATTGGCGACAGTCTGGGACTCTCTGGGACTCACCCCTAGAGGTGGTCCTGAGGCATGCCATCACAATTTTAATCTTCAACGGAAGGGATTTTCGCAAGTAGGAGTAGGTTAGTAAGTAAAATTGTTCCTTTTCCCCACTTTCTGAAATTTTTGTATTCATAAAAGCATATTTAATATGCTCTGGGCTATTCTTACCTTAAGAAATCAAATTTATTTTCATAATGTCTAAAAATATTTTTGACAAGCACATTCTTGTTAGAACACAAACAAGATTTACTGTCATTCTTCTCTTTAAATAGCTGCCATTACTTTGTTTAATTTTTGTCCAAAACGCGTTAAAAAATTGTTTTGGATGCATATTTTTAGTACGCATTTGCTTAATATCTAGTACTCGTTTTTTTTTAAATAAATAGCGTTTATATTTATATTATCTATTTTTTGATTACACATGTACAGTCGGGGAAAGAAAAATCGCAGCACTCGCTGTAATTTCATTATTAATTGACGCAGAAAAATTTAATAGACACCATTCAACGGGAAATTAAATGCACTTTTTAGAAATGCTGTCGAATTTTGAATTAGGGGTTATCTACATATTAAAATGAGCGCCAACTTTGATTTTTTCAATAGCAACACCCAATTTTGACTTCATATTCGATTTTCTGAGAGTCTCTAGCACTGCGAAAAAGTATGCTGTTTATATACTTTATCTTTAGTATTGATAGAGTTATAATAAAAAATGTGTTAGGGGGTTATCTGTAAATGTAAAAAAATAAAATTAAGATGCTATAAGAAATAGACAAAATTTTAATGTTTTACACCGGAAATCTTTCAGGAAAAAAGAATTATAAAAATTAATAAAAAAGATTGACTATTAACAGTTCCTTAGTTATCTTGAGTTCAGTTTCGTAGATTTGTATATACTTCAGTACTTTTTAAAATAGTTTTAGGTCTATTTAAATACATTACACTTGCGATTTTGTCCAGACTGTACTATTTAAAAAAATTCCAATAGTTTTCAATTAAAAGTGTCTATTATGTCTGTAGGGATCACCAATAAAGCTTAAATTTTCTTTCGTAGGTGTAACATAAAATACGAAATAAAATAATATATATATATATATATATATATATATATACAACAACGCATAAACTAAATCTTCTCGGATAAATTATTGTAAGGGTTCATGAAGTAAATATTAAACAATTTTAATCGCAATTACCAGTTTTGGGTAAGTTGAACTCTTTGGAACTGTACGATTTGCTTTATAATTTCTATAAAAATATAATTTTTTAATTAACCCTTTCGCGACTGCTGACGTAGATCCACGTCATTTGAAAATCTGTAACTCTCTTAGTGGGCGTTTCTTTCGTAATATGTGTGTTCCTTATTTCTTAAGTGTGTACCCAGTGTTCATATTTTTGCAATAAAATATACTATGGATAGAAATATATTGATTAGAAAGAATATAATTATACTGTATATCCATTTGTAATATAATTGTGAATACAGAAAATTTGTTCTGAAATACTTTATTTTGAGATAATAGGCGGATCTTACTGTAAAAATTACAAAATCCTGCGGTCACAAAAAGTGTTAAAGTATATTTATAAAAGTAAAAGTATATTTAAAAACATATATATAAAGTTAAAATATATTATTAAAATTTTAAAGACTAAAGAATCCTTAAAATAATAATCCCCCCCCCCCCCTACAAAATAAATAAATAAAAATAAAACAATATATGAAGCAAATGATTCAGCCTTTAACTATAACGGTAGTTAAGAAACAATTTTACAAATCTGTCTTGCATTCCAATTTCATTCGTTTTTTTAATAGACAATTTTTACATTTTCCAATTTTTCTATTTAAAACAGTAAACCCCGCCTATTTAGTTATTTTTTTTTCTTCTAGTGTTCGTTTAAAAGATTCTAAATTTATCACCAGTAATCGATGAAGTAAATACCACTTCTGCATATTTTTGTCAACATAAAATAAGGGGTTTAACACGAATACTCAATGTCACATTTACTTTTCTTTTCTGTATTGAAGAACGATGAAGGCGGGACTTGTCGTCTTTAGAAAACAGGAATTCTTGATGCTAACACTAATGTCTAAAAATCATCATTCTTGTTTCATTTCTTTGCGTTTGACGTTGTTGTTATATAATTTGTCCCGTAAATAAAAAATGAAAATATTTTGTTTAATTTTCTTTGTTATTTTTTAAGATTTGATTCGGTATCCCATGCAAAACTTTATAAGAGACGGCCCCCTAAACCACTCCAAAAGAAAGATTTATTTATATCTCGAAAACTAATAACTGGAACGAGCTGCAAATTTGCACACCGATATTTTTCAGCATTAGGATTCATTTTATGTAAAAATTAATGTAGGTCATAATTCATAATTTTTATGAATATGAATTTATTAATATTTTTCAAAATTAAAAATATCTTTCAGAATCAAAAGTAATGATGGATTATGTTTGGGTTTCTTCACTGTATCTCGTAAAAAAAAATTATATCGATCAAGTTATTTTTTGTGAAGATATTAGTAAAAGTTTGAAATATGAATTTAACATTAGCACCTTCAAACTTTGAACGCTTGTAACTATGTGAAAAAATAAGTAAAATATACAACCAATATACTTTTTCGCGTTGTCGCGAGCCCAGGAATTCAAATATAAAATAAAAATGGGGCATTATCATTGAAAAAAATCAAAGTTGGTGCGCGTTTTAATATGTAGACGACCCCCAATTCAAATTTTCAGTTCATTTTCTGAAACTACTCACGATACCTATTACATTTTTCTACATCTATTAGCAACGAAGTTACGTCGAGTGCTGCGTTTTTTTTTTTTCCCTGACTGTACATCAGACTTATATGCTCGACTTTAAGTCCGATTGTAAATCTTCGTCAGATAAAGACAGATACAGTCGGCAGTAAAATTATTAAAGCACACAACCACACTTTTGCCCATCTTTTAAGTTGGAATTATAGCTAGAGCTTCAATAATTTTGCTGCCGACTGTAGCACATGAGAGATTAGACAATTCTCAAGAGCTGGCTGGCGCTTGCAATGTCTGTGGTAAAATTCCGTGCTGTGATTGGCTATAGTCCGATTGTTTGTGGGCTAATATAAAATAAAATCGTCATCATGACGTAGAATGACGTCGAAGATGGGAGTTGTCCATTACAATACGAATAATAATAATAATAATAATAATAATAAAGCAGAGCCAACGCGGGAATCGAACCCACTCTCCTATGCTCAAAGGCGAGTAGTGACATAACCACTCGGCCACTAGGGACCCATAAATAGTATTTGACGTTCAGGCTTATCAAACGAATATGAGGCGAAGCCTCATCTGATGCCAAAAGAAAAAAGATAGATGCGATAAAAATAAGTCGAATGATTGCTGCAGTCAGAACGTATGAGAAGCTTATAGCCGTTGTGCCCGAAGGGCCACTGCAGTCTTATTTTGATTACCATTGAGCCAACGGCAGAATCCTATCTGTATGATAATGTGTGATCAAAACCAACCAGAGAGAATGCCATTTGACAACAACAATAATAATAATAATACTAATAATAATTCAACCTAATATTTGCAATCATGAATCAACCCCCCTCCCCCCAAAAAAGGGAGAGGTAGGAAACTAGCACATTTATGAAATTTACTAATAAAACTTCAAGATATTCCAGAATCCCAATGACTGTGCAGTCTCGTAAGAGAGATTAAACTTTGTCGTGAACGCTGAGTTTTTCTAATACGTGCTTCTATTCTAAATATTTAAAATACGCTAATCAGCATGAATATTACAGCTATTGTGACTTATAAAATAAGCTTTTAAATCGCGATAAAAAGCTCTTCGTTTTCTTTTTTAAATATAGCACTTATTTCCTAAAAATGTTAAATGTATTAATTAAGCGCATTGCGTGCTATTCACAGGGATGAGATTTTTCAGATTTTCAGCTGATTTCAGCTTTTTTGTACATTTAGCTTTTCAGATTTTTTTTTTCAGTGTTTTTTATGTTTCTGATGTGCATTTGTTCTTTTTTTATACATTTAAGGTTAAAATAAATATTTATTACTCTAATATAATAGATTTTGTCATCAAAATTCTAATATTTAATTTCAATGCCTTGCCTTTACGTACAGTTTCAGCTTTTTTGTATTTTTGCTAATCTCATCCAGTATTCAGACTGCAGAAAATTGGAAAATTTCTATCTCGATATTTTTCCGTTCTCTTGTTTATTGTTTGTAGTACTTAAGGTAAAAAATCTTTTATAATTATGAAATTACTTACAAGTTTACCTGTTTTTTAATGCTATTCATATAGCATAAATTGCCCCCCTCCCCCCGAAAAAAAAAAAAAAAAAAATTACGGATTATGAATAATGGTAATAGTAGTAAATTACACACATATTCGTAACATTAAAATGATTTGAACCAGAAATTTAAATAAATAAAAAAGATTAACTACAAGTCTTAAAAGGGTTGGGGACAAAATCTCGCGAGGACAAAATAACGCCTACAGCGATGAATGGAAAGCAAAAAAGAGTTGGTAATTATCAGTAATGTTGTATAAAATTTCATGAAAACACATACCTCAGTCAGAACACTGACATACAGACAAACCCACCGCAAAAATTATTATAAATTTTGCTTAAAAGAGTTTTAAAACTATGTTTATTAATTTTGTCAAGATTAATCATAATGTATTCAGTCCTGCGTATCAGTTTAAAAATTTTTTATTTAGATTTATGAACAGTGTTCAGCTTTGATGTCAACAGTGATGTACACTATTTTTAAAGTGTATTTTGAATGGTAAAAAGCAAATGATAAAGTAACTCAAATATAGATAAAATAATGAAATTCCACTCTATGATATATATATATGTATATACATATATATTTATTTTAATTAATTAATTTATATTTATAAGGCTCTGTGTCCCCCTCCAGAGATCACACGTAACGCAAATTCCAATTTTTAAATAGATCATATTATTTTTTTAACCCGATATTTTGTCCGGCGAGATTTTGTCCGGATTCCGTCTTAAAAATCAAGGAACTGATTGCCAATAACTAGCTAGTATGTCATACAATTTGTTGATGCCTTAAAATGATTCAAACCAGAAATTTTAATAATCAAACATTGACAGTAAAAAAAAAAAAAAAAAAAAAAAAAAAAAACATTTTACAAAGTACAGTTTCTGATTTGGAATATCTTTTGAGATAGGAAGTTGAAAATGTTCGCCAGACTGTTAATGACCGTAAATGTTTGAATCAATACTTATGAAAATTGCATTTCTTTGATGATATAATCAATGATGATCGGATTTTGAAAGATTAGGATATTTTTATTCCAGATTGTGCTTCTATTAATAGGTATTATTAATGTAATCTGGAAAGCTTACAATTATAGTTAAAAAAAAAAAAAAAAAAAAAAAAGAGCATCATGCAAAGTTTGTGGGGTAAGAAGTGACGATTAATCATTAATGGGGAAAAAATGCTGTTTCATTCAAAGAGTGGTACAGTCGGCAGCAAAAGTATCCGAGCACTAGTCGACAGTTCCGATATAAAAAATGCACACTTAAAACTGTGTTGTTAAATAAATCCTTATCGAATCATGTTCTTAGACTGACTAAGAACATGACTGCACAAGGATTTATTTAACAAAGCAGTATTAAGTGTACTTTTTTTAGACAGGGATTATTGCTAGTGCTCGGATACTTTTGCACTTAAATTATTTATTGTCAAACTGAAAATCCATGACGTTTATAATATGAAAAAGTTTTAACTTTTAACAACTGTAGAAAAGACTTGAGACGTTCGAGGTCATTGACTTATGCATATTTACGTCGCGCTTTTATTTCAATATTCGAGAAGAAAACGAAAAATAGAAATAATATATCACTGTTCCGACTCCGATAAAAAAAAAAGTTTTTCCTGTTTGTGTTGTGAAATGTCCGCCTGTCGGAAAAGGCTGAATAAAAAGAAACAAGAAAAAAAAAAAGATCCTTATAACCATAAAAACAAGTTTTATATTAGTTAATACTGTAAACATAAACATGCGGTTTTAACGGCATGAAAATTTTACATTTTTACGAAAGTAAAAAAAATCTCACTACTTCTTAATTCCTATTAAGTTATACATATTTTTAAATAATACTTATATAAAATGCTATTTTCCAATTTTAAAACAGATCAAATAGTGGTGAAAAAGGGTAGTGTACAGCTAGAAGTTATACAAGTCTTAAGGTAAACGCACCAGTAGTGGACACTTTAAGGACATTTTCCGGGATATTTTTTGTGTAATTTCCTAAATTTTAGAGTTTCAAAAAATAATTAATATTTCAGACCTTTACTAACTCTTTCTTATCACGACTGTATTATGAAAATTGCTAATTGTAGCATTTATAAGTGTAAAAAAATCAAAAATCTGAAGAGCTTTAAATGAGCCAGTAGTGACACACTAAAGACCCAGTAGTGGACCTCTTTGAATTTTCGCTTTAAAATTCAACTCTAAAATTGTTAGATTACAGAATTGTGTCCAATACTGGATCTGGCATTAAAAGTCACATGAGCCAGTAGTGGACAGGGCTGTCCACTATTTGTCATGATGACATTTTTTTGGTACCAGTAGTGGACACTCATAAAAATACTATGTGTTAATACAAGATTTAAAAAATAGCACAATAAATGAATTCTACATACTTATTTTAGTTATATGAAAGCAAAAGATAGAAGAAATCAGTTAAAAATAGGCAGAGAGCGAGCAAATAAAATTTTATTTCCTTATTCAAAGTCATAAGAAGAAAACGGCAAAATCACAAAAAGTGCAAAATTTTTTAGTTAAACTAACATTATATTAAAACTAATGGCCGGGATTATTTTTTGTTGAAGGGTTTAACAGTAAAGGACTATAACTCCCTTCCTGAGCATTGCTCGAATCTTCAGAATTTTTAGGTAGCTTATTTTCCGAGTTTAAAATTAAAAGTGTCCACTACTGGTGCGTTTACCTTATATACTGAATACCAACTTTCTACAATAATCGTTTTTAGAGTTATCGTCCAAATCTCGAAAACGGGAGGTGAAATAATGACGAAAAATTTTGTCTTATCACGGATAACTCTAAAACTGAAAGTTATGTAGGAACAAAAATGGAATGTGCACAACTATAGTAGTAACTTATAACATTGTTAAATAATGAATTTCAATGTTATATGCGTAAAAGTTTTTGAATTATCGTGGATATTTGAAAAAACGAGAAGTCAAGTGGAGACAATAAATTTTGAGTTATTTTGGATAGCTCTAAAACAGGAAATCATATAGACGAAAAAAAGAGATGCACAAATAGATTTTTAGACCATTCTTAAATACTGAATTTCAGTGTTTATAGGCCTAAACGTTTTTGAGTTATCGTGGATATCTGGAAAACGAAAAACCAAAAAGAGACGACAATCATTTCGTTATTGTGGATAACTCTAAATCTGGAAATCATAGAGAGACGAAAAAAGAAGAGCACAAATAGATTTTTAATCCATTTCTAAATAGTACCTGAATTTCAGTGTTATATGTCTTAACGTTTTTGAGTTATCGTGGATATTTGGAAAACTGGAAGTTTTAAGTTATTGTAAATAACTGTGAAAATGGAAATCATATAGCGACGAAAAAGGAGGTGCACACCTAGATTTTTATTCGTAAATACATTTATAAATACTGCGTTTTAACATTCTATGGCTAAATATTTTTGAGATATCGTGGATATCTAGAAAACGACGGTTAAGTGGTGATGACAAATTTTGATCTATTACGGATAACTCTAAAACTGGAAGCCATGTGGAGACAAAAAAGAAGAGTGCACACGTAGATTTTATAACATTTCTAAATATTTCATTTCAGTGAACTATGGCTAAATGTTTTTGAGATATCGTGGATATCTAGAAAACGGGAGGTCAAGTGATGACGAAAAATTTTGAGTTATTGTAAATGACTGTGAAAATGAAAGTCGTATAGCGACGAAAAAGGAGGTGCACACCTAAATTTTTATTCGTAAATATTTCAACATTCTATGACTAAATATTTTTGAGATATCGTGGATATCTAAAAAACGGTGGTCAAGTGGTGATGACAAATTTTGATCTATTACGGATAACTCTAAAACTGGAAGTCATGTGGAGACAGAAAAGAAGAGCGCACGCACACGTAGATTTTATAGTATTTCTAAATACTTCATTTCAGTGTTCTATGGTTAAAAATGTTTGAGATATCGTGGATATCTGGAAAACGGGAGGTCAAGTGATGACGAAAAATTTTGAGCTATTATGGATAAATCTAAAAGTGGAAGTCATGTAGGGACGAAAAAGAAGATTGCGCGGTTAGATTTTATACTATTCCTAATTACTGCATTTCAGTATTCTATGGCTAAATATTTTTTAGGTATTATGAGTATCTAGGAAACGGGAGGTCAAGTGGTGACCGACAAATTTTAAACTTTTATGGTAACTCTAAAAGTGGAAGCATGTAGCGACGAAAAAGGAGATGCACAACTATACTTTTAGAAAATTTTTAAATACTAAAGTCTAGTGTTCTACGGCTTTCATTTTTTTTTTTTTTTTCCAGATATGTTGAATATTCTGAAAATGGGTAAGGACAAAAAAATGTAAGGACAAAAAAATTTATCTCGCATACCTTTAAAATTGGAGGTCATGTAAGACCAAAAATGGAGGTGCACAACTAAATGTCATGAGACTGCTAATTACAAAATTTGAATTTTCTACGATTAAGGGTATTCTCTACCTATCGTATCAGAAAGCCAAAGCCAATGTTATTCTATGGGAAATTTTGCCCCATTATAATTCATTAACTAATACGTATTTTTAAATTCCGTTTTCACTTTCCGAAAATTCACAACTGTTAAACAATTTATCGCTTTTTAAAAATAGATTTTTTTTTTTATTTTTAAGATTTCATTTTTAAGCTCAAAAATGAAAAATTTCACATTGTGAAAATTCACATTTTACAACCTCAAAATAGAATTTAAAAAAAAAAAAAAAAATTAGAAAGCGACAAATTGTTTAATAGTTGTGAAGTTTCTGAATGTGAAAACGGAATTTAAAATATATATTAATTAATAAGTTACATTAGGGAGAAATTCTCCGTAGAATAACATTGGCTCTGGCTTCTGGGGCCGATAAGTGGAGAGGCCTCTTAACAGTTAAGAATTATCCTTCACATCTCGAATATTCTTAGTCATTCTAGTGGTAAAGATCACCGAAAACCTTATTTTGAAAGATGACGAAAGTAACCAAATACGTGTGACAATTGTTTAAGGACGAAATAATTAAGCATGCCTCTTAATGAGACAAATAAAAGTAGACACGAGTGCAGTCTGAAAGCAACGAGGCAATGTAGAAGCCCAAGAAGTAGTAATGATATATAAAATCTTGAAATCGAGCTATCAACGCTGTTTACTAAACAAATAATGAAAATTGGATTTATAAGCTTATCTAAAATACATGACTTTCAATTGCTAGAAGATTTTATTTTTTGTCATTTTGAAAATATTGAAATATATTTGTTTTTATATGTTTTTTGCTTACAAAATATAAATAGAAAATTGATAGAAAATATCGCCGTGCTAATGTGGATCCTAACTTTTAGTAATAAATAATATTAACTAATAATGGAATGATTTTTTTTCTCTTCTTTTTGCGATGAATTTTCTATAAAGGAATTTAATTTTCTTTGTTATGTAATCAAAGGTTCATAATGTATATCTTCAGTCAGATTCTAAATGCTAATATTTTTTTATTCAAAATAATATGGCATGTATTTTGAATAGTTTATCCATACATATTATTATGTTATAACATTCTCTTTTTAAATTAAATCGAACTAGACACTCTAACTATTTTGAAATAATTTACAAATTTATTTAATTAAATTACTGTATTAAATAATAAATTACCTAACTAAAATTATTATTATATTATTACTATTTTATATTGTGTCAGGTGTTGCAACTATGCTTTAACTCTAATATATATATATCGATTTCGTTTTCATTTCCACAAATAAATAAAAATAAAAGTATTGCAATAGTAGTATTTTCATGGGGTGGATCAAAATTGTGATGGCATGTCTCCGGACCACCTTTACGTGTGAATCCCAGATCGTCACCAATTACCCAAAGTGTAGCATTAGTGCGATCTAAAACTCACTTAACCTCAACTTCAACCTAATTTCATATTAGCCATCTGGTGGCACTATATCTTTTTGTTGCCGGCTGCCGTGTTCGAATCCTGGTGCAGGCGTGGGTGTTCTTAATGGTTAGGAATTGACTTTAAACCGTAGGTGTCTGTCTAATGAGCGTAGATGTACAAAAAATGACCGTAGAGCGATAATCTCAATCCTAATTTTAAATTAATTATTTTGTTAATTGTTCTGCTTTATGTATATACAAGGAATTCAAATTTCCTAAAAGATGTCCATATTCTGAGAAAAAAATGAAGTAATTTGTTGGCAAAAATTTAGTGTTTAATATTTATTCATACAGATTTTTATTTAATAAATTTTATTTCATAAAAGATGTTTACATTCTAAGACAAAATGAAGTAATTTGTTGCCAAAAATTTAGTGTTTAATATTTATTCATACAGATTTTTATTTAATAAATTCTCATCTTTAGCAGCATGAAATTAAGCATTACTGTAGTTACTTTAACCCGAAATAATTAATACATTCTTTTTGACATCGCTCTTTTATCATTGTTTAGGTTAATAAATGTGCAGTATAATGATTAATTAATTAATTAGTTAATAAATAATTTATTACTAAATTAATTAATAAAATTGTTATTATTTAATATTGAACCAGGTATTGTAACGTTTTTGGTTTTTTTTCAATTTTGTGCACTTTTTTTCTTTCTTCAATTGCCATAAATAAATAATAATAATTGTAATAATAAATCTGGTGTAAAACAACTACACGACTTCCATTATTCATTATTACATGTATTATATGCACTTTTTGGAGATAATGTAACCAGAAGACATAAAATTGACCTAACAAAATAGACACCTAAAAGTTTGCCGGTAAGAGAAATCTGATACACGTGTAAAGACGTATAAAATAGATGTATATAGCGAGTTTAGAAGAAAAGAAAAAAAAATCGGTTGGACCATTTATTGAAACATCAGTTTCCGAGATATGAAACTGACGTACTTAATCAGGATGACTGTTAATTTTCCTATAATAACCACGTAATACAGGAGAAAGAATATCTAAAATGAGTTTTGAAACAATTTTTGAGAAAATCGTTAGGGCCTTTTTTGAGATACTGACATTTACCAAAGCTTGGCATACTCAGTTGTTGACCAGAAAACAACAATAACAAACAAAAAGATATCTAATAGAGGGTTAATATGGCGAGTTTGGAAAAAAAAAAAAAAGAAGAAGAAGAACATTTGTACAGCCGTTTTTTAAAGAACGCACATACACTTGAAATTGAGCTATTTATACAGAACGCCTATCAATTTTCCTGAACTAATCAACTAATTCATATGACAGGACATCTAACAGAGTGTTTATATAACAACTTTGAGGAAAATCTTTAGAGCTATTTTTGAGATGCAGACTTACTGTCCCACTTCCAATTTTCCAATTTTCACCAAAATTTGGAAGAATCATCTGTACACCAGACTTGTCTCAATTCTGAAGTTTCGTAGTTCTATCTTAATAAATTTCGTAGATATGATAGTCTGAAGATTCCCCCACATATATACACACACACACACACTAACCAATTGCCAAAAACTACTTTTTTGGACTCAAGAGACCTTAAAACATGTAAATCAGGTGAAAACTCCATTTCGAATTTTCGAACCGAATACAATACTTCCATAACCTACGGTTTTCGGATAATGGAAGTAAATATAAGACTTGCATTAATATTATATTCACATTACTGCATATATGCACAATAAATGCATATTTCATAAACATTTCCGAACTTGTATGTCAAATTAAACTATTTTGTTGCCAAATTTTTTATGTTTAACAATTACTCATATAAATTGCTTTCGAATAACATTTTCCTTTTAAGCATCATAAAGTTTCATACTGTAGTTACTATAACCCAAAATAATTTATTACATTCTTTTCAACATCGCAGTTTCATCATGACTTAGATTAAAAAAAAAAAAAAAAAAAAAAAAAAAGGAAAAATGCAATATAAGAATTTTTTTTTGCTCCCTCAATCCTTAATGTAATAGAAAGAAGAAGAAAATGCTCGGCTTATATTTCTCATTCTTCAGGCTATTCCTTAATATTACCTTTTCCTATTTTCCCCCCAATACACCTAGAAAAGCTATTCACGGTACCGTGAACAGAAACTAATGTCACCGAAACTATTGTTTTGTCATGCCGCTGCCAGGCGTTTTCCTGTGTGTATTGATAAAATCGTACGGAACAGAATACCGTGTTCTAAATATCGGTTATACGAAGTTTCCCTTAACAATAAGATTTTTTTTTTTTTTTCATATTTTCTGGGACATTAGTTATTAATTCCCATATATATCATATTTTCTTTGGAATTAATATATCTTTAGAGGAATGGGAAATATGATCTGTGCCTGACTAAATTCTATTATGCTATTATCAGCTGTCCATTATTATTTTGTAATCTTCATTTCGTTATCCGATTATTTATTATTTTGTTAAAAGCTTTAGCCTGAAAATTCAGAGATTCTATTCACATGTTCTTTTTATTTTTTTATTAATTTTTATAAAGCCATCTGCCTCACTGTACTCTGTAAATTTTAGGAACAGATTGTAATTATATTGTTGCGAACTTCGGGGTTCGTGAGTTGTCCGAGAATGAAAAGCGAATCTTGCAGAGGCTGGAAACTTTATTTACAGAAAAATCTAGAAGAATACAGGTCTATAAACCAAGTATCAACTTCACTTTCACCAGTAAATACAGCTTAGATAACAGCTGCCAACAGCAAATTCACAGTACAGTCTGTAACAGAGCATTAACACACAGCAAGGCTGTAATCCAAAGAGGCTCAGAGCTCTTTCAGTATCAGTAGCAATGATAGCAGTTAGTAAAACTCAACTGAGAAAACTTGTTTTTTTTTTTTTTTTTTTTTTTGTTTAAAATGAGATTTGACTATCTACGAATTGAATAATTTAAAAGATATATCAACAATTATCGTTGGGGACATTTCATATTATTTAAAGATATTCATTAAAATCAATTTCAATTTGATACAATAATTTAACTATTATCTTAAATACCTTTATGAATAACCTTACTGGAAAAAAAAAAAAAGTACTATGATGTTCATTTAAACTTATGTTATGTATCAATTACATTTATAAACCCCATTTTAAAGCTGAAATATTTTTTTCAATCCATAACCGTTACGCATATATATAATAAATTAATTTATCAAAATTTAGCACATCTTGCTATGTTTAATCATAACGAAAATTTGAAAATTTAATTAAAATTTTTTTTTAGTGATAAGAATTTTTCTATATTTTATATGAAATTTTACTTATGTTTAACTCACATTATGTATCTTAATCTCTCACATCGATAGACTTTTTAAATTTTATGTCTTAATTAAATAACATGGAAACTATTTCTTTTTTTTTTAGGACTGAGGGCCTATTAGTCTCAATCTGGGATTTTTGCGTTGTCGATTTCGATAGTTAGACATTTGTCGAAATCTAAAATTTATCGAAAATATAATTGAATAATTTGAAAGCGATGTTATAATTTGAAAAAAAAAAAAAAAAACTAATAGTCCTCCGTCCTAAACTAAATTCTGTTTTTGCCAGAATTTCATCAAAATCTTTTATTATTATTATTATTATTATTATTATTATTATTATTATTGAAAGAAAAAGAAAGAAAATTAATAATAATCAGTATAGTTACAAGCGATATCGAAAAAGTTTTTTTAAATAATTTTGAATTAGGAAATAAAAAGTGCGCGTGAAATAATGTGAAATAAAAATAAGTAAAAAAATGAATTTAATGATTTAATGTTTTTGTTTTTCGGGGGCTGCTCATGCATACAAAAAATGCGTATTAAAACGAGTTGAAGAAGGAAGCGAAATAAGTATTGAGTTATATTACGATATATACGATATATTAGACCTACGTCCAGGGTTAGTAGGCATTTTTTTTTTTTTTTTTTTTTTTTTTTTTTTTTGAGAAATTCTTTCAAAGAGGCTGCTTAGTAAGTTAATAAAATGTTAGTTTTCTGCATTTCTAGTTTTTTTTTTTTTTTTTTTTTTTTTTAATGACTACTCGTGTGTTCATATCGATGCATGATTAATTTGAGGTTTATGTTCAATTAATTATTATAAAAACTTTTTTTATGACTATTTTGGATGTCATTTCGGCAGACGATAATTTTAACGTGTGAGCCTTCATTAATCACTTCTACAACGTCACTATAATTATTTGGGATGTCACATCGATCGGCTATGCTTTTAAAATTTATGTCTTCATTTAATAATATGATTTTTTTTTTACAACCAACAATGAGAATACTTTGATAGATGTCAATTTTCGGGTTGTTCCTTAATTATGTAATTAAAAAAAAAACTACAACTATGTTTAGTATCACTCCGACAGACTCGATACTTTAATCCTCTACTAATAATCATTACAACTTTCTTGTGACACTACAACTATTACTTATATTTTTAAGATTTATTTCTTATTGATATTTCACTAAAACTTTCTCACGACCGTCTGTGAGATCAAACTGATAGACATTTTTTTATTTATTTATTTATGCCTTAATTAATAATAGTAATTAACTATTCGTGATATTCCACTGACGGATGATACTTTAAAGGTCTTTATTAATAACCATTAAAACTTCCTTACAACTATTTGTAAGCCAGTCATTCCACGTCAAATCAGCACAAAAGAAAGAAACAGCATTTTTAACCAGACCCCGTCAGATTCGGCTCATTTATTTTAACTCAGCATCCCATGCCCGTCCTATGTTGAAATTTACATTATAGATAATAAAAGTAAAAATAACATATAATTTTCAAAAGAAAATTAAATATGTGCTTTTTGAGATATTGAAGGTCACAGGTCAAAATGTTTGACTTTAACATGAAAAATTAAAAAAATATATATGTGATATAATAACAGGAGACTTGGCGTTGGAATATTAAAACCTAAATAAACTACTACGTCAGAAACGCCAAAGAAAATTATTGGAAATGCATACAGCTGTTTCGGTAGCCTAAAGCGTACCGTCTTCAGTGCAAAAAGGATTATGAATCAGGAGAAGGGCTTCTAAACATTGCTGGGAGGAAAATCATAATTTTAAATTTAATTCAGCTAAAATAATTTGCAGACCTAAATCCATTCATGAACTCGATTTCTTTGAAGCTTTTCATATTTATAAAAATTTTTAAAACCTTGTAAATTGTGATTTCGCTATTCCCTATTTGTCTGACTGTTGGAAATTTTACATTCAGTCCACATTTTCTTAATTTTTCTACTGTTTACACAGCTAACTTTCCTAAATTCCTATTGGCCACTCTCCCCGCCTTTCCCGCAATCCTATTGGTTGAACTAAATCCGGCCCCTCTCCTACGATTCCTTTTCCTGATTCAGAAACAGCTGTATGCATTTCCAATATTTTACTTTGGCGTTTCTGACGTAGTAGTTTATTTGGGTTTTAATATATGTGATATATCATTTGAAAGCCTGTATTATAAGCTTTCTTTTAATGATGCCAATATTTTATCTCTAAGTTAATTAGGAAAGAAAATATGGGTACATTTGTAGTAGAAGAATTTCGGAAATTTGTATTTTTTACCTGTATATCAAAACTAAAAGAGATATGGACTTATTAATTGGTATACATTCATTTCTCAATATAACAAATAAATAAGCCCAATTTCTTAAAAATCTGAGGGGGGTCAAGTTTTTAGCTGTGTTGTTTTGACTAGTAATAAGATATAGATAGATCAGCGAGAGGGGAAAAGTGATACCTTTTTTTTCGGAAAAAGTCACTCTAATGGCTGCCTTTTCCCGAGTAAATCACACACAGGAATACACTATGGATAATTTAGTAAATAAAATTTATGAATAATTTATTTACTAAAGATGAGTGAAAAACTCCAGGTACAGTTTCAAATTCATTTCTCTTTTTGTTCTTTTTTTCAATACTCTCTAATGGCTGATTTTAGAACTTTTTTTCGGCATTTTTTGCTCGATAACATGGGGATGATAGATCCATATATATTACTATATCTATGGTTTTGACATGGAATAATGACTCAAGCGCCACATCGGCTGACTATGCTTTCAAAGCAAATACTTTAATTAATAACTATACGATTTTGTTTTCTCTAACACAGTTACGAACTTCAAGAATTTTTGCTTCCAACTGAAAAACAATAACTTTCTTAAGGGGAAAAAAAAAAAAACTTTTTTGTTAAAAAAAAAATATCCTGATATTCAGTTTTTAAAAGCACCAACAGTTATGTCTTAATGGAGACAAATTGCTCATGGGAAAAAAAAAAAAAAAAAACTCTAATAGCGAAGGTTTTAGCGCTTCGCCATACGTGGATGAATTTTAGATATTCTACTTAAATCCCTTACAAGGATTTTCTAGTAGATTGCTTTTGAAAAAAGTCTTCTGGAATTAAGTGAAAAATAAAGTCCTAGTTGATAACCCCGGTGGAAAGGAGTATAAATCATTTCCTGTCAGCGTGTGAAATTTTAAATAGGGATAAAGATATATATATATATGAATTTTTCAAAAATTAGTTTTTGATTCGGGAAAACAAAGAGAAAAATTTGTTTTATTCAATGAAATGTTTGTTCTTAAGTTAGTTTACTACACTATGAAGCCGATAATATATATGTACAGCTGTTCGGAAATACCTTGGCCTTACCATTAATTCTTTAAATATTGATGTTAAACGTTAATCACATATATACACGGCAACGTTCTGTTAAAAAAATAAGTACAGAATTTCAAGTGATGTGAAATCTTTTCCACACACGCACAAACACCCCCCCCCCCAAAAAAAGTGTATGTATATATATATATATATAAATATATCCCCCTAGGGGGAGAGTTTGATCAATTAAAAGCATGCTTTAACCCTACGCGTATATCTCAAGTCATACGGGGTATTTTTGACAGTTTAAATCATTTATTTTATGTCTTTGCAGTAAGCTTTACTTATGAATTGTTTCACATTAATTAATTTTCTCGTAAGTTTTTCTTTAGTTGTTTTTGTTACTTATTTTCAACTCTTATGACTGAAAACATATATTATAATTCCTTATATATATATATATGTATATTGATATACAGTAATGCTTATCTTCTTACTTAGTCTGTAGTTTGTCTTTATAGTCTTAAAATGCAGGGTAATAAAGTTACGCTAGTACCACACTAGATTATTATAAGTACAGTTGAACCTCGAAAATATGTAAATCTCTAAAAACCGGATATTTTTCTGTTTTTAGTTTTACACTTTAAATAGGATTTTACTGTACCTTATGACTACATTTTTTGTGGAATGCAGTTTAAAATTCTTTTAACTGAACACTGAATACATAAATATAGTCATAATCTTACATATTTTCATACTACTTGATTAAAAAAATTTTGATTGATTAAAGAAATTTTTTTTTTTTTTTTTTTTTTTTTTTAAGAAACAAGTAAGTTAAAAAAACGAAAAAAAAAAAAAAAATTCCAATTAGAATAAAACAGCTTTAAATTGCTAAAATGTTTTTAAAAATCAACATAAAAATTACTTTGTTTCTATACTTTTATTTGAGTATTTTTTAACGAATGAGTAGTTTATTAACAGTTATTTAGTAGGCATTATCAGTTATCTATAACATTTTAGTTTAATGTGTTTATATTTTAATTCTAAATTCTAAATTATTTTAATTTTAAATTAAACCTATCATATTTCTATTTTATAATTTAATTCGCCAATTTAGTCGCCGTTTATTTTCACTAGCATAAAAATTGCCTTTTGTATGCTATTACAAAAAAAATAATAATAATAATAATAATAATAAATAAATTTGAAAAGCTTAAAAAAAAGGGGGAAATTAAAGGGGACTAATGTGCAAGTTTTACCTGACGGGACTAAAGTGAAAGTTGTACCTCAAGGAACTAATGTGAAAGTCGTACCTCACGGGACTAATGTGTAAGTTGCACCGAACGAACAAACTATTTCTTTCAACGAAAATAGCCCTGGACGATAGGTCTAATATATCGTATCATATTATATATCGTATTTATCGTAATATAACTCAATACTTATTTCGCTTCCTTCTTCGACTCGTTTTAATACGCATTTTTTATATGCATGAGCAGTCCCCGAAGAAAAAACATTAAATCATTAAATTCATTTTTTTTACTTACTTTTATTTCATATTATTTCACGCGCACTTTTTATTTCCTAATTCAAAAATATTAAAAAAAACTTTTTCGATATCGTTTGTAACGATACTGATTATTATTAATTTTCTTTTCTTTTTCTTTCAATAATAATAATAATAATAAAAGATTTTGATGAAATTCTGGCAAAAGCAGAATTTAGTTTAGGACGGAGGACTATTATTATTATTTTTTTTTTTTTTCTTCCCAATTATAACATCGCTTTCAAATTATTCAATTATATTTTCGATAAATTTTAGCTTTTGACAAATGTCCAACTATCGAAAACGACAACGCAAAAATCCCAGATTGAGACTAATAGGCCCTCAGTCCTAAACAAAAAAAAAAAAAAAAATTAGTTTTTAATAAATCTCTAAAATCCGGAAAACTCGAAAATTCGGAATCACCGTTGTCCCACCGATTCCGGATTTTTGTTTTTCAACTGTATTTTTATATTCCATTTTTATTTTCATTTATTTATTTTAATAGAACACATTATTTTTAAAAAGCGCGTTTTTATGAAAGAAACCATCTCAAATGCATTTTATTTAATTTATGGCATTGACTCTTAAGTTTATGTTATTTCCTTTAAAATTCTTATATGTAGAACCTGGCGAAATGCACTTTAATAATAATTGTTTCTTTCGATATATTTTTATTTATCTGGTGCGAAAAAGATATCAACTTGCTTTGAGTACTTTTTGTATTCGAGATGCTTTTTCAAACACATTATTCAATTTATAGTATTTGTTTAAAATATCTTATTTCAAGATAGAATCTAATCAAATGCAATTTAATAAAAACTTGGGTTTTTTTTTTTTACATTCTTAGCTTATGTTACAAAAATAACTAAAAAATTTCGAATATGAATTGGATATTTAATAAGGTAAGGAAAATTAAAGTGACATCAACGTTGAAAACGTCAAAAATAAAGAGTTGAGTTGAGTTGTGTTGGTTTAACGTCGTACTATAACTTACACAGTGGTCAGTTGACGACTGTCTGGGATTCACTCGTAGGACCAAAAATAAAAAGTATAATCTGCATATTGAAATTGTGATAGCTTTCTGCATACTACGTCATCAGCATCAAAAACCTACCAACTTTTGGAATACTAGCACTCATGACAGTATGCTTAACACTTAAATGCCGTGTGTTTGCCTTTCGGCAACATACGAATTTTGTCTTCTAAAATACTATTAGAATAATTTTAGAGCTCTATTACGTAATGTTGACAATAAATTACACACTGATAGTATTACTAAATCAATTATCAGCATGTAAATGGCAACACTTGCGCTGTTTAAGAATAAAGATAGTTTTGTTGTTGTTGCTACATGTGTTTTTTGCTTTGCTTAGAAGCTTGCTAATACACTATTTTATTCTGCAATGATCAAGTAAAAATTATTACATGGAAAAGTAAGGTATATATTATTATAGTCCATATTTAGAATTTTATCGAGGAATATTATTTTTTCAATTAAAGCCCAGTGTTGCCGATCGCAAACAAAATGCTTTTCAGCAGTAAACTATACTTAAAAAAATATATATGATTTTTTTAAAGTATTTTTCTCATGATTTATTTAAGAAATGAAAGTCAAAAAACTTTTTTTTTTTTTTTTTTTTTTTTTTTTGTGGCATTCTTAGCGTTAATTGCATTTCAAAAAGGTATCATTTACTTTTTCTTTGAGAAATTTGTATTATTGGAATGTTTTTTAAAACACATTACTTCAAAAATATAAGCCTGTTTCTGTAAATATCTGACATTTCCTTCGTAAAAGAAACCATCATAAGGCTTATCTTACTGGAGACGTTTAAAGTGACAGATGACATAGCCCTGACATATTTTTGGAACACTTTCTAAAATCCCCTGTAAAAGTTTCAGAAAGGCTTCGTTTTGAAAATTGAATGAAAAATAATATTTGCTTAGTAGGGTAAAAAAATAAATCTTCAGGTCTTCTTTTCTTTTAAATATTTTGCCGAATATATATTATGTAAGCAACGTATGGTACAGTCGCTAACAAAAGTATCCGAACACTAGCAAAAATTCCTATATAAAAAAAGTAGAGTTAATACTGTTTTGTTAAATAAATCCTTATCGAATTCTGTTCTTAGACTAAGAACAGGATTCGACAAGGATTTCTTTAACAAAAAAATATTACCTGTACTTTTTTCTTATAGGAATTTTTGCTAGTGTTCGGATACTTTTGTTACCGACTGTAATTACAAAAAAAAAAAAAAAAAATTTCGATGTGGAATTATGATATGCTTTACGTTTTCAGGTACATGAATTTATTTTTTGCTATTTGTAGAATAATGTACATACGTATGTGAGTGAAGGGAATAGTGGCTAAACACTCCATTCCTCTAAGCTCAATTCAATAGATATGTTATGAGTGACCGTCGTACATACTGTGTAGAATTCCATGATAGTAGCACTTACAGCTCTTTTACTGGAACGTAAAAGAATTCTTATTCATTTCGGCATATTGGCTCAAATTACAGTCGGCTGCAAAATTGTTCGAGCACTAGCCAATAATTCCTATATTTAAAAAGTACACTTAAGACTGTTTTGCTAAGTAAATCCTTGTCGAATCATGTTCTTAGACTGATTAAGAACATGACTCGACAAGGATTTATTTAACAAAGCTGTATTAAGTGTACTTTTTTTTTGGCAAGGATTATTGTTAGTGCTCGAATAATTTTGCAGCCGACTGTATGTTTTATGTACTAGAGTTTGAACTCTATATTCTATTAACATTAAATTGGGTAGATTTTTTTTTTTTTTTTTTTTTTTTTTTTTTTTTTTTACTGGAATACAAAATAGATTTTTTTCTTGCATTACCATTTACAGACTTACTTTCTTATTATTATTTTTTTTTTTTTAAGTACGCTAGTTTAAAACAGAAAAATCTTATATATCATTTCTTTGCTACAGCATAGTCGTTACTCAGAACTACGTGCTAACTATATATAGTGTTTTTTTGTGGGTTCACACAAAAGAATTTGGATACATCATGGCCCTAAGTACAAAAATACGAATTTAACGAAGAATTACTGCAACAGCCTATACTTTTCACTCTTGTTTACCTTACATAATTATTCAGGGATTCAAGCTTGTGTAAATTCTACTAAATATCCGTAAAGTCGAGTACGCTGCGGACTTTTTCTAAATAAATTTTATATTTCCATATATCTGTTTAATGTTGGTGCAAATAGTACTGTAAATTATCAGAGAACGATAAATTTATTCTATGAATTTGTCGGTTTATGTTTGATTGCTTTATTCCTTTTTAAGATTTTTTTTTTTTTTTTTTTTTTTTTAAACATCCGAGATTTATTTAAAGGAAAATGTTCCCTTATTTTTTTCTTCCTTAAAATATATAAGCATGTTCTCGTCACTATCTGACATTGATTTTGTAAAGGAAAGAAACCAACTTAAAGCCCCTCTTATTGAAGACACTTAAAGTGACAGCTGACATGGACTGATTCATTCTTTGGACACTTCTTTAAATCCTTTGCAAAAGTTCCCGAAGGGCTTCCTTATAAAATTGAATGAAAAATAATACCCTTCTTGCTTAAAATGATAAAATAAAAAAAAAAGTAATATAAAGGTAAATAAAACATTAAAGAAACCTATTCCAGTCAATCAACAATAAAAAAAAAAATGATTACACTTGCAACGGACCACATGGAACAAACAATTTTATTCTTGTATTCTGATCATAGATATAGTAATTTATATAGATCTATCATCCCCATGTTAACGAGCAAAGATTTTTGATGCCGAAAAAGTTTTTTGGCATCAGCCATTAGAGAGTTAAAACTCGAAAACAGTAATAGAATAGAATGGTAATGAATTTTGAAAATGCCGAAATGTTGCGCGGCTTTTAAGTGTTCTAAAAAATATATGAAAAGAAATGGGATAGGTTAAATAAATAAGTTATATTCAAGTAATTTATGAAAAATATAATTTTTATAATCAGTTGCTTTGTTATTATTATGGAATAATTACTGTTTTCATATTGAATGGAATACTTTTTTTAAATTTCAATATTTTTTAATATTTTATATTAGTAAGTAATATGGAATTCTCAAAATTCTTTTAAATGTAGTGTGATGTATCGTAGGCTTGAAATCATCAAGAGAAGATTGCTTTTCTTTAGAGAAATATTTTTTTTATTTCTCATTTACAAACACTATACGACACAAACACACATACATAAAAGGTAAACGAAAACACGTAACACATATTGCATAAAATGGTCGATAATCTTTGGACCAAAAATAATAAACAAAAACGGCACTCAAGCCAGGCACCCGCTATTCTCGGCGTTGCATCATTCCCTTCTCTAAAAAACTAAGTCAAAGTCTCTCTTCAAATCGAAAGTCTTTTTCGTCTGCGCTGAACAGACAGCGCCCTCTAGTCGGTCTAAAAGTCATTACAGACCTCCTCCCTTCAGGGGAGAAACTTTTCACTATTGTAGAGGGGAAAGTTTGGTTAAATAATACTTGATTAAGATAAGTCTATATTCCAAATCAATAGTCACAATGTTCAACATATTGATTCATTTTCTAAATATCGTAATCTGTTTAAAACAAGAGATAAAAAAAATACGAGCAAGCACCAATTCTATGCAGAAACAGTACCTGGTTATATTTAAATGCACCAGACTTATCCCTATTTTAGATTAAACACACTAACTTATTTTAAACATATAAAAAACATATACCAAATAGAAAATTAAATATTATTACACACAATATACTAGAGACACTAAATAGATATGCAAAGTTAAATATAGATAGTGAAAACAAATTTATACCACACACATATATAGCAATAATTAAATCAATACGATATATATAGCAATAATTAAACAAATACGATATATATAGCAATAATTATACAATTACATAAACTTTTTTTTTTTTTTTTTTAACTAAGGGATAAGACTTAATCTATCAGCATTCTGAGATTGTAATTCTATACACTAATCAACCTCCTAATTAAATAATACTGCATAGAGTTCCCAAAGTAAAAGTCTGGGATTTGGTCTTTTTTTTTTTTTCTTTCTTTTTCTCAGGAATATGAATAGCTTTGTACAATTACGACTAAATAAGTCAGGATTGCGAGATAAATTCTCCTTTATTTCTTCAAATGCCCTTTGGCAAGAGCTATTCCAGTCAGTGGATTTTAGAGTCCAATCCTTTAGTAAGTCTGACAATAAAGTTGCATTTTCAGAAAATTCAGGAATGCATTTTCGATAGTATTCAGCTAATTTCAAAAAGGCTGTCACATGAGTCTTGGTAGTATGAGACGAAGAATCTTTTCTGACTCGAACTTTCATTATCATTTCACTTGGAGTTCTCAATCTCTGGCCCACTAAATGTCCAGAAATTTTCACATGAGCTCGAGTAGTTTGACATTTAGAAGATTTGATATGCAACTTTGTAGCACTCATTTTGAAGGAAATGTCTTTTACATGTTTTTTTTTCTTGCTTTAGGAAAATTGACGACTTTCTCACTATATGGCACTGGACACTTTTCACTGTGTTTCAATAAATTTGCCATTAGTTGACTAGAATCTTTAGGTAGATTTTTCAAGGGACCCAAAGTAGTTGCAGAAAGTTTTTCCTTCAAGTAACTTGTTCCTTCAATTGTTTTTCATAAATTAAGCATTTTTCAGATAATTGCATAAGATCTAATTTATTCTTCTGTAATTCAGCTGTCAACTGATCCAATTTAGCATTAGAAATCTTTTATTTCTCTTCAAGAATATTAAACAGGTAATATAATTTGGAATCAATTGTACTAATTTCATTTTTTTCTTCAACAAGCTTTTCATTTTTAAGAGAAATTTCATTTTCTTTATCTTTCATTCTTAAGAGTTCTCCTTTAATTATGTTGATTTCATTAGACAGCTTAAAATTTTCAATTTTAGTATTTTCCAGTTCTTGTTTGTAATTATTTCTTTCAACATTCAGACTTTCTAACTGGTTTAGAAAATTCTTCTTTTCACTTTGTGAATCAAGACGAAGAGTTTTTAACTGATTTTCAAACTTTTCTTTCTCTTGAATTTCTTCATTTATCTGCTTTTGATATTCTAAGCATTTTTTATTCAGATAAGCCTCTATTTCTGCTTTTAGTTTTTCCATCACAAAATTAGAGTCTTCATTTTTCTGTTTAAGGTCTTTTAAGGCATTATTTAGTTCCGAAATATTTTTCGTATTGGGAGTACAAATTAATTCGGTCCGTTTTTTTTCGTTAAAAAAACATTTTATTTATTATCAAAATGAAAAAACATGTTATTCAAAGTATTGTCCATCGGTAGCCACAACTTTTGTCCACCTTTCTGGCAATTTTCGGATTCCATCTCTGAAAAATGAGTCCTCTCTGGACGCAAACCATGAATCGAGCCATTCTTGAATTTCTTCGAAAGAAGTGAAGCGGTGTCCAGCCAAATCGTGATGCATCCGTCGGAACAACCAATAATCAGAAGGAGCAAGGTCTGGCGAATACGGCGGGTGGGGTAGGACCTCCCATTTCAACGTTTCCAAGTAATTTTTAACGACAATTGCCACATCGCTTTTCAACGTCGCGCGGTTTCAACTCGTATGGGACCCAATTTCCTTGCTTTTGAACCATTCCCATTTTTTTTAAGCGCACGGAAATTGCGTGCTGAGTGACTCCCAACGATCCTGCAAGCTCTTGTTGCGTTTGGCACGGATCTTGATCGAGCAATTCCTCCAATTCGGCGTCTTCGAACTTTTTCGGCTGGCCCGGGCGCTCATTGTCTTCGACACTAAAATCACCATTTTTGAAGCGTCGAAACCACTCTCTACATGATTTATCAGATGGCGCAGATTCACCATAAACTTCCACAAGCGATCGATGCGCTTCAGCGGCACTTTTCTTCCAATTAAAAAAGAAAATCAAAACTTCCTGCAAATGTTGTTTCTTTAGCACAAAACTCGACATATTGAATGCTCAAAAAACCAATGTTGTTGTATAAAACTCGAAGCTTCGTTGACTGAATATGGTTGACAAAGGTCAAACCTTTCTAACAATGCCAAAAACATCTATCATTATTCAGTAAACAAATCAGCCAGAGCCATCTATTGAAAACGGACCGAATTAATTTGTACTCCCAATAGTATGTTTCAACTCTTCAGTAAGTTTTTTATTTTCAAGAAACAGTTCTTGTTCTTTAATTTTTTTTTCTTCCATTTCCCCCTTCAAACATATAATTTCATTTAACAATCCGAAATTTTCAGTTTTGAGATAGTCAAAATTTATTTTATCTTTCAGAACAACTTCATTTTCTATTTTATTTTTATTTTCTTTTATATCCTGCAGTTCTTCAACAAACACTTTTGGAGAGGTTTTATTGAGTTCTGGCCATGAAAATTCTGGCAGGATTTCTTCTACCTCTTCAGTTTTCTTTTCATCTTCAGATTTGTTCTCAATCAACTTTTGGTCAAAATGAGCAAAATCTTTATTTTGAATATTTTTCTTCATCTTTAAAAGTTTCTCAGGAGTTCTTGTTTGTACAGAATTTAACTTAGACACTTGTACATTTTCTTTTGATTTGCAATTTTTGAACATTGCAGCAGTTTTATTTCCTAACAAATACTTGTCACCATAAAAAGAATTTTGTAGGACAGCTGCTTTAGTTTTTAAGTGTCCCATTTTACAATCCAATTCAATTTCTGCAAGTGGTAAACAGATTGGATCCATTTCTAATGGATTTCTAATATACACTTTCTCATTTGTGTACATATGTGGTTTCACGTACTTGCTGCTTATCAGATCACATGAAGCACCCGTGTCTCGAATTATTTTCATCTCAACACCATTCACTTTACCTATACTAGTATAAGGTGTCATTGATTCATCAGAACCTGCCTCAGCTATAATATGTGAGATAAATTCTTCATTTTTCTTTAATTTATCACACTGAGGTCTAAGATGATTAGTAGAACCACATTCATAGCAACGAGCAATTTTTCTTTTATCAAATTCTTTATTTCTCTGATTTTCTTGGGATGTTTCGGGTTTTGCATGAAATTTCGACTTGACATCTTTGTTATTATCGTTAGACTTATCATCACATAAGTTTTCACTTTGGTTTCGAAAGCTGGGAAAGTTCTTTTTGGGCAAATCCCTCCTTTTGAAACTTTCTCTTATACTTTCAAATTCATCTAATTTTTCAGCTAAGTCTAAAGGTGTTGTAAAGGTAAGCCAGTTTTCAAAAAAATGATCTCTTACATCAGCAGGCACTCGAAACTTCAACTGCTCAATCACTATTAGGTCTTTCAGCTGTTGAAAATTCTCTATCTTTAATTCTGTTAGCCATTCCGTAAAATAACTAGAAAGCTCTTGGGCATAATTTCTCCAAGATTTTTCGGACGATTTGTGGTGCTTATAAAAACATTGTTTCAATTTTTCACTATTTAATTTATATCTTCTCATAATGATATTTTTAACAAAATCATAATTTGTAGCATCGGCTGGAAACTCTCTGGCCAACATATTGGATAGTTCTGGCGGTAAAACTGCTAACAGGTAGGCCACCCAATCCTTTTTTGGAACTCGTGCCATCTCCGCTCTTCTTTCGAAATTTATTAAATATAAACCCATTTCATCATGTTTTTCATCAAATCTTGGGGTAATTTGCGGTAACTGAATTCTTGGAACCGATTCAGTCACCTTTTCTGGTTCTAATATTCTTTCAGGAATTTTTCTTGAATTTTCTAATTTTTTTAATTCAATTTCATATTGTTGAGTTTCTCGGGTCCTTCTCTCCTCTCTTTCTTCTTGTCTTATTCTCTCCTCTTCTTGTATTTTTTTATCTTCAAGAAGCCTTTCCAATATTAATTTTACCTCTTCCTCATTATAGGACTTGCTAGATAAAATTAATTTTATGATGTCGATAACTCTACTGGAAGTATCTACTTCGACACCGATTTCCTCACAAATTTGAATCAATTCATGTTTTCGAGCTTTAGCTAAAAATGCCATGTTTGAAGACCTCAAACAAAACCAGAATGCTCTCAAAACGATAATAAGATATAAAATAATCAGATTTTTTTTTTTTTTTTTTGGTACTTCTTTTTTTAAAAAAAAATCAATCAAACACCCAAAAAAAAAAAAAAAAAGATTATAAGGGTAATTAACCTTTATAATCAATTAAAAAATAATATCTAATACAGTTAATGGTATCTGTACTTATGAAAAATACCTTATTTTTCTCTATTTAAGAGAACACTTTTTTTATATATATTTTTCTTTCATAAAAAGAAACACTTTTCTTCTTAAAGAACAGAAAATATTAAAAATTTTCAGTCACACAAATTTCTTTTATTAAATAAATCGTGTATTCAAAAAGAATACCCAAACAAAATGTTTAACCAAGTATGTTCTCATACCAAGTACTACCTGTTTCCTACACAATCATTATTTCAATTCAAAACAGAAATAAATTAATTTATTTGCAAAACTAATTGATTCTTTTTGAACACATATTTCTCAGGAAACAGAATAATTAATATTTTTCTTCAAACCAAAAAAAAATAAACAATAGTTTCGTTTTCAAATCGAAACTCTTTTGCTTTATCAAAAAAAAGAGCAATATCAACCAAATTAGATTTAAATAACATAAATTACCATAATCATTAATATTAATAACTAAAATGAACATCTAATCATTAAACATTTCACTAAAATCAAAACGAAACCAAAATGTTTTATTCCAAACCAAAACAGATTCATTTTACATGAAAGCGAAACTAAATTCTTTTTTATTTTTATCCTTCATTCACTCTTTGTTTACCCATTTATTTTTGTATTATTAAGCAAAGAAATACCAAATCAATAAAAAGAGACAGAAAGAAAAATAAATCCAATAAAATATCAGAAATAAAATGACCTGAAATGCACATTAATATGAATCATTCAACATTTTTATTCTTTTTAATTCGATAATAAATACATTCTTTTTTATTTTTTTTATTTCTCAAAGCCCTAAAAAAAGAATATCTATTCCTTATTTAACTTTAATTACAGAACAGATACTTTATTTCAACTTGTTCTCAAAATTTGCAATTCCGTTTAAAACCGAAATTCTTTTCAAAATGTACTTAGTCTATAGTAAGTTTTTTTTTTTTATTATTATTATTATTAGGAATATACCATTAAACAAAAGAAAAAACATATATATTCATTTATTTCTCACTGATTCATCAACTTTACTTAATTTCTTTTCGAAATACATCGACCAAAAAAAAAAAAAAAAAATGAAAGATTTTTTTTTTTTTTTCTTTTAACCAACGGATAAATCAGTTTAATATATATACATTTTCTCTACAAATAATAACTTCAAATAATCTTTTTATCAAATAGATAGGGATAAGCAGTGCTATTTATATTTCACGATTAAATACATAATGTGAATTTAAGTACTTTAAAAAAAATATATCTTCTCACGTCCTAATACAAGGACTGAGCTGATTTATTATATTATTTTTAAATCAAGGCACTGTTTCATACATAAAGGCACTTACCCCTTTAGTAGCGTGAATTCTTGATCCCACCGCTGCCACCATAACACTAGACTGTGATGTATCGTAGGCTTGAAATCATCAAGTGAAGATTGCTTTTCTTTAGAGAAATATTTTTTTTATTTCTCATTTACAAACACTATACGACACAAACACACATACATAAAAGGTAAACGAAAACACGTAACACATATTGCATAAAATGGTCGATAATCTTTGGACCAAAAATAATAAACATGAACGGCACTCAAGCCAGGCACCTGCTATTCTCGGCGTTGCATCATTCCCTTCTCTAAAAAACTAAGTCAAAGTCTCTCTTCAAATCGAAAGTCTTTTTCGTCTGCGCTGGACAGACAGCGCCCTCTAGTCGGTCTAAAAGTCATTACAGTAGCTAGCAGCCGCGAAAGTTTTAATGTATAACTAGTATGTCGTTGCCACTACATGACTTTCTTCCATATAAAATCCTATGCAAATTTACGCAATAGAAATAATTTATTAAATTATAATTTATTAAAAATATTTTTCATGATGAATGCAGACGATTTTTATCTCAAACAAGTATAATAATAATAAATGCCGAAAGAAAGACAGTTTTGTGCAGACATGAGTATACTAGAGTTTTGTTAAAAAAAAAAAAAGAAAAAAAGAAAGAAAAAGGAAAGGAAAACGAAAAGAAAACGAAAAGAAAGAAAGAAAGAACAAGAAAGAAAAATCATGCAGAACGCATTGATTAGTAACACTTTCCAACTGTAGAGGTATAAACTCCATTTTCAATAGAGAAAGTCTGATAGTGAACTTGAATAATATATTTCAATTTCATTAACATATTGTCTACAGTAAAGGTATGAAAATATGGTTTATAGAAATACCTCTCATACAACACAATGCTTTGAAATACTTTCGGGTGTCCCTGTATACAAACCAGTAGAGGTATAAACTCCATTTTCAATAGGGAACGTCCGATAGTGAACTTAAATAACATATATCAGTTTCAAAAAATTCCATAAATATTTACGGGAGTTAGAGCGTGGTCAGACAGACAGATAGACAAACCGAAGTCATAAACACTTTTCAACCTTGTTGGAAAGTGTTAAAAAAGGGTATCTGGAGTCACTAAATGGAAATATTTTTAAGTTTATTTTATGATTAAACCAGAATAATTGATTGTATATAAGTTCTTGTATACATATGTTTTGTTAACGCAATGTTAGTGTTTTTATCTAATGAAAAAAGATAATACATTTCAAAAACTTAATATTTCTTCTAAATAAAAAAAAAAAAAAAAAAGAAAAGAAAAAGATAATTTCATAAAATTTAGAATTAAGTAAAAATTCGATACAACATTAGAATTAAGAGCTTTTTGAAAAATGGACTGACTTTGATGCATAAATATAATAATAGTGTACTAAATGTTAAATAATATATCAAACTTAAACATACTAAGTTAAAATTTAAAATGATAATAATTTTACAAAATCTGTCTAATGTTAAAGGAAATCTGGTATCTAGGTTATTATGTATTAAATTGTTTATTTATAACCATAGGTATAGTAATAAGACATAGATTGATCAGCGAGAGGGAAAAAGTGAAGCTTTTTTTTTTCGGGAAAAGTCACTCTAATGGCTGCCTTTTCCCGAGTAAATCACACACAGGAATACACACGGATAATTTAGTAAATAAAATTTATGAATAATTTATTTACTAAAGGTGAATGAAAAACTCCAGATACAGTTTCAAATCCATTTTTCCTTTTATTCTTTTTTTCAATACTCTCTAATGGCTGATTTTAGAACTTTTTATCGGCCTCAAAAATTTTTTCTCGATAACATGGAGATGATAGATCTACATATATTACTATATCTATGTTTATAACTTGGATCGCGCCTGCTTCCACCCTTAAACCATTTCTTGTCTTTTTATTTTAAAGCAAGTTTAAGTATTCTACGCTGATTTTTAAAATCGTTCAATTTTTTGTAACATTATAGGCTATCAATAAATGGGTAATTATGCATTAATCTGTGCATGCATATTTTAAAACAAGCCTGCTTTAATCCCATTTCTTAAATGCATTTTTATTTTTATTAGTAATTATTATTTTAAAACTATTCTTTCGTTCAAATTGTCTAAAATTATTCTCTTTTTTTTACATCTCTTGTCATTCTTATTGACTTTGTAAATTTCACGTAGGTAAAAATGGCAACGACTTTGTTTCGAACGAACTTTTTACAAAATTATCCATAAATGACAAGTCAGTGAAATATGATTTTGTAAAACATGGAACTGTTTCTGGAAAGAAATGGTGACAGGTCTATTCTAATGGAGACAAATGATGTAAAAGCCCTTTTATTAAAAATGCCTTAAGCCAGTGTACGTGGATAATTTTTTGAACATTTTTGTTTAAATCCTTTATATGGGGTTTCCCAAGAATCCTTTAGAAAAATGGGATTTGAAGTAATATCTTATCGATGACACGGGAAATAAATCATATTTTTCCTCCTCTCCGCTGATTTAAATATCCCTAATCTTGTTACGAAAGAATTTTCTTAAAATCTGCCAGGAACATTTATGTATCATCCAGAGTTCAGTGAAATTTTTGCTGCGTTTGTTGCATATTATTATCCATATCTTATTATTTTTTTTTTAAACGTAACTTTTGAGTGGCAACAAAGTGAACAAAAATTTTCAGTCTTGGAGCTATGCCATATTTTCCTTCCTCTTTTTTAGAACGAGTATGTATGCTTTTATTTTTCGTGTAATGTATTTTTAATTAATTACTGTAATTTTTATAAGATAAGCTGAAGTTGACATTTTCTGTTTTAAGCCTACTACGTTATACACATAAAAATATACATATCTTAACTAAAATGCCATTTTTAATTGCTTTTGTTGTTTGTGTTGCATTCTAATTTTTCTAAGTAAATATCATTTTAATGGACGCTGAAGAAGGAAAAGTTTAGATCTTGGAAATAAGCCAAAAGTTTATTTTTCAATGCTTTATAAAAAAAAAAAAAAAAGTAGAGCGTAAAATCAGATATATGTTTTTTAATTCTCTTTTAATGTTTGTTTAATAAATTTCCATTGATTTTTCGATAATATTCGGATTACGAGGTCTATTGTTTGACGTACATAAACATAATTTTATTTTTTTAATTGGGACAATATTTAACTGAAAATTATTTTTAATTTATGTCTCATTAATTATTCTTAACTCGACAAAACAATGTTTTATCTTTTTGTAAATCGACCCGAACACGCAAAACAAATATCAACCTCTCGAAGTTTATTTAATCTCCTTAATAAATAAATAAATAAATAAAATAAATAATAATTAAAATTAAAGAAAAAATTGTGTGACTCCATTTTACTTTCAAAAATTAAATAATTAACGATTGTAAAAATAAATTAAAGTAAAACAAGTCGTTAAATAAACAAAAGTGAAAATTATAATAAGGTGTTTAAGTATTTTTCTCACTTCTTCTATTTTACACTATTGCACTTCAAATAATTTTATCTTATTAATCACAGTGATAAAGAATTTTTTGTTGTGTCCCTTTAAAAATCTGCCAGAGCTAGATGCACCAATGTCAATAGGGTTCGTGTTACTGTTCGTGACCTACAATATGTATATAAATTTTCAGCTCAATCGAATGAGGCATTTAGACGCTATCGCATTTTAAAAAATTTGGGCCCATAGACCATAATGATAAAAAATTATTCTTTGTGTCCTTAAAAAAAAAAAAAACTATAAATCCTAGATTTATCAAAATCTTTAAGATTCGTGCTTTGGTGACCTATAACATGCGTGCAAACTTTCAGCTCATTCGAACAAAGCGTTTAGGTGCTATCGTGTTTACTCACACATACATACATCATCGTAAAAATAGTAAAAAAAAAACTCAGGGGAGCTCAAAACGTATAGAAACACCAAAATCTCAGAGTCGGATTTTGTACATGATTGCAAACAATACTTTTCTTATATATGTATGTTTGGAAAGTAAAAGTTGAAGTGTAAACTAAAAATAGTATATTGTGGTCAGCACTAGAGATGCTAAACTTCCGGAAATTTTGAGGCGGTGGTGAAAAGCTAGTGCTTTTCCGGGGGTTTTCTTAAAAAAAGTAGGAAAAGTGGAAAAATTAAACTTTACGGATAAAAATAGGGTCTATCAATAGTTATAATAACGTAGAAAATATAAAGTGTTAAACATTTAAAAATACGCGCAATCCATATTATAATTTCTTAACAGAAATATACAAAAAACTTTTACTGTTAAAAATAGAGCCTTTCTCTTTCAAAACTGCCAATACCTTTCCTTGTACAAAACACCAAAAACTAGTCAAATCATCATTCAGCCATTAATTTTGCGTAGAGTGTGCAAGTGCATTCCTATGGAATGTTCATTTCCCAGTAGCATTGATTCAATGAATTTAGATAAGAATTAACCCAACAAGAGCAATATATATATATATATATATATATATATATAGGAATAGATTATTAATGATTAAAATAAATTATCAATGAATAAAATTAAATAAAACCCAAAAAAACATTGAGGGCTTCATCAGGGAGGCCCCTCATTGTATGGGTGAAAAAGAAGTTTCTGAAAGGACAGTAGCAATTAGCTAATAACTATCCTTAGCCCCTACTTCTCACCAAACAGAAAACCACCATTAACTGAAAAGAAATCTGACATACATATAATTTTAAAAAATCCAAAAACAATTATAAAATTTTTCGGCCGACGGGGCTACTCGTCGGTACTTAAATATCGCCCTTAATTTAGGAACCAGAACAAACCGAAAGAGGAAAAAATTGGAAACACTCGGTTAAAAAACGAGACGGGTAACAGTTAACTTGCAAAGTTTTTCTTAAATCTCCAAGAGAAATCTTCATGAGAAATCTTCTCATCCTTTTATGTTTTTCTTATCTTTAAATTCATAAATCCGTTACAATAGTTACCTATATATATATATATATATATATATAATAGATATCGTAATAAGATTAAATCATAAAATTATATATATATATAGATATATATATACACTGATGGAAAAAAAAATCCCAACACCAGAAAGGAGCTGTGCTAGATAAACGAAATTTGGTAGGCGTGTTTATACATCTGAAAGATGACGTCGATTCAAATTTCGAGCTACGCGCATAAGTGTGGCGCTAGTAGGAGACTATGAACATGCAAATGAGGTTTGCTTTAAATAAGCGCTGTAAGGTTCGTGATCGTTAATTACAGTTGAGATTTGACGTAGTGGGTTCATGTTAGTCAAGGATGCCTCTAAGAAGACGAAGAAGCCATTATCAACAGCTCACTGAGTTTGAACGAGGTCGTGTAGTAGGGCTACGAGAAGGTGGGTTTTCTTTCCGCGATATTGCAGAAAGACTTGGCAGGAATGTATCCACTGTGCATGAGTGTTGGCAGCAGTGGTCAAGGGAAGGTACTGCCTCAAGAAGACCGGGTTCCGGGCGGCCACGTGGCACTACTGAGAGGGAAGACCGCCGTGTTCGGCGTATGGCTGTGGCTAATTGTACTGCGTCTGCAGCTGAAATTCGAGCTGCAGCTGCAGTTGGCACCACAGTGACACAACGAACTGTTACAAATAGGTTACTTCAAGGACAGCTCCGAGCCAGACGCCCTGTAGCGTGCATTCCACTGACTCCAAACCACTGCCGTTTGCGACGTGAGTGGTGCCAAGCTAGAGCTCATTGGAGGACGGAGTGGAGATCTGTTGTGTTTTCTGATGAAAGCCGGTTCTGCCTTGGTCGCAGTGATAGCCGTGTGTTGGTTAGAAGGAGGCCAGGTGAACGCCTGCTAGCGACCTGTCTGCGGCCTAGACACACAGGGCCTACTCCTGGAGTTATGGTTTGGGGAGCAATTTCGTATGACAGCAGGAGCACACTCGTGGTTATCCCACGCATCCTGACTGCAAATTTGTACGTCAGTCTAGTGATACAACCTGTTGTGCTACCATTCATGAACAGCATTGAAGGGGGTGTTTTCCAACAGGATAACGCTCGCCCTCATACCGCTGTTGTAACCCAACATGCTCTACAGAGTGTCGACATGTTGCCTTGGCCTGGTAGATCACCAGATCTTTCTCCAATCGAGCACGTATGGGACATCATTGGACGACAACTCCAGCGTCATCCACAACCAGCATTAACCGTCCCTGCATTGACCGCCTAAGTGCAACAGGCATGGAACTCCATCCCACAAACTGATATCCGACACCTGTACGACACAATGCATGCACGTTTGCATGCTTGCATTCAAAATTCTGGCGGTTACACCGGTTACTAATGTTCCAACATTTCACATTTGAAATGGCTCTACCTGTGATCTGGAAACTTTAATCAATTAAATATGTTACCTAGACAAATGTATTGCTGAAATTTCATTACTGTACAATAATTTTTTCTTGGTGTTGGGATTTTTTTTTTTCCATAAGTGCATATATATCGACACGAACCCGATTTCTTTATACGCGAAGCCCAAAAACTAAATAAAATTTAATAATTCATCTGAAATGCGAAATTTTTTTAAGTTATAAAATAAAATAAATTTTCATTGTCACAAAGTTGGTAAACCATCAAAAAAAAAAAAAAAAAAAAAAAAAAAAATTAAAAGTGTAGTTACTGGTACACTAACAAGGAGAGGTCACGACATTTAAAATTCAGATCGGGATGAAATTGCGCAGAATAGTAGTATACTATGAAGGTAACAACGTATTAAAGCAGTAGTGCGTACTAGCTGCACGATTTCGAGAAAAAAGCCTTTAAATTTTCAGTAATCTTTAAGTACAAGTTATTTCGCAAACGAGTCAACGTTCCAGTGGCGTACAGTCGGCAGCAAAAGTATCCGAGCGCTAGCAATAATCCCTGTCTTAAAAAGTACACTTAATACTGCCTTTTTTAATAAATCCTTGTCGAGTCATGTTAGTTCTTAATCAGTCTAAGAACATAATTCGATAAGTATATATTTAATAAAACAGTTTTAAACGTACTTTTTTTATGTTGGAAATATCGGCTGGTGCTCGGATACTTTTGCTGCCGTCTGTACTTGCTGGAGCAAACGGCTGCCACTCAGAATAGCATTTTTTGTGATTCTAGCATTTTTGGATGAAATACCTTATACCACAAAGCAACAAAAGCCCCATAGAATTTCATGGGAAGAAAGAAAAAATGAATTTGACTTATATGTGAAGCCTCGAGCATCAGCAGGATAAGTTAATGTTAATGTATACCTTAACGGCCCTCTTCACTCAACGCCGCCGGAAGCCGAAGCTAATGTTATTCTATGGGAATTTAATTTTTTATATTTTATTTCAAAGCGGTAAAATACAAATTTTCAATATGTGAAATTATTTCATTTTGTAATTTCAAAATAAAATATTAAAAATTAAAAAAAAATACATTTTTTAAAAATGTCCGTCAATTTAACAGTTTGGAATTTTCTGAATGTGAAAACAGAATTAAACTAGTTTGCATAGGTGGACTCTGCTCAGTTCCCCATCATATTTATGTTCTCATAAATTTTTAGTTAGAGACATATAATCATTATGAAATAGTAATAAAATATCTTTCAGCATATCACATAATCTTAATAACTTTAATAAACTTTATTTCCAACGTTTCGATTAAAATTCATCTTTAACCATCTTCAGAGAAAAATGTTTAAAAATCACAAACATAGACAATTTAAGTCATTCTATGATATCACAAATACAATTTCAAGGAAATTAATAGATGTTTTAATTAAATTTTACATCTATTAATTTCCTTGAAATTGTGTTTGTGGTATCATAGAATGACTTAAATTGTCTATGTTTGTGATTTTTAAACATTTTTCCCTGAAGATGGTTAAAGATGAATTTTAACCGAAACGTTGAAAATAAAGTTTATTAAAGTTATTAAAATTATGTGATATGCTGAAAGATATTTTATTATATTTTATTACTATTTCATAATTATTAAAACAGTATAAATAAAAGTGGAATAAATATTTCTGAACATATAATCATGTTAAAAGAAATGAATTTGACAAAAGCTTGATACAGTGACAGAATGAAAACCCTCCTAATAGGCTATCCACCGTTCACTTCGATATATTTATCTTATTCTAATCTATTAATTTATTTTATCAGGGTTAATTCCGTTGTTTAGTTTTCATGCTACAATTTCCAATGCAATAATCCTCAAAATTCATATTTATATGAAAAATTTACAATTTCGCTATGTTGATAAAATCGTAAATTACGAATATTTTACGAAATTTTCCTATTAGAATATTTGTATTCAATCATGTTCAAACAAATATCATAAATGTAATTTTGAAATTGTCTAATGTATTTATGATCCTCAAAATAGAAGTTTATGCTTAAATTTGCCTTATTCTGACATGTCAAGTAAATCGTAAATTTCAAATAACTTACGAAATTTTTAAATTGGAAAAATCATAGTCTATGATATTCATGCCAGTATCCTAAATAATATTTCGAAAGTGGTTTGACATCTTTACAATGAAAATATTCCTCAAGATTTACGTTTATGTGAAATTTTGCTCTATTCTGCCATGTTAAGAAATTCGTAAATTTCCAATAACTTACGAAATTTTTATATTGGAAAATTCATAGTCATTAATATTCATACCAGTGTCCTAAATAATATTTCAAAAGTACTCTGACATCTTTACGATGAAAATATCTCTGAAAATTGACGTTTATGTGAAATTTTGCCCTATACTGCCTTGTTAAGAAATTAGTAAATTTCCATTAACTTGCGAAATTTTCAAAGTAACATATTTATAGTTACTGATGTTCCTTCCGGCATCAAAACTAATATTTTAAAACTGGTCTGACATTTTTACAGTAAAAAGTTTCCATTTAATGCACGTGTAAGTGAATTTTTGTCCTATTCTCCTATGTTAAGAAAATCGTAAATTTCTAATAACTTACGAAGTTTTTAAATTCGAATGTTGCAAATGAATGAATAGGGTTCTTGCCAGTGTCGAAAGTAATATTTTAAAACTGATCTGACCTCTTTGCGACAATTTTTTCTTGAGATATCGTGTACACAGACTAACAAACTAACGGACTAACGGACTTACACACTAACAGACTAATAGACTAACAGACACCCTACAGACAGACACCATAGAAATTTTGTCATTTTCGGATTCCTCACACCTGAAAACGTGTAAAAAAGTCAAAAAACCGAGGTCGGAAATTTCCACGATTACCTAAGTTCCCCATACCTATAGTATGGTGGGGAACTAAAAATATGTATTAGTTAATAAGTTATTTGTAAAGAAAATTTCCCCATAGAATAACATTGGCTCGGGCTTCTGGCGACGGTAAGTGAAGAAGGTCGTTAAAAATCTAAATCCTTACCTATCAGATATTGTCACCGTAGATGTTAAACTTACTTTTAATATAATCAAATTAACTTAATATTTAAACGAAAATTTTTCTTATATAATTTAATACCTACTGCAAAGTAATTCAGTAGTTACCGCAATGTGACATTTTCTTTGACAGCATAAAAATGAGAAATACGCGAAGCATCTGCGAAGAGTTTCATTACCAGAAACTCAGAGATTATTTTTTGTTAGAGAAATATTCGGCAGGATGTAATATATTGCCTGAACTATAGTAATTATCAATCGAACAATTCAATGCCACTGATGAATCGAACCTACAGCTTGAGAACCAATGCATTCAAATGGAAATAGTATCATTATGATCAGATATAATGACTCTGAGTTTCATTACTAGAAATGCAGATTTTTTTTTTTTTTTTTTTTCGTTAGAGAAATATTCGGCAGGATATAATATATTGCCTGAATTATAGTAATTATCAATCGAACAACTCAATGCCACTGATGAATCGAACCTACAGCTTGAGAACCAATGCATTTAAATGGAAATAATATCATTATGATCAGATATAATGACTCTGAGTTTCATTACTAGAAAGGCAAAAATATTTTTTTTTTTAGAGAAATATTCGGCAGGATATTATATATTGCTTGAATTGTAATCATTATCACTGGAACAACTCAATCTCACCTATGAATCGACCTTACAGTTTGAGAACCAATATATTTAAATGGAAACAGTATCGTTTTAATCAGAGATAATCTTTGGGAAAAAATAAAATAAAATTCTTTCACATCTATGTGTTTTGTATCTTTTTACGATATTTATTATCCCGTTTTTTTTTTTTCCCACAAGAAATTCCTTTTTATCCGGAGTACAGCGTGAATGATATCCACGACAACCCCCCTATTTTGGTCACCACCACCCTTTATCCACCCCCATCCTCTTCTGTCTATATATTTTCAACTACCATTAGTGAAATAATAAAATACGGCAAAATCCAGCACCGCTGTCGTAACCGAATTTTCAACTTTTTTTTCTTTCTCTTTTTTATTCTTATTATTTTATTCTTCCTTTATTATTATTATTTTTTTTTCATCGTCAGTTCTTTTGTCACGATCGTATGTTCTTTTTCTGTTTTTTTTTCCCCCCCTTCCTTTCTTTCTTTCTTCACCTTCCTTTTATTTCGTTATTTATATACATAATACGTTCTTTTACGATCGCTGGTCAGTGGGTTTTATGTATGGAATCATGAAATGACCGTGTGTGCGTGTGTGTTTGTCCAACGCATAAAAAAGTTTGTGTGTTATTTGTTCTAGTTCTCTTTTTTCTCTTTCGATATAAAGTTCAGGGAAAGAGAAATAAAGTTTATAGTGAAAAAGTAATAAATTGTTTTTGGCAAAAAAGGGGCATCGATTTTATATTTCCAGTGAAAGAGAATTTTTTTTTAGGATAGATGCGATTTTACATCTCTATGATATATTTTACTAAGATTTAATAATTGGTTTTGGGGTAAAATGTACCATCTTTTATCGTATCTGATTTTTATGTATAGTTTCTTAAAAATAATGTAAAATATAATCAAATTATTATTTCAGAATGAGAAAGATTTTTTTTTTTTCTTCCGAAATAATATGATTCAATCAATTTTTCATATATTTCACCAACATTTCGTGATAGATTTTGGGGATGAAAAATGCCATGTTTTAGGTACAGTCGGTAACAAAAGTCTCCGAACACTAGCAAAAATTCCTATATAAAAAAAGGTGCACTTAATGCAGTTTTGTTAAATGAATCTTGTCGAATCCTGTTGTCGAATCCTGTTGTTAGTCAGTCTAAAAACAGTATTCGACAAGGATTTATTTAACAAAACTGTATTAAGTGTACTTTTTTTACATAGGAATTTTTGCTAGTGTTCGGAGACTTTTGTTACTGACTGTACATACATTTTATTTTAGGTAAAGACACAAGTGCTCGTCTCGTCACCCTTAAAATCTGCTCCAGTATTTGTCACCCTCACAAAAGACATGTTAAAGTAAACATTAATTAATATCTATGGATTTGAAATCACCGGCAGTAGATTCCCTATAACCGCAGAATTTAGCTCGAAAGGATATTAAAGTACTGGTGCAGATTTTAAGTGTGACGAGAACTGGTGTCTTTACCTTAATTTCTACAAAATTTAACTGTTTTTATGTTGTAGAGTGACATAGCTCTTCGGGGCGGGGGGGGGGGGGGGGGAGAATGATTTAATAACACTGCTCTGCAAAAAAAAAAAAAAAAATTCAAGATTTGATACCATTTATGCTGATTTTTATGTAAAATGACCTCCTGAATCCGAATATGACTCCCATTTTGCCTAGTCACCCACCATTTCCTAGATACATCACGCCCTCCCTCAATTTCTTTCCCTATTCGATAATTTTATGAACATGAATTTGATTTGAAGAATGAAAAATAATTATTTGAACACCTAAGAACAAAAATATATAAAGTTTAAAAAATAACATTAATAACAGATTTTAAAAAAGTATAAGATATGTAATGCGTAATTTCAGTGGCAAATCCCCCTCACCCCCCCCCCCCAAAAAAAAAAAAAAAAAAAAAAAAAATCTTGTCGCAAATGTCCATGTTTTCGAATCTTCCAACTCTGTAGCCCATCAGAAGATATTTAACGGTTAAAATAATCCTCCCCCCACCTAAAATTCAAATTTATAGTCATAAAATCACCAAAAAATGTTAAAATAGGGGGGCATTCCTAAAAACAGTGGGTGATAGGGCAAAATGGGCGTCCTATTCAGATTCAGGAGGTCATTTTACATGAGAATATGTTGAAATGATGTCAGAAGCAATTTTCATGCCGAGTAGTGTAATTTTCTTACATACTTTACTAACATTTTATATTTGGTTTTGGTGTAAAATAAGCCATCCTTTGCACCATGTTAGTTTTTTAGGTATATTTATGATATACTTTTCTTTACTATCATTTAGTAATTGTTATTTGGGTAAAATGTACCACTTTTTATCGTATTAGATTTTTATGACTATTTTCTTAAAATTAACGTAAAATTTATTCGATTTGTGCGTATATTGTGTTAAAATTAATGTTAAATATGATTAGATTTTTATCACAGAGGAAAAGAAAAAAATTTCGAATGTTTCAGTTTTTGGTATACTTTACTAACATTTTTTTATTGGTTTTTTGATCAAATGTGCCTTTAAAAAAAAAAAAAAAAAAAGTGTTTTTTAGGTACTATTTAATTAATATAATAATTAATATTTTATTAATTATTATATTAAATGTTAAATATTTTATAAATTATTATATAATATATTAAATAATATATTGTTTAACTAAATTTACGTTTCATATTGTCGAGTAAAAGAAAACTTTTTTTTTAGCAGGATATGATTCAATTATTTTCTAATATAGTTCATGATTAATCTGGGTGTAAAATAGACCATTATTTCAGTATGTTAATATTTTTGGTTTATTTTGCTAAAGGAAATTTAAAATTTATTATATTTTACATTGTCGAATAAACGAGAATTTTTTGGATAAGTAGGTTTATGATATATTTTAATAACATTTTAATAATTGCTATTTTGGTAAAATGCATTTATTATTATTATTATATCAGATTTTTAGGCATATTGCCTTAAAATTAATGTTAAATATTATCAGGTAATCATTGTAGAGTGAAAGGGAATTTTTTCGAAATAATCATGGTTTAATCTGTTTTTCATATACTATACTAACATCTGATGATAGTTTTCGGTGATAAAACGGGTCTCTTTTTTACCGTGTATTTTTTTAGTTAATAAAGAAATTTAACCGCTTTTTTAATGGGCTCTTCTCACCGTCGTCTGCTCAATCACGTGATAGAGGAAAACGAATAATCGAATTCTGAGAATCGAATTCAATTAAATATTGTTCTTAAGAACAGATATGTTAATATTTAATATAAAATAAAATAAAAGTAATATTTTGCATTTGTAAACAGTAGAATAATTGAAGAGCTTGTTTCCAAAAGGCGTTAAGTCAAAAATTTCAAAAATTGACTTTTCGATGCAAAAGGTCGCAGCACACGTCTAACAATATATTTTCAATAAGTAGAAGTTCCAAACGAAGTTTAGTCATAATGAAAAAAGAAAGTGAAATCCGTGTTTTTTTCCAAAAAGAATTAAGTCACAAGTAAGTTTTGTGCCAAAAGGAATTAAGTCAAGTTTAACCAATTGTAGCGTGCCTTGAGATCATGTGGTTTGTCTGGCCGTTTGTGAAAAGTCAAAAATTAGGAAAAGAATGCACATTGAGATAGTTTTTTTTTTTTTTTTTTTTTTTTTTCCCACAGAAAAATATAAAGAGGAATGTACTTGTAACCTTTATTATAATTTGTTTGTAAAAGATTTTAATCTTGGTTTTGGAACCCCGAAAAAAGACATTTGTTCCTTCTGTATTAGGAAAAAAAATACAAATGAATTCAGAAAAATGTACAGAAAAAAGAAAAGACCCTGTTAACCGAACTTTTGATTCATAAACACCGGAGCAAAAAATTTTATTCACTTTTAGGGGAAAAGCTTATAGGGGAACATGAAATTACAATATGTTTTGACCTGATGCAAAATCGGGAATTATCCCAGATATAAAAATTATACCTTGTTAGGAATGCTTTCAGCAGTGGCTGCTCAAAAGACCTCACCTTCGCATACTATTTACCAGTGTGTGGTCACTCCTACTTACCAGCATATAGAACATTCGGCCGAGTGGAGACTAGTTTAAAGAGAGTGGATACAATTTTACTCTCTAATGAATATTTTGGACATTTCTCTAAGGTTGGAAACCTTTTCGAGTATAAAAAGCAGTGGAATATTTTAGATTGGAAAAATTTTGCGCATTGTCGTCTGAAAAGCAAACAAGGGTTTTCGATTTCAAAGGCAAAAGTACTGGAAATTACGAAGCGAGATGTGGGAATCAATGTTCGTTTTGCCGTCAAAAGATCCTGAAACGATGGAAAAAAATCTCCCATGCTCCCCTTCTGAAAAAAAAAAAAAAAAAAAAAAAAACAATATGAAACAAGCAAAGAAAAACAGATGTTTTAAAATTACTTAACGCTTCGGAAATTAACAAATTGCACGAATGTTTTTATTTTTATGAATAATCTTGCAACGATACTGCTAACGCTAACATAAGTGAAAATAATGATAAAGATGGAGAAATAGAATTTGTAAATGAAGATTAGTAGTAACTAACTACCTTCCAAAATTGTGTAGCTAAAATGTATGCTGTATTTAGATAGAAAAAAAAATACTTGTATAACTTTCAAAAGGAAGTAAGTCATTTCATTTCGTTATTTGTTTGTGCCAAAAGGGTGCAAGTCATAGTTTTGTTCCAAAAAGGGTTAAGTCATTTTTTTCTTTTTTTATTTCTAAATAACTATACTGTCAGGATTTTTTTAAACATGTAGTTTAGTGTTATTATCATCCATAGATTACTGGGAAAAATTATCTTTTACTTAAATTCAATAATAAACCTTAATCCATCGCTTAACCTTAACAAAATCGCGTTTTTTCAAGAACTGAAAAAAATGACTTAACGCCATTTGGAAACAAGCTCTTCAAGTGTATTTGTAAATTTAATAATTTTTAAAAAACATTTTATATTTATTTATTTTTACCTGTAAGAATCGATTTTTGTATGTTTTTGTGTAACTGTTACATTAACTGATCTAGCAATAAATAATAGCTTGTTCTTGTTGAATGTTTATGGATTATAATTTGAAATTTTAAAATGTTTTCATTTAATTTAATTGCATAAAGGTGTTACAACAAGTGAATTAACTTAGTTACTGGTCTAAATGGATTTACGCAGTACGATATTGCACTGTCACTGATTTAAGTACCAAAAATCAGAGTATTTAATATGTTCTTCATGAACATCAATAACTAATATAAACTAAATGATGATTGTAAATCTATACAGCAAAAAAAAAGATGAGGAATAATGATATAAAATGGATTAAAAATGATGATGTATGAAAAAATAACACAGATTAAATACGATTGATCAAAAATAAGAATAGAAAATATGTTATTTCAGCAATCGCTCTAGATAAACAAGACTTCGTCTGCTATTTGTTTTTCCTCTGTCATGTGACCTTTGACGTCAGGTGAGAAGAGCCCATTGTAGACTGAATGAAAAAGAATTTTTTCGGAAGGATATAGTTTAAATAGTTTCACATATAATTTGCTAATATTTCTCTACTGGTTTTGGTTTCAAATGGACGACGTTTGGTTTTTATATGTACGTTTTTTTTTCTAAAACAATTGTAAAATTTAAATCGATATTATATTATCGAGTGAAAGAGAGGTTTTTTTTCGAATAGATAAGATTTAACGTGTTTATCATACACCTTACTAACATTTGGTAGCAGGTTTTGGGGTAAAATGTACCATCTTTTATCATATCAGATTTTGAGGTGTATATATTTTTTAAATAATGTAGAATATAATTATGTTTAAGAGAACTTTTTTGAGACAACTTGATTTTATCAGTTTTTCACATTCCCCAATAATATTTCATGATTCGTTTTTTGGGGGTAAAATGTGTCAATTTTCATTGTGTCACATACAGGGTGAATCAAAAAGGACTCCCTTACTTTCGAATGATATAATTGTGAAACAGTCAGAAAAAGGAAGGTGAAATAAATGGTATGTTGAATGGACAGGTCTGGAATTTGTTATACATCCGTTTCCAGAAATAGTTCCAAGAATTCCTAATAGGTGGCGCCACAAACACCCGAAGCTTCAGATAGTGTTCAGAAATGCAGAAAGTTCATTTGTCAGTCTGTTTCATTGTTCACACGTGTAAGGGAGTTGTATCGAATAAATTACCAAAGGAAATTGAAGAACATCATGTCCTTGGAGATCATGATTTTGGTATTTCTTGGAACAATGTGTTTTTATTGTACTGGAACGCCACCGATTACGTCTGACCATGACAAGGCGAAGCTTTCAACAAAAATATTAGTATTAAAAAATTTCCAGACAAGAAAGCAAATCGTAATTTATTCATACAGAAAATTCCAGACCTATCTGTCTAACATACCACTTGTTCCACCTCCCTGTCTCTCACTGTTTCTCTGTTATGGCATTGAGGTTTCCTTTCCGAAATTTTTTGTATAAGTACATATACATATTTAAATTAATGTATCTTTTTTTTTTTTTTTTTTTTTTTTTTGAAAAGAAATAATTTGAACACTCTCTCGTATATTTTACCAGAGCCTCCTTAAGTAGATGCCTTCCACGCGCGGCGAATCTCAATGTTAAATTAGGCAACATTTAAAAACAAAACTAACGCTAGGTGACAGCACCTACGCAGAGCAACAATTTTCTTCTGTTTCATAGACAAGTTATATTTTTCATCTAAAAATCTAGCTATTAATTTCAATTTAAAGTCCAAAATTGTGATGTGAAAGTGCTTTATCGTAAATATTTTCAATAAAATATTCAAATATTTATATTTTAAAAAGTATAGGGTATAATTTTCTTCGAAAGTGGACAAGACCTATTTTAGCTTTTCAACTAATTGAATTACAACGTATCAAATAAATAACACCTTTTTTTTTTTAATATACTATTAATTAAAAAACGAAATTTAAAATTAAATAAGGAAAAACATGGCATATCTATCACGCGATTAAATTATTCTTTATATATTTATTCAATAAAAATTTCAATTTTTTTTTTAAATTTAGATACCAGATGAAAGTTTCGTTTATATAAATTAAAATCTCTGAACTTTAAATGAGTTTCAGTTCAGAATGAATAATTTATAATGATAAATTATTAAAATCATGTCTTATTTTTTTTTTATTTTATTTATTTATTTTTTTTTGGTCATGTCCTTTACGTTACATTTTTACCTTATTTGGTGTGAATTATTTTTCTTAAATCGAAAATTTTATATTATTTATAAGAAAAATTGACCAGCACGTTAACAAGATAAGTTAACATTCAGCAATAAAAATTGGAGAAGAAAACAATCTGTTGTCTAGTCCGTCAGAAAAAGTAAATAAATAACCATTAAGATTTAAATTTTTAAAATTAAGGATTTCTTGAGTATAAGTTTTCTCTCGCACAAAGTTTTTTTTTTTTTTTTTTTTTTTTTAAATTCAAGATTTTATTAGCTCCACCAGTTCCGAGAGGTATGCTTACCAAACTGATAGACATTTTCGAAATAAAGTTGTGTTATATTTACATGTTTTGCGGTCTCCTGAAACGAAAAATAATGTTTTTAGCGGTTGGTCTGTGCGCGTCGGTTTGCCTATCTTGGATATACTTGGAAAATGCTGAAAGTGTATTTCCTTTTGTGTTAGGTGTTTTTCATATAAGACTAAATTTAAATGCACAATCTAATGTGCACATAGTTTATTGAAAACATACAGGGCTATCCAAAATTAAGCTAAACGTTCTTTTCTGTAGAATGTAATTGACGGAAGTGCTTTGGTACACTTTTTTATGTCGACGAATACTGTTGAAGAAGGAAAATTAATTTTTCGAACGTATAATGTAAACAAAGTAATTTTTTTTTTGAAGTTCTATTTTCAACTCAGGTTTTTGAATAAAGTCACGTTTTGAGGTTCCCTGAATACAAAAAACTTTTTTTTTTTTTTTTTTTTTTAGTTTTTAGCGATTGATTTATATGCATATTTATTATCAGAATAACTTAAAAACAAACAAATGCAGGAAATTCACAATTGCATTTTAAAACTCGTATTAGGTTTCAATTTGAAAAAGATTGGCAAATTTAATGACAAATTAATAACATCCTTGAAATATTTTTACTTCCATTACCCTACTACCGTAGGTAATGAAAGTATTGTGATCGGTCCAAAAATAATTCGATATCGAGCTTTCCCCTGATTTATATTTAGCCAGTATATGTGTTTGTGTGTATATACATGTGAGTGTATGGATGTGGGGATATTTTTCATTTTTCTGATAATTTTTCAAATCAGTACTCATGATATTTAATTTTTACATGAATTTTTAATTCAATATTCCATTTCTGTGGTAAAAGGTTAATAAAAGTAATGTTTTGAATCTTAAAACTTAATATTTTTAAAAAGAACAAAAGTAGAAATAAAAATTTTCTATTTTTTCTTTTCAAGATTCCCAACACTTTTGTTTCGATTTAACTGAAATAATCAAATTTTTATACGCATTTACACAAGTCTTTAAAAAACAGTGGTATTAAAAAAATATAAATCAATCTTGTTCCTATATTGGAGTATTTTATAGTTTTATTCATTTTATGAATAAAACTACAAAATACTCCAATATAGAGTGAGTTGAAAGTAACTAAGAACAAGTTATTTTTCTGTATTCCTACATCAATAAATAAAAATTTTATTTCATTTTGTAATAAGCATAACTATTTTTATTTGTTAAATCTAACTTACTAACAGAAAGGTGTCAACCCTTCGAATTTTTATATAATAATTTCTTTTAAATTTATCTTCGTCTTAATCACACAATTTACGATAATAAAGAAAAATAATGTTTTTTGTGAAAAATATTATTGATATTCAAAAATCCGGAGGGTTGGTAATTTTGCATTAATTATTTATGCAGTTTACATACCTTGTCTGGAAATATTTGGAAGCAATTTTTTACGCTGAATTCCATTGCTTGGTATTTCGTGGAAACATATTTTCACGGCTACTGTCTGAATTAGAAAATGGAACGACGCAATACACCATATTATAAAAAAAAACTCTCACATTTGTTAAATTAATAAAACATAAACCAGAACTCATGAACTCAATTGAAGCTCAATTGCATCGCGCTCGCGGGAAATAAACATAACTTTACGTACGGTATCAAGCGCCATCTACTGGCTATGTTCTTCTTGTACTGTTGCCAAGTTTTCGAGCGACTCGCTAGGCATCTACTTAAGGAGGCTCTGATTTTACTAACATTCATCATGGTAGTGTTTTAGGTGTGATTTCTAAAATAATAGATTTAATCAATTTTGCTTTGTCGAGTGAAAGAGAATTTTGTCCAAATATGATTTGAGCAGTTTTTGATATATATATATATAATAATTACTGATTGAAAATTGTTTTCTGAGTAAAATATTCCATCTTTTACCGTGTAAATTTTTTGGAGATATATTTCTCTTAAAGTTTTGTAAAGCTTAATCTTTTAAGGGTTTTTTCCCCCCAAGGTAATAGGATGTCATAATTTTACAATCATTTGGCACGAAATTTTAAACAAGTATTTCTGAGTTATAAGGAATTAACAAAAGGCTATCAGTTAATATATATATATACAGTGCAACCACATATACTAAAACTAGCAGTGAGGACGCGTCCAAAATGTTGGAGGGATGCCAGCTTGACCGACAGTTTGAAATTTGGAAAGAATCCAGCAATTCCGCGCTCTATTATTGCTCATTTTCTCTGAGTCAGATCACTGTCACCCCTATTTTAGCATTCGACTCGATGAGTTAACAATTGCGTAGATGTTTCCATGGTTTCATGAAAAGTGGTCGAAGAATAGATATAGACAGAGAGATACAGCGGGGAGTTTATGGAAGTGGCGGTAGCCCCCCCCCCTTAGAAATGCATTTAGTTATCTAGCGAGTCAATCATCTCTCTCTCTGTCTCTCTCTCTCTCTGTCTCTCTCTCTCTCTCTATATATATATATACATATATATATATGTATATTTTTTTATAATATAGAATAAATAAAAATGATCTGCTGAGTAAGAATGATGCAAATAAGACGTTGAAGCTCCTGATCTGCAGATCTATTAGTTTATTATTTCCTTCAACGTTCAAGACGTTGTTTATTACTCCTGAGGATATATTGGGTACATTGTAGTTGAGAATGTATTCACTTCGGTGCATAGCTTTATACCTTCATGGAATGGTGATGAACGATTTTGTGCAAAGCATTTGCCAAGGATTCAAGAGAGATTCATACAGATTTTGAATTATTCAGCATCATTAGTGTTTTTTTTTTTTTTTTTAGAAAAATATTCATTAACCGATATTGAAATGCCAGATAGATGACAGTAAGCTGTTAGTAATTATGACTGTTAAATTTTTCACAGTTCAAGTTTTGCTAGGTGAATAGCAGCATTTTAACAAACTTCCGATCCTGTGCTGTAAATCTAATAATAAGACTACGCGTCATCTTGATATTTGCATTTACGACCATTTGTATTTGTTATTATTGTTATTTGTATGTTACTTTTTAATGTGTTGTTTGTATGTACATGTATGTTAAATTATTCATGATTTGCAATAATCTTTTACAGCTTCAGAATAAACATACGGCTTGGCATTGTGCAGAATTTAAAAATGGAAATTAAATAAAAATAAATTACATTTTATTGGGTTGGTGCATAATATTTGAGGTTTTTTTCTCATAAATTTTTAATCACTATCGAAACACTCACTCACCTATTTTATTTTCACAAATTTTATTCGGCACCATTTCATTAAAACGTCTTTAAATTATTATCCCAGAACATATTGTTCATCATCTACTTCAATTACAGCTGCCCATTTGCTTGGCCATTGTTATGTGACATTTGTCGTCAGAGCCCCTCTTTGGAGGTTAAAATCGCTCAAAATTGCTGCATAGTGGTGAGCAGCCTCCTTCCGTCTTTGAATCTTTGAAACAGTCGATCAGACGGGAGAAAAAGGTTTTGTTCTTATAGAGGTAATTCACTCTTTGGCGCCGGCCACCAAGTCGTCCAAGTCATCGTAGACTTTGTTTACAAACCAATTTTTCAATAATAGATTGGTGTGATAGTCAGTAGGCCCTTCTGTGCGAGAACATGGAAATTGAAGTAGTAGTGCCCAGCCTTTATCGATGATAGATTTGACGACATAACACTCAACATGTGATAGAGCATTATCGTAGTGGAAGAGAATATGGTTCTTTTTTGTGAGGTGTTTTCGTCTCGATTGCAGCGTAAAGGTAGTTGCTTTAGAAAGATGTCGCTGTTGATATTGAATTTTCGTTTTTCATTTCTTTCGAAATAAAACCACTGTTGACACTCATCGTCGTCTTTCCACCGGTAAGAAATCCCATTTGGGATGATTTCCGAGTGGAGGAATCCACTTCTGCTTCTGTCTCAACAAACACACCACATTGTCTTTTTATAGTGGACTTTTTTGGTATTCTTTTGGGTGTAACACCTGACGATACTCAAACTTTCTTTCTCTTAATGTTCTTGAAGAGAAGACACGATTCATCCCAAGTGATGGGATTCGGTAGAAACAAAGTTTGCTCGTGTCGCTGCAACAGATCAGTGAAATTCGGCCACTTTCGGCTTTGTTGTTTTCCGTGACTTTGTAGAGACCCATCTAGCTAATTTTCATATTTTTCCGAGATTTTTGCGAACGAACGGTGATATAATTTTTTGTCTAATTTTTTTATGTCTTCAGTCATCATTCTTGTTGTGAAGCTTTCGATCTCATCATAGCTGCCGAAAATGCAAATGCCTTGTTGTCTAAATTTGATGTTCGAACTCTTCCTCTGTGAGGTTTGCATTGTCCGATCTAGTCTTCTTCAACCATTTTTTGACTTGGCTTTTGCTGATTCTTCCTTTTCAAAAAGTTCGTTGAGATCGTGAATGTACTGTGGTAGAGCATAATATGGCAAATATGAATATGAATTTTCACACACATTTGCCCTATCTGAGAAATAAGGATTACTTTTATTTTAAAAAAGAGCAAAACTATGATATTTTAAGGAAAAATATGCCGATAAAATATGCCTTAATAATTATGCAGCAACCCAATGCTTCTTCCATTATAATCCTGAGATTAAAAATAAAATACGACCACGTTGATGCCAACATCTGTAAATACAACTCGTCCTGCAAACATTTTGTATACTATTAATTGTATTTTATGCTTTCATTTAAAAATTTCAAATTACATGCACATTCTTCTAAAAATCGTAGCAACTGTTGATTATTTATTATTATGTTTAATATGTGCTTCATTTTTTGTATATTCATTTTTTTTTTTTTTTTTTTTTTTTTAACTGGCTGGCTTCTTAATTTTGCTGTTGACTATCAAATTTGAGACAATCTGCTAACAAAGACGCATTGATTTCACTTTTCTTTGATAATCCAACTATCATATAGTGTTCTTTTGTAAAGTAGAGCATGCGCATCTGGGGTTTTTATTTTTGATTCTCCACCAGGGAGCTGGTTATATGTTTAATAACTTCATATGAGAGCCTAAAGTAAGGACTCTTAAAAGATTTCATCTTTCATCTTTAATAGATTTTTTAAATGTAACTATAGATAATTATTGTACCCTCGATATCTGAGTAATAATAATTCGACTTAATTGTCTGAGATCTAAAAAAATATCGAGGGCACGAGCTGTCAAAAGCAAAGCATTTGATAATAATGTTGCACGCTGCTGATAGTTTTGTTTATTAACACACAATCATATAAAATACTCGAAACCGTATGAGATAACAACGTGGCTTTTTAATCAGTGTGTAAAATATGAAAATACTTTTCTGAAGCAGCTTATGAATCCAATAAACATAGTGGATCTGTGACTAGAAATTTTTGAAACGTCTCATCTAAATTTGTGACTTGACATATGTGTGACATTTAATGATCCGTTTCAGCTGTAGAACGCTGTATCAAATTATTCGAGGAGCTTCATATACCATTTATGAAGCTCTGTGCATAGCTAAATGTAGCGTATTAGACGCAGTCAAATCATGTTATTAAGACTACTTTAGTTGTAACACTTTGTTATTCTTAGTATTTGAATATATTTTTAAAATACTTATAGCGTTTTACGCTTAATTTCAAAGCTATGATAGATTGCCTGGCTTTGAAATTGACTGTGATAATAGGTATACTTATTGACTTAACATTAGTTCATACTTTCACAAGGCTTTCATGGATTCAGCTATTCTGAATTTTTAAGGAACGATTTGGTGCTATCTCCATAGCACATTTTCATAGTACTTGAATATTTTATAAATACTTATTGTATAGTATGTTCTAATTTGAGAAGTGTGAGATATATTGCCAGGCTTTAAAAATATCACTGACCAGTAATACGAGTAATAAGTGATGTCTTATAGGACGATGCTTTTAAAACTCTATCATAGATATGTTCTTTCAGCAGCGCTTGGATTTTAATTTACGTTTAATTTACTCTTCCATAGTACTACTATTGCAATGTAATTTGAATTTTTTTCTTTTCATTTGGACTTTATCAAAGTTGAAATACTGAATGAGAAACAAACGGATTTCCAGTTAATAAATCAGCTTTTAATCACAGATATTTTATATTGATTATTTATTCTCTTTATTCTAATTATTGCTGCTCTTTTGTTCCATGTTTTAAATTACCACTTTATTTTGTTTAGCCGTCACGTGGCGAGTGGATTTTTTTCAAGTCTACAGCTATGTGTGATTTTAAACTTTATTGATATAGCATTATGAGTACTTATAAATTATCATTATTTATAATTATTGTTTACACTTATTGATACTTTTTTTTTAATTTAAACTGTATAATTTGCTCTTAATTATATATATTATTTTCAGCCATTATTTGTCAGTTCTAATGGCTTAGACTATTATTTCAGCATGATTCTTGTATTTTCACTAGGCACCTATTAGCCTTAGATTATCCCTTGATTTAGATATAGTTATTGGTTTATAGAATTGGTATTTGATCAGTAACTGATTGAAGGTCAAGATATTTACCGGTATTTGAAATGAATTTGTGTTTATTTGCTTGTCTATGCATAAGAAGATATTGTAGGATTTGGGAATTTTTTGTTTATCAGTTTTTATCCAAGATGCTATGAACTTGAATACTATGAACTTGATTTTTAGACAATGTCTCTTATGTATATGTTACAAAAATTCTTTTAGGAATCTTGTTGCTTAACTAGTATTTTGTTAAAAGAGTAGACTATTTACCGGTTTTGTTCGAAGTAAATTTTTGTTTACTTGTTTTGCTGTGCATAAGAAGAAATCTCGGTATTTGTGGGAAAAAAAAAAAAATATATCGCTTTTTGTTGAAGATACATGTTTTATGAATTTGATTTGACTGTTTTAAGATATAGTCTCTCTATGTATTTGTGTAGATATTTGTTAAAAAAAAATTCTATGAACTGTTTATTTGAAGAACTTATACATAGAATTTGATGAAACCTCATATTCAGTTGGGTTTGGTATAAATTGGTCACGATTAAATTTTGACGGATATCGTCTTCTTGGTGTCACTGCTATACTGTACTTTTCATAATTTTTGTAATTGTCCTTTTGTATTTATTGAATATAATAGTATGAAACCTCATATTCAGTCGGATTTGGTATAAATTGGTCATGATTAGATTTTGACGGATATCGTCCTCTTGGTGTCACTGCTATACTGTACTTTTCATAATTTTTGTAATTGTCCTTTTGTATTTATTGAATATAATGGTATGAAACCTCATATTCAGTCGGATTTGGTATAAATTGGTCATGATTAGATTTTGACGGATATCGTCCTCTTGGTGTCACTGCTATACTGTACTTTTTATAATTTTTGTAATCGTCCTTTTGCATTTATTGAATATAATGGTACCAAGCTGATGTATAAGATAATAATTATTATAAACAGATTCATCTTCGGTTAAAATCGATCAAATGGTAACGATTGTATGTAACGCTTTTGATTTGCTTTATAGCTTTGTCTCAACCATTATGTCATGGAACCATACAGAATTTATTATGCAAAATGGATATTAGATGAAACTGATTGGATTTTAGTACATATCACAAAAGGTGGTTTTACAATGTTTTATTTTTTAAGATTTGTGCCAAGCAAGCTTTTTTCAGCCTTTATAATAACATGGCACAAAATCTGATGCATAGAATGATTATTAAGCAAAGCTGTACTGATTAATTATTATTTCGTTTACTTTAAATTAAAGTACTGCCGCGTTAACCTTTTGTGGTGAATATTAGAGTTGTTTCTTCAATCCTTTTTGGTGAAATTGAACCAAATTTATATTTAAATGACGTACTCTGAATGCTGAAAATTATAAAGTTTATCCATTAAAATACTATATTAGTATGATATAGAATATAGTTTTGTGGTGTATATTGTATTTTCGTTTATGTCTGACAAGGAGTCATAAGTTAATGTCATAGCTATATTAGTATTTAATTATAAATTTATGATACTGTGGCTAATTTGCCTTCAGTACAATATAAGACAGGTTATGAAAATTAGAAATGAAACTGTTTACGTTTCATTTTGCGATATTTTTTATCAGTATGTTGTTTGTGTGGGTAATATTTGGGAAGTTTTTGAAAACTGTTCGTTGTTGCTTGTAGCTAATTCTGACGACCAGATTTATATTTGGAAGCATGGACAAAAGTATCAAACAACTGTTAACCCCTAGAATTAGATTTAGCTTAACTAAACTTATCAGTCTTGCGAAAAAAAAGTATATATATATTTCGTTAACAAAATTTAAAATGTGTTTATAGTTGTTGTGTAGATTCTATAGTTTTATATTGCTAATGTTCTTCAATTTTCTCATGCAAGCTGTTATTGTAGAAAGGTGCGAGAAAGAAGATATTTTCAATTGTTTTGTAGTCATTAATCCCTATACAAATCATTTAGATTACGGATATGTTATATTAATAAGAAAAGAAAGGGTCGTAGTATTTGGTTTGGAAGTAAAAGACAGGGAAAAAAAGTCTATAAAGGGGTATAGGCAGATTAGGTGCTTTAGAAGGTTCAATAATGAATTCAAGAAATAAATATGGATGTGAATTTTACCAGCGGCCGATTGGCGTAAAAAACTTTCTTGTTTCGATACTGTATATGTAAATATAGGCAAAAATAAGCACATTTTTAAATATTATACGTGTTAGAAGCAATCTCCGGGAACGAATTATATACTTTTGACAGACGGTTATTTACTTTCTTGACTACTCTTTAATGCTTTCCTTTTATCTGTTGCAGACATGGATGATTCGCTGCAGTGTGACGTCAGTTCCGCCCCTTCGGATCGGGCTAGCAGCACTTTGGACACTATTACGGATACCACGGAGGGGGGCCGATGTAGTGGGCCTCTCGACTCCGCCCTGCCTAGCGACAGTGACCCCAATCTGGAGGCTAACCACAGTTCAGAGGAGGAACTTGAAGTCATCAACTGCGGGGCTGCCCGCTGTCCTGAAAAACGCAAGTGGTCCCAGGCCAACACCAGCCAGCAGCGGCGGTTGGCGGCGGGCTCTGCTGCTTCTTCTGATGACGAGGTGCGAGACCTAATGTGTGCTTCAGCCCCTGTTGAATTCCGGGCCTCTCCACCGGCCAACGTCCCCAAACCCAGCCGGTCGCTGTCCCCGCCACCCAAGCTGTTCCACCACGACGCGATCCCACCGCACGAGCTGTGCGCCCTAGCCTCGCCCCGGAAAAGGCACAGGCGCGCCTTGCTCGCAGCCGCAAGTACAAATCCCGACGCCGTGCACCGGCCGTCACTGGACTTCGAAAAAATGCAACAGGTAGGTCAGCAATCTTCCTCTCTTCGCTATACTCATAAGACTGAGCTCGTCACTGCCCATTATCTAGACTGCCATCTTCCTCATTATCTTCCATTAACAATAGTTTTTACTTAAGCTGCACTGTCCATTGCCCTTACAAGTAGTTTTATAATAACAAATTCACTATCTTTGATCTCTTTTAATATCTCCTTAATGTGTTAGATTTAAATTTTCAAACAGTATGATAAAATTACATAATTGTACACGATTCGAAATCTGATATACGTTGTTAGGTAGCAATAAATTACCTTATTATTCTTATATTTAAGAAGTATATTAAAAATGTATAATTTCATATATATATATATATATATATATATATATATATATATATATATATTATATATATATATATTATTGATCAACCGTTTATCACTTTGTATTTTTTATGTTGGCACATCTCTACCAATTTATTTTGTCTGACAAAGGAACTCAGTAATCTTTTAGAAATTACTGTAGTGTTTTTATTTATTTATTTATTTTGTGTTATTTTCATTTCTATATGTGTTGTTATTTGTATTATTTTGATTCTATTTGCTCAGTTGTTGCACTGAAAATCGTAAACGTTTTAGGTGAATTTTTTTTCCTCAATATATAATAATTCGTTCATTAAAAAAATAAAAAAAATAAAAAAAAAACTTTTAAAATTGCAATTTTATCTAATTAAATTTTTATTGAATTTGAAGGAAAAAGATATTTTACTTTTCATTGAAATCGTAAATGAAATGTGAAATCGCAATGATTCAATGGTGGAAATTTGGCACAGATCTCATACCGTATTTATGAAACGAAATTTTCTTCTTAAACCAACGATTTTATAAGTTGAGAAATTTCTTAAACAAATACCGGTATGAGTTCTGCACCAATTTTCCACCCCTGAATCATTATATGTGGATAGTTTAATTCTGATAAATATTCCTGAAAGCATTTCACATGTAGCTGTACGAATTTTTCTCTAATAATTAATCTTTATTTCCTGATGCCTGTTATGATTTGAATTAGCATATCTTGTCAAAAATTGTAGTTAGGAGAAAAAAAATTATTTACAGTGCTTTAGGCAGTGGTACCAACAGTAATTGCTTCATGTACATTCACACTGTAAGCCTTTGCATTTCTATGATTATCAGCGCAGAGAAAATTTAGGATTTTCATTCACAAAAAAAGAAAAATACAGTACCCGCCGCTTATTAAAATCACATTCGTGCTGAGGAAAAGTGATTTTATTAAGCGGCTGATTTTTGTATCCGGCGAACGTTCCTGCACTCAAGAAAAAGGTATTATTTACCTGAATTTGAAAATAAATTTCAAAAGGTACCAAATAGTGGAACTAGTAAACAATAGTAATTAATTTTTAACGGATAATTAACTGTTCCGTGAAAATAAGTGAATTAAACACATCCTAAGTTCTGATGCGCTCTCGACACTTTGCTAAAAGTTCACGTTTTTCTTTTAAATTTAAAATCTTTCCGTTTAAGCTTCTTGCTTCTTAGTTATTTCAGAATAAGAACTAAAAATTGTCTTTTAATTAATCATTATGAAATAAAATCACTTGCGAACCAAATCAAATTTGTAACTTATTACCGTGGCTTTGAAGAAAACATTATTTACATCTCTAATATACATTTTAATGTGTTTAAAAATTTAATTCCTTGAAATTATTACTAAGACAAGTGATAGGGCGTGTTTAATTGCTGTAAATGTAAAATTTAATATTGTAAATGTAAAATTTTCGACAAAGAGAGATAACGGTGGGATTGCTGTATTTTATTTTCTATTTTATTTCAAAAATAAAAAATCACCGTGTAAATAAAAAATTGTTTAGCGTGCATAAATGATTTTTTTGCTGCTGAAGAGATTTTTTTTGAGTTTATTAACCGGCGATGCTGATTTTATTAAGCGGCGGTTATAAAATTAGTTTGCATCGATTTGATTCCGGTCCTGGCAATTTGATCAGATTAAGCGGCTGATTTTAATAACCAGTGATTTTATTAAGCGGCCGTTACTGTATATATATCTGTAGTGATTTTCTGAGCAGTGTCTTTTGGAACATTTAAGCTTTACATTTATTGCTTAAATTTTGTGACAAATGTTTTTATTTAGTGTAAGAAAAATCACATTTTTCGTTGCTGTTTTATTAGCTGTTTTGTAATTAAAAGTTAAACATAATCCTATTAAAAGAAGCTGAATGTTGAGAGTATAACTATTACAAAGAAGCAATACAAGTTTGTTGATGGAGATATTCCAAAACCTCTTTCGATGGCATAATTGTTTAGAGTGTGAGAGGAACAGTACGCATTCGGAATGCTTAATAAATAAATTTATAAAAAATTACATATCCCCACTGAAGAACACTCGAAGGACAAAGGGCAAAAGTAATATAGCTTAAAAATAATAATTCATAATAATAATACCACCACTGCAGCAAGTTTCTCCCTCACAGTGGAACGATTAAAAAAAAATAAAAAATAGCAATGCCTGAGGGTAACATTTTAATAAAGTACAAAAGAAAATTATTTTCGCCGAGGGAACTTTCTTCGGCTGTGAGGTCACTTAAACGTCTCCAAGAGTTAAAAATATTGTATAAATTAGTAAGCTGAGAAGACTTTTTAAGAATATATACCAGTTAAGATTGCCGTTTAGAGTACTAATTATGTATGAGCTCACAAGCAAGATGACTAATACAGAGGTGCCAACTTTTTAAACTTTTAAATCAGACTTGACACCAGTATTTTTAAATGGAATATGTTGTATTTTCGACGATTAACATTAACGAAAACAGCTACAAAAATTTTCCGGTTTGAAGTCTCCCTTGAAAAACGGGAGACTTGGCACCTATGCCAATATATATTTGCGGAATTGGCACAAATTAGTCATTGATACTTTGAGTTTGAATAGATAAGCTTTGAATAAACTGTGGCCAGTAAGGAAGGCACATGTGTATTTCGTCAGAAAATATTCAAAATTTGTATGTGTAACATCCGTTAGGTGAATTGGTGTAGTGCTTTAGTCATTTGGTTAACAATTACCCTCTAAGTTTCTTTTTTGTAAAATTACTGTGGAGAGATAATGAGCATTCTGTTGTGGTGTGTTTGTTTGTTTCCCTTGCAAGGCTAACTGCAATTTCGTTGCCTAAAATTTTTGTATGGGCAAAACATGGGCCAATCTGATTTTCTGTAAAGGGGATTTTGGATTACAGTGTTGATTGCGTTGTAATTATGTAAAGCTAACAGACTTGAATGTTTGTCACTGTATATTAAAACTTTACTTAAGGTTTTCCTGAGAGTTTTTAGAGATCCAGTTTAGAGCTTCTAAAACCGCACTTTGAAAAGTAAGTTTTGAAGGTTCAATTTACAGTACCGTTGGTGAGAAAAATTGTATAGAAAGCTGCTGCAACATCGCAAAGATTCATTGAACCGTCAATATACGAGGTCAGCTTAAGGAAGGTTCATAGGAGTTTAACTTAGGATTAATTTGGAAATTGGAGTCTCACTCCCTTCTTCATTTATAGCACCGTTGGTGAGTAAAATTCGGGCGGCCATTCATTGTACAGAATGCTGCAACATTGCAAAGAGTCATTAAACTGTCAATATACATGGTCAGCTTAAGGAAGGTTTATAGGAGTTTAACTTATGATTAATTTGGAAATTGGAGTTTCACTCCCTTCTTCATTTACAGCACCGTTGGTGAGTAAAATTCGGGCGGCCATTCATTGTACAGAAAGCTGCTGCAACATTGCAAAGAGTCATTAAACCGTCGATATACATGGTCAGCTCAAGGAATGTTTATAGGAGTTTAACTTAAGATTAATTTGGAAATTGGAGTCTCACTCCCTTCTTCATTTCTCCTCTTATTCTTCTTATTCTTTGCCGATTATTATTATTAGAAATGTAATATTTTTAAGAGTGCTTCTCTTCTCTTTGAATTATTAGCTTTCAGTTTATTGGCCAATAAAACCATTTATTCAAGCTAGGCAGTTTATGCTTTTAATTGTGCTAAATGGTCAATAGCTTTGACCTCTTTTTGAAATCGAACCCCCCGCCCCCGAAAGAAAAGATGTACTTGCAGGTCTAGACCTGTCATATGCAAAATTGGCTTAACTTAGACACAAACTTGTTTTTAAAACTACTAACTATTTTTTTTTTTTTTATGTGTGTGTGTGTGCGTTTTGTAACAGGTTTACGTTTCTTCCACCGTTTCTCTCTCTATATATATAATATATATGATTCTTAAAAATAAATAAATAAACTACAAAATTTTTATTTTTGGCATCAACGTACGTAAACAAAAATCAGAGAACTCCAGTTATTTTAGTTTTTTAACTAAATGATTATCCCCGCCTATTAAATCACAGTATTGCTTGACTCTAAATTAATTTGGAAAGCAGAACATTTTTTAGGTGGGGATTCAAACTTTAGTGCATAATTTTAAATGTTAAAAATATTGCATAACTCAAAAATTTTCGATAAATCTGCAAAATGGAAAAGGAGATACTAGCAAAATAGCACAGTTCTTCGGCAAAAATCTTCCATTTTATTTTCTATTGCAAATGCACATGGCCTAAAAATGCGCAAGTATAAAAATAAAAGGTACTTTATCGACTTCTGCCGTTCACGAAAATATGGAAAAATGGTGGTAAAAGTTACTACCATTACCATTTAATGCTAAGTAAGTGATTGACAGTAATGCTATTTATATGAATGTGTTACCAACTTTTTTCACGTCTATGACTCTTGTTTTCTAAAGTCACCAGTTGTGCACATTAAGGGCAAATTTTAATTCACTTTTATATAAAATGTTTGAAGCACGATACGTTAAAGATTCTAAATATTGATTCTTTGGTCAGTTGACATCAGTGATTGGGCAGTAATATCTATTTTTTTCGTTAATTGATTTGAGGTAATTTAATTTCAAAAATATATTTTTTCATTAATTGATTTGAGGTAATTTAACCCTTTGCAGCGCAAAGAAATTCGGATCATTTAAATTATACTGCCACCGGAATTCACGAACAAAATTAAATTAAAAGAAATTTTAAATTTTAAGGTTAAAAAAAACGGCCTTTTCTGCTACGTTATAAACATAAATTTGTGCTAAAATTTTTCTGGGATGAGTTTTTGCAGCTGGGAGGTGGTTTCACACGTATACCACCGCGCGTTAAAGGGTTAATTTGAAAAATATATTTTTTCATTAATTGATTTGAGGTAATTTAATTTGAAAATCTCGTTTGTTTCATAATTTTTCACATTATTTTCTTTAAATAAATAATTAGCATTAATATTTTCAATGAGAATTTAGTAAGTATAAATTAAAAACACGCTACTACAATTTTTTTTTAAATTGTCTGTAAGTCAATAAAATACATAATTGGATTTTTTAATAAATAAAGAAATTAATATTGTGAAAATCATACTTTTATTAAAAAGTTTTGAAAAAAATTTTTAATGAAATATCGTAAAAAAAAAAAAAAAAAATTATAATAATAATAATAATATTTTTTATTATTTTTGTATAATTGCTTTAACTGCATTCTATTTTATTAAAAAATATTATAAAAGCATAATAGTAATAATAATAATAAACACCGAGAATAAAGTAAAAAAATTCTATTATTTGCACTAAATCATTTTTCTGCATAATTTCTTTTTCTTCATTTTTCCCCCCCTTAAAGAAAAAAAAAAAAAAAAAAAAAAAAAAGGAATTGTGGCTGCATATTATTGAAATATTCTAAACATAAACATAAAAAATAATTTATTTTATTTATTTATTTATTTATTATTATTATTATTATTTTCACTGAAATATTTTTTGTTTGATAAAAAATAAAGATAAGAAATAAAATAAAATAAACTTTCACATTTTTACCTTTTAAAAGTCTTTTTTATGCCTGTGTTTGTTAACCATTTTTTTTTTTTTTTTTTTTTTTTTTAATATCATATGTTATTTTTCTATAGTTATTGCATTCCTTTGTCATAAGATTCTCTATTATAAACATAAGGTGGTTTTATCATACTAATTGAAAAAAATAATAGAATAACCTATATAAGAAATTGCTTCTTTCACAATCGAGTAGTCGCTCTTACAAGCTTTTATTATTATTTATTATTGCTATTTATATTTTTAATATTCTATTATTGATACGATTTTTCTATATTATCTAAAAAATCTATTCCAATTTCTTTATTTAATTTGGGAATATTTAAAATAAAAATACAGTGTAATCCAAAATGGTAGTAAATGTTGGCAATACAATGTGTTTTATATATTTTTATATATTTGTGTACTTTTTAAAAATGTTAATTGAAAGAATGATTGAGTTGTATGTATAGACGATGGGATTTTATTTCTTCGCAAAATCGGTGTTTTAAAACTTTCACTTTTTAACAAATACCTTTTCCGTTCAAATTTTCTACCGTTTTTATTTTTTCTGGTTTAAAAATTATAAGCTCTTTTTATTTATTTATTTTTTATTTTTTCTAAAGAGTGGAATTAATTTTAGGGCGTTTTATTTCTAATATAAATATTTAATTCACCTCAAATAAAACTAAGACTATTTGACAACAAATCGTTACTAACTGTATCTGTTATTTTATTTTATTTTGTTCATTATTTATTCTGTTTTATTTTCTTTGTACAATAATAGTAAAGTCCTTCTTTTTACTTCGACTTTTTTTTTTTTTTTTTTTTTTTTATTAATAATACTACAACACCCTTGACATTTCATCTGATGAAATAGAAAATTTGTTAGAGAAAAAACAGTAGAAACCAGACTGGCTAAAAGTTTTTTTTTTTTTTTTTTTTCTTTTTTCCCTTATGTATTGAATTTATTTTTATACAAATATTCAAATTTTATACAAATATTTGAGATAATAAACCTATATAATGCAGAAACGGTTAAATATCTGTTAATGTTAAAAAATAAATAAATAAATAAAAAATGCTTTGATAATTTTGTTTATTTACTTTATTGTTTTAAGAATATAAAATTAGAGGGAAAAAGAAACTTAAGTGATAAAAAATAGAGATATAGCTTATCTTCACAAGAAATATATCTACGATGTCATTTACAAATAATAACAATCATTTATTAAAATTTATCAGAACAATTGATTCAAAATTTGGGTTAGATTAGGATCTCCTATGTAAAATGTCTTATAGTATTATGAGCCTAGAAAATTTTCAAAAATCATGCAAATACTCAGTCATTTTCTAAAATTTAAAAAAAATTTTCATATTTTATTTATTTATTTATTTATTTATTTTCTTTTCCCTTCACTACTTTTATGACTCTCTAAAGTTTCTTTCTTTCTTTTTTTCCTTATATATTTCTCTGCAGAAATTTATCACCGGAATTCAGAAATAACAGTACAAATCAAAACAATATTACTTATTTTATGAGTTTATAAATTATGATTTTTCAAATACTTACAATAATAATAATAATGGAAGGTAACAAAATTTAACTAACAGGGGTTGATCCAGGTTTTAATTTTTGGGGTCCATTTTCACGAAAAACAAATTATTTTTGTGAAATTTTTATTCATTTTTGTGAAAATCAAAATATTTTTGTGAAAAAAAGAATTGTCTTTGGAAATCTTTCATTTTACCAATTACTCTATCTAATGTTTACTATTAAGTTAATAGCATTTTATTAAACAAGTATAGACTTTCATTAAAAATAATGCTGTAAACATGGAAAAATTTTACAGAAGTATTATTTTTATAAACAAAATTTTGCGAAAGTGCTGTTTTTATAAATCTGAATTTTGTGAAGTGGTCCATTTTAGAGATTAGAATTTTGTGAAGGGGCAACAAAAGCAGAGCTGCCAACCTAATCTGGCAAATTGTTAGTACCGCACATTTTTCTACACCATTTATATTTTGGAGTATTTGTTCATCATAAATATATTTGAAGAGAATAACTCTAAAAATTAATTGGTGTAGAAAAATGGGCGATACTAACAAATTGCCGGATTAAGTTGGCAGCTCTGCAAAAGGGTCCCAATTTTTGCCTGGATCGACCCCTGACTAATTCCAATATTAACTGAAATTCTCTCTTAAAGTCAAAAAATTTCCTCTTCTTTAAAGACAACTTGGATTTTTTGTTTTCAGTCTTTCTGATGCTAGTTATCAATTACCAGATATCTTTGTATTTAGTACTTCATTTGATGACAAATTATCTTTTTACATTAAAAGTTTTTTTTTTTTTTTTTTTTTTTTTTTATGCTTTTCAATCTTTTACAACAATGGAAAAAAAAAAAAAAAAACTCTCTGGAACCAGTAGTCTTACTGTTTTATTATTTTATTTACAAATGAATCAATTCACTGAACAAAAAATTTTTAGTAATCGAATCAAATACCTTTATCATTTGTTACCCAGCTGAGTAATAAGTAATAGTTTGTGCCAGAGGGCGCTGTCAAATATTCCTTTTCCTATAGAACAAATAATGAAAGCCCACTGTCAGAAATGGATTAAAGCAATCCAACTGAATGAAACCTCCGTGTAATGAAAGTAGCAGTTAGTCTGGAATTCTCCCCGAGTAACCTGAATGTTTTCTATTGATCCCTCGGTAGTTATGTAATTAAAAGCATCTGGGCGATTCTTCATTCGCGTTCTCTCCTAGATTGAGGAATTTCATTTGAGTTTTCTAGACCTGAATTAGGGTTTTATTACACAGTGGGATAAAAATGTGCTCCCTGTAATAAAACTGGAATTGAGTAATTAAAGCACCGAATATGAAAGAATACTCTGGAATTAGTTTGAACTATTCTATATGCTGTTTTGTTAAATGCATATTTAGATTGTTTCGTAAATTAATGAACTTTCTGTGAATTGAGTAATTAAAGTCCACAATTTAAAAAGTGTATTTTAAAGTTAAAATGGATTGTATAGTCTGCTGTTAAAAATAGTAAATGAGATAGGTAATTCTAGGAATGCAAGCGTAAAATTTTTCGTTAATTAATAAGCTTCCAGAGTTACAACTGGAATTAAGTAATTTAAAATAGCGGAGAGACTTTAAAGTTAATTTGGGGTATGAAATATACTTTTAAAATTTTATTTCTCAGTGAATGTTTAACGTATTTCCTAAATTCGTAAAATTAAAATTGAATGATTAATGACTGAGGATATAAAGGTGGCTTTGCAGTTAATTTTGGGCTCTTTGTAAAATATTATGTAAAATAGACTTTTTTTTTTTTTTTTCAATTCATGTGTGGAAAGTTTTGTACAATTATTAACTTCCTATAAAATAAACAGGATATAAATATTTCAAAATAGGAGTATAAAATTTAACAATTTAATTCGCATTTTAATTTTTTTTTTTTTTTTTTTAATACGTACGTAACTGCTTAATATTTAATCTAATAAGTCTTAATTTATCAGGTAGAATTAAATAATAACAGTTACTTACGTCACAGAATATTTTATTCTTTTTATATTATGCAATTGTTGCTGTGAATTTCAAAATAGATCAATAATTAGCAATCGGTGATTTTTTTTAAAAATAATTTATAAAATTATAGTATTAAAAAAAAAAAAAAGTCCGTTTTTTCTGTTTTTTTTTTTTTTTTTTTTTTTTTTTTTAATTAATTACTTCTTAGGCTTAAACATAAATAAATAAATTGTGTTGCCAGTTTTGAAAATTCAATTAATAAGTTTCTTTATTTTTTCGATAATTATGTAATTTGTAAAAAAAAAACAATAAAAAAAAACACATATGGTTCTTCATTTACATATGTTTCTAAATAGTAGAGAATTTGTTAAGTTTTTAGTCTTGTTATTCCTATAAAAGAATGTATCACCTTGCTGTTAACTACGACTATCCGGTATGCTGTTACACACACACACACACATACATAAGTATATATTAGATAACATTTAACTACATTTGTCACCTTTTAAATATTATTTAATTTTCACTAAATTGGGAAAAAGTAGTTGTTCCAAGATGTTATACACCGTAATTTAGTGTATAGAAGCCGCACTGGTAGATAAGCCACAGCTTATTAAAATGTTGCGAAAAAAAAAAATGCTCTTAGATAAACCGCACCGGAATGTAAGCCGCAGCTTATGCAAGCATTGTTACGATGATGTGACAGATAAATAAGGGAAAAAAATATCAGTCTTCTGACATCTACGCAATAAAAATAATAAATTATTAATTATAAATGAAAATAATAAATTATTTTAAAAAATAATTCGGTATAAAGAAAATAAAATCAAACTATACCAGTATGCAGATGTAATGCAACAAATGTGAGAAACACGGAAACAAGATGGGGGAATCCGGGCATATATACAAAGTCATAAGAATAATTAATTATAAATTAAAGTAAGGAATTATTTTAAAAGGCACTGCATAAAATAAATAAATAAATAAATAAAACAAAGCCAGTACACAAATACGATGCAAAAAATCAAAAACAAGGGAACAAGATAGCGAACTCCAGACGTATATCCAAATTAATCAAAATAAGAGATTATTAGTTAATAAATAACAGATTATAAGCGATAATCAGTGCTCGAGAAACTCGAATATTAAACTTCCGTTTTCGGGGGAGATCGACTGTTCCAAGAAGTATGGACGACGGAATTGGGCATTATCATTAGATAGTCCGCACTGATAGATAAGCCGCAGCCCCCCCCCCCCCCTCCAAAATCGATGGGTTTTTTTTTTTTAAGATAGCCCATGGCTTATCTTTACTAAACTACGGTAGATCGAAATATGCTATTTGCTTCCTTTAGATTTAATATTCGAGTTTTCATACATTATCCTAAACCCATTTAATTTTATTTAGTAAAATGCTAATTAGCCTGTAATAAATTTGGAACTGAGTAATTAACATGCCGAACTAATAATTTATATCATTAAGTTTATATCATTTCAAATTCTTCTTCACAATGTCAGCAAAATTTTGTTGTGAAATTTGAATGAATTGAGTAATTAAGTAACAAATGTTAAAGAATATTTTGCTGCAATAACCTAATGCGCGGTTGAAATGCTAAATTTGATTCAAATAAATTGCAAATGAAGGTTTAAAATGCCTCATAAGCTAATAACTCTTTGGGTTTGAAACAGAAATTTACTAATTTAAATTAATGAATATTCAGGGTATATTATAATTAAACTTCTGCAATAAACCGGATCTTGCAGCTAAAACAGCGTGTAAAGTGTCCACCAAATTTGAATGAGGATGATTCATGAGATATGAGAAATGAAGATGATTCATGAGATACGCTTCAGGAACTTCGAAGAAGAATTTTTAGTTTCAAAAATTTCCACTACTTCATGTTTTGTATAACTAAATGGAAATATAAAAAGATAATCATGGGTTGGATAAACAATTTTATGATTTATTGGTTAGTTTTTGTTTCCGTGTGTCCAATGCGTTTGTAAAATTTGTCATATTATCGTACAAAGCGTTATCCTGTGGCATAATTACCAACTATTGCGTTTTTCCCCCCTTAAAGAATTAACATTGTCAATACATCCTACGGAGGGGCATTCCATCAATAGGCCTAGGACCCTTGCGTAGTCAATCGGCCTTCAGCCCTTTAACGATCATTGATTTCGCAGCGACTCCAAACATTTGACATACTTAAAAAAAAAAAAATTGCAGCAGTTTTTTAACATTTCTCCATTATTTTAATCAGATTTTAAACTTTTGTTCCTTTTCTGTTCAGTAGATAGCAACACTATTCCAAAATTTAACAAACAATGCTTCTTAGGAAGCTAAATGCATAAGTCACTTGAAGTTTCTTAGTGTGCGCGAGTGCAAATTGCTGGCTTGAGGATGCACTCATGTCTAGTTTTTTTTTTCATTTAATGAAGAGCTGGACTATTATTTTCACCTGAAACAAATTTTATGAGTTTTTGTAGTCGATAATGTTTAATTACAAAGTGTTTTTATTATTAAATTAAATATTATTTAAATTTAATAAGGTTTACTTACAGATGTTTCAAACCGAAAATTTATCAAAAAAGAACAATGCTAATTCTTTATTTTTTAAATATTTATGATCAGCTATGTGTCTAAAAGCCATTTTTACAATTAGTTTAGTAATTTTTAAAATAAATTAAGTAGTGAACGTTAAACAGTTAACCCTAAAACCAACCAACAACATTGTCGATGCAAGTTTGGCAATGGTTGAACCAGTATTGACATTGGTTGAATCAATATTGTCAAAGCTTGACAATAGACCTGAAAAATGAAAATTTAAAGTACTCGTCAATAGTCGGTAGATACAAGTTCACTCGCCACTTTTTCACATTTTTTTTTCGGCTGATTACAGAATCAAGTATTTTTTTGTTTGAATTTTTTAAATATTTTTTTTTATAAATTGTCCGATTTTTGTGAAGGGTTTATTTTACAATGGTCGATTTTTGAAAAAAGACAGTTTTCTAACCAAAAATTTTTTAGGAGATTGATGTCAGAAAAGTCGTTTGTTTCACAATCAGTTGATCAAATATGCATCCTTTTACACTGCTTATCGAAAAAACACAATATTTTTGCACTCGATTGGCGAAATATAGAATAAACTTGCAGCTGATTTAAAAAGTTTAACCGCAGCTAATTGTTTAAATACGCGGTTTCTAAAGTAGGCGATTGATTATTTTGCCCCTAATCTGTGAGACTTACGTTTTTTTTTTTTTTTTTCCAAAGCAAATTCCTAAAATAAGTCAATATTTTGCCACAAAACAACGAAGTTTCTGATTTCCGGATGTCTAATTTATGAAATATATATGCAATATTTTTTACGAATTATTTACGAAATGCAATATCGTTTCGCTATAATTTAACTTAATTTGCGTTTATTTTAAGAAATGTGCAATATTTACCTGCTGGTCAGATAACGGTATTTATTTCTTAACATGGTTACGGAAAAAAAGCGGCAAGTTATCTAATTTTTTAAGCCACAATATTATTTTGTTTATTCGCCAGGAAGCAAGTGACAAAAGAATCTGCTTAGCAACAATATGGTGTTTTTTTTTTTTTTTTTTTTTTAATTACTGAAATTTTTTTTTAAATACTTTAAGCGCATTTCATGAATCGTCTATATGCCAAATTTGGTGGTAATCTGTTCGCCCATTATAACTGTAGATAGTTGTTTGTAGTAGAAATTGAATTATAGCTGCCCTTTATATTTAGAGTAAGCCAAATAAAAAAAAAATATATAATATAATATATACAAGAAAGAGGATTCTGATAATTTTAAGGTACATACTACAACTTCCTGTATATTCAAAATTAATATAATATTCAAAATTGTTTGTATCACCATTTTATTTATTTATTTATTTTTGATATATATATATATAACCTCTTATAATTATAAATCTGGTTTCTGCTGTTTTATCCCTTACTTAACCCGCCTTTATATATATGTTCATACATTTTATTTTTGTCCCATATTTTATCAATAAAATCATAAATAAAAAATTTTTGTAATTTTTCAAAGTCAGTTAATTAAAAAACCGAAAAATTATTTCCTATTTTATAGTTATTTTATTATTAATATTGCCAACATTTGAAAATATCGGAGAATAATTACATTATACAATTTTCGTTTATAATGAAACGTCTCGATTATCTTAAAACGTATGTGGAATTAATCGTTGATTTATCTTTAACACAACAGATAATTTGGTGTAATAATTTATCTAAAATAATTTCCTTTACTATGCAATGCTTGAGAGAAAAAAAAAATGCATTATTTTCAATTCTGTTACATCATGTCATTATTAAATTTGTCACAGTTGCGTAATATTTTGAATATATCAAAACAACTTATAAAAACTTAAAATCGCTGTTTTATTTTATTGTTATTTTAACTTTAGCCATTAATAACAGTTTAAAATATCTGATAATATTGTTAAAATTATACAATTATGATTTGTAATAAATTCTGTCAACTTACATAATACGTATTTCAAAATGAATTGATCATTCATTTAACTTTTGTTCAACCAAAAATTTATTGTAGTAATTTCCCTTGCAATATTTAAGCAAAGAACCAAGTTAAATAAAATCAAAAATTACTTTTTTGCATTAGTTTTAGTCGTATCAGGTCACGTCATTGCTAAATTAATAACAATGCCATAATTTTTGAAAGCTTAAAAGTTATTTCTTACTTTACTGTTATTTTAACTGTAGTAATTGATAACATGTATTGTTAAATTTATACAATTTTCATTTATTTTCTCTCAACCAACACAATATCTAAAAAATGAATTGATTTTTCATTTATCTTTTGTTCAACAATTGATTTATTGTAATAATTTCCCTAAAGCAATTTGCTTTTAGATACAATGTTTAAGAAAAGAAGCAAGTTCAATAACATAAAAATTATTTTTATGTATTAGTTCTGCCATATCACGTCATTGTGAAATTTATAACAATAGAATTGCGTGATCAGACGTTAGTCCCATAAAATAATAAGGTACATATCCTGTATATTACACCCACATATTTCTATTGAGAATAGATTACTATAAATGTAACTTTAATGGGTTTTTTTCTGTAATTTCATAATGTATATTTATATATATATATATATATATATATATATATGTACACGTAGTATGTGGCGAATAGCTTTATTTTTATGTTTTTGAATTTATTGTTAAAATGTTACATTTCTGTTATTAATATACCTCGGAATAGAATATCAATATACAAAAGTGAAACATAGTTACTTTTTGCATTAAACAAAGTAAAGATTGTGGAATGAAGTTATTATTATTTTTTTTTTCTCTCTTTGGACTATGTGCAACAAATTTATATATATTTTAATTTATTAGATACATTTGGTGTAATGAAATATCATTATAAAAGTTGCAACTTAGTTATTTTTTGCATTAGGCAAAGATACAAGTATTTAATAAAGGTGTTTTCCTTTTTTATGTTCAACGTAGTTAACTCTCTTTTTAAATGTATTTGATGTAATCAAATGTTACTATAAAAGTTACAACTTAATTTAATTTTGTAGAAGAGGATATTATATTTTGGAGAATTAAAATTTTAATTTTCTTTTAGATTATGTGAACAAAGTACAAGTACTTAAAATATCAAATGAAATATTCTTGCACATATATTTTCGTATATCTGTCAAAATGTATTGTATAAAAATATATATAATTATCATATTCACTTTCAATATTAGTTTTTGTGAAATTTTAGTATTAGGAATAGAGTAATATTTTTTGAAATATGATTGTTCACTAAGACAAGAGCTAGAATGTACATATTTAATTATTTTTCATGTTGCTTACAATGTTTTAGTTTAAGGAGGAAAATATTATAAATAACTTTTTTAACACATTTCTCGCTGGAACATAACTTCGTCTTCTGGATGTCTGTTGCTCCGCCTATGGGCGTTACGTTTACCAACAAATGTTAAATTATTTGTCAAAAATGTGTGCTAGATTCATACAATCGTCTACGGTTGTATAAACATAACAATCGTAATCAACAAAAAATATTAAAATGATTTTCATTTATTAATAAACGTGAATATAAAAAATGTGTAGCATTTAAATAGTAAGCAAAAATAACGCCCATGGGCGGAATTTTTTGATTAAAAAAAATCCAGAAAGGGGGGCTAAAAATGTATTAAATTAGTACTACTTCGTTAACATGTCATACTGGATTTGCAGATAAATTAACTGTATACAAAAATACACTTAGAAAAAAGAAGTAATAAACTATGTAATTAAGCAACTGATGCGTTTACTAATATTTACGATATATTTGTAGCTATGAGAGTTTAATACTTATTTACAATTTTACTTATTTTAAATGAATCACTTATACCCTTATACTCTTCATATATGTACACTTAGATACATAGATCATATATATATCATAAATGTATTCTTAAATAATCTGTTTTAAAATATCAGTGGTATTTTTTTTTCTGTTTGCTATTTATTATATATGTAAAGTATTACTACTTGGAAATTATATCATAAAATATTCCAAGAAATGAGTAAAAGCTGCTCATTGTGTAGTTAGATTAACATGATTTACTAAATACGTAGCTGTCAAGTGTTTCATATAAAATGGATCACTTATTACCAATATTTTCGAGTATAAATCTGATATACCTTTTTTTTTTTTCATGATCACGTAAATTAAAAACTACCATTTAAAAAGAAGCGTGATCTATGTATCCAATTTAAAAAAAAAAAAAAAAGAGAAGATGCAGATGCAACAATCCTCCAGATTATTTCATACCACTATATCTGGACGGTATCTTCATTTTATTTGATTACAAAATATTCGATGATAAATATAGAGAATATTTTCATTAAAAACTGTTGGTATGAAATAATCCAGAGAGTTGGCACCTCATAAAATGGCAGCTATGATAAATAATGTTTGGGGAAAAAAATGTGTATCTTTTTTAATATTTGAATATTCTTTTTATCCGATAAAACTAGAAATAATAGTTTAAAAAAAATTTCTATAATATACATTTTCATCGTAATCCAAATTTTAAAGTCTGGAAAAATACTTACCCTAACAACATACTTGTCCATAGGACATCCTGAGTATGTCATTTGTAAAAGATATCCCTGACAGCACAGTTAGGCTTAACTTATCCACAGTACATCTTAAGGACGTTTCTGGGATGTCTTTTCATCCAGAAGACATCTTGAAGATATCCTCGGGAGGCGATGTGCTGCCTGGGATGCTGTTAGGGTCAATAATATAACCTAAAGATGTTCATAGGATGTCTTTTCATCCATAGGACATCCAGAGTATGTCATTTGGAAAAGATGTGCTGTTAGGGTCCATAATATAACCTAAATATGTCCATAGGATATCTTTTCATCCATAGGACATCCTGAGTATGTCATTTGGAAAAGATGTGCTGTTAGGGTATGTCGTATCAGAGATTACTATTTTTGTTACATTTATATATATATATATATATATAAAGAACATTCTTATAAAGGTATTCCTTATGTAAAAATACTGTTCATTTATGCCAGTATTATCAATATTATTACATAATGATTAAAATCAAATGAAAGAAATGAATAAAATCATATATGCTGTATAAAATCAACATCTGTAATCCAGTATAACATGTTTCATAAGCCTCATAGTCTTATTACATGTTTAATGTAACTAGTTCTTAATATGATTTTCTTCTTCTTAAGTGTTATTGGTGTAAAACTTTGCATGTTTGAAAATCGAAGAACACGAAGTAGGAATCGAAGAGCACTTTTATAAGTACGCTTATGTGATCGAACCTAAAATATAATATGATTTAGGACATAGTCAAATATGTTTATTTATATATTTTACAGCGTTGTCTTATATCAGGGAAATATAGAATTAGAATGAATGGTATATAGGAAAAGGAGTTTGGTTTGTAATTTATTTTTTGTATCTCAATGACTATAGCTCGGATTTATATATACATATATATATTTCCATGACTTCTCGGTGTCTCTTTCTCTATAAACTGTGTTAATCTTCAAGTTCATCTCTCTAAAATAACGCTGGTGCATCCTGGTTTGCTATCTTAACTTTGTGTTACAAATTCCAATGTTATATTCTTCTCACTGACTAACTCCCCGCTTTCAATGTGGAAAATTAATTATTTAGTAATAATAATAATAATAATAAAAAGGAATATAGCTGCCGTAACGCACAACTGATGTAAATAAGGTTATATATGTTGTGCAGTTGAGCTGATCTCGCTGCTTCATTTTGTGACTTCTCAACTCGTTTGGTTTGGAAGCAAAAAACGCAGAAAAAAAAAGTGCACTGTTAAAAATATATGCATAGTTGCTGAAAATTTTCAGAAACAGCTGCTAAATTTGGCAACTATGACTCTCTAGAAAGTATTTTCTTTTGGTGTGATTTATTATTATTGGTAGTGAATGCAATCAAATTTGAATGTAAAATAATACAAAAACTTCTGTTTATTTTTTTGTTTCCTCTCTTTCTCTTATTATATATATACAGTCAAACCTCGTTAACGTGAATCTCAAGAGGAAGAAAATTGTTCATATTATCAGTAGTTCATGCTACCAGTAACTAATCTTCATATAATTAAAATAATCATCATTTTGACGGGGATTGTGGAAACAGTTCATGTTAAAAGTAATTTACGTTAAGCGTGTTCACGTTAACAAGGTTCGACTATATATATATATATATATAAAGAGAGAGAGGGGGATGAGATTTTTTGTATTTTTAGCTGAATACAGCGTTTTGTACATTTAGCCTTCCATTTTTTTTTTCTTTTTCCCAGTTTTATTCAGGGGTTGATCTAGGCAAAGATTGACCCCCTTCCGCTGACTTTTCACAAAATTCCACCTAATAAAAATGGCCCTTTCACAAAATTCAAATCCATAAAATGTGTCCCATCACAAAATTCAAGTTTACAAAATGGTCCTCTTCACGAAATTTAAACTCATAAAAAAGATTCTTTCATAAGATTTTCTTTTCGAAAAAGGAAATTTTATAAAATTTTTCCATGTTTTAAGTATTTTTAATTAACACCTGTATTGATTTAATGAAACTCAATTAACTTGATGTTAAATATTATAAAGAATGACTGTTAAAATGAAAGTTTTTACACAATATTTATTTATTTTAGTACTTCTTTTTTCCACACAAAAATAAATAACAATTTCACAAAAATATTTAGTTTTTCATAAAAATGGGCGCCAGAAATGAAAACCTGGATCGACCCCTATATTTCATATTCCTGATGTGCATCAACTCTAAAACTTGTAACTACGTTAAATAAACTTTTTACCGATTCATATCAAGGATTCAATACTAAAGCACAATTACTTTTTCTTTCTTTTTTTTTTTTCATAGATTCAAGATTTAAAAGTATATTTATTTCTCTAATATAATGTTTTTCACATCAATTTTCCCATATTTTATTTTAATATCCTGCCTTGGGTATGTTTCAGCTTTTTTGTTATTTTGCCAATCTCATCCCTTAAAAAAAGAATGAAAGAAAGAAAAGCTAATTAAAAGTTATAGCTACAGAAAAAAAAAAGATAATTAGTGTTCAATAATAAATACCTATTGAGATGATCAGAAAAACATTTAGACATTGGTAATTTTTCTCCGACTGGGAGTTTCGTTTAAAATTTTATTGTAATTGGTTTTAGAACAACTACATCATCCAAATTACTTCATCAGACCATTCTAAACAATCACTAGAAAATTTCTTTAAGAAGGTAAAAGAAAATGTATTTTCTGTTATTAAATCCTTGAATTTCTTGCATTATTATTGTTGAAAAAAAAATTCTCAGTAGTTTCTGGAATTTTTATGTTGATACTTCTTTTCAAATACAAAAACATTTAACTTTTTTCTAGTATTTTAATTTTATTGACTTAATTATATTAATTAAATAAATAAATTCGTTTATTTAAAACACAGAACAGCTATTTTCCTTCCTCAAGAAAAAGGAGAAAAATCCACCTAAAATAGCCCAAAATAACCGTAATCATGTTTTGATCAGTAATAAATAGATTTTTAAATTAAATATACGAATACTAAAAATAATAAAGTGTTCACGTTTAAAAGAAATTTTAACAATAATTTTACAGAAATGTTTTGAGATTTTCTTTTCTAAAAATTCCACAAAAGTAATTGATATTTAAAAAAATTATGATAATAACAATAATAATAATAATATGTCATGTAGTCTCCTTTGTGGGAGTACATACAATACGAGTGTTTTTACCCTTTCTTAAAAATATTGTTACAGTTGTTGTTGTACTTCTACTTATTATTATTATTGTTAATGTCGACATCATTTTCTAATATTTCATTGTAATGAGTGTTAACATAACACGATGAATTTTTCTCATAAAAATGTAGTCTTAAAAAGTAATGTATCTACATTTTTGAGAGTGTTTAAAAAATAATATAGCTTTTGAGTTCAATTACATTTATATTTGTTGCTGTATTTTTAACAGTGCACTCAATTTTCGCTTTGTTTTTTGTTACTTTTCAAAAAATAAAAAATAAATAAATAAATCTACAAAAATTTCTTTACAAACCCAAATTCACAAAATTTCAAGCAAGAATCCTTAACAGCACACTTATCCATAGTACATCCTGTGGATATCCTTTGGATGTACTTTCATCCATAGGATATTATGAGGATGTCTTGTGGATGAGATTTTCTGTTAGGGAAGCAAGTATTACTTAAAGGTAAAGCGTACAGCAAAATGTACAGACACAGTAATGTATGCAAACGTAAATGTACTGTCAATAGAATTTTTCCTGTTTATTCTTTACCTACATGCTGACAATAAGAATGTGTGAACATAGCTTTTTCTTTCTCTGTTGTACTTGCCTACCCTTGTATTTTGTACTTCTTTGTATATGCTTCCCTTTCAGTTTTCGTCTTTCTTTTGTATTAGCTTGAACTGCATAAAGTTTCCACAAATTGTTATAGCTTTTCACCTTTACTGTCACTCTAGTTTATTCCAAAAAATTCACTTCAATGCTGCTTTTTCCTATCTTTTTATAGAAACTTCCCCTACTTTTATATATTCCACGCACTTTCCTATCTTTGGCTCAAGTGGAAATTCTAACAAAGGTTTCTATCAAAAAAATGACCAAAAGAAAAAAACAAAATGGTGCCTTGTTATTTATTATGTTATTAATTATTTAATATTATTTCTTTTTATTTTATTTACTCAAGTGGTGTGTCCCGTATTGTTAAAAAATAAGCCATTAGATAAATTCGATGTTTGTGAAAAATATTTCCTTTACATTTTTATCTATTTTTTAATCTTAATTTTGAAAGTTACGCTGAAATCAAAGTGCTAAATTACACCACACACACACACACACACACACACATGAAATACCTAAAATAAATAAGTAAACAGTAAGAAAGAAATGAAGTGAGATTTTATTATTTGCTGGCTGTAAAAATTTATGGTCAATCACCATATTTTTATGACTACTTGGAACTTATTTACGAATTTATATTGTAACCAGTACAGATATTTTGTTAGTGTAACTAAAATATTTGTAGCAATTAGTCATATATTTGTGTATCAGCCCACAAATTTAATATGAAGATTTAGAATCCGATAATTGTAGGTAAGATTTGAGAGACAATTATTCGGTAGTGCAACGATTTATTACTAATTTATTTATTCAGTTAAAGTGTCCGCGTTGTTGAGAGATATAATACTCTAAATTTAGTGCAACTGTTGTTTAATTATAAAATATTTTAAAAATAAGTTTTTTATGTATTTTACATTGCAATACATATTGTTTAAAACCTCGTGTAAGACTCGTGTCAACAACTTCTTTAATTTATCTTATTAGTTTTCAATATTATGTACTTTGCAAAATCAATTTGGCTTTATTGCATCTTATTGCATGAACTACAGTATCTCGTGCAACTAAACACAGTATCAGCTTGCGAAATTTCTGTGGTAACTAGAAGTTAATAATTAAAAAGAAATATTTTTATTATATCATTTTATGATTTATTTTTTAAGTGCAAAATATAGCATGTCTTGTTTGTTTTATTGACATTTTTAAGGTTGGAAAATATTTTCTTAGAAAAAAAAAAAAAGTTACTTTTTAATGTCTTTTTATTATTATTATTATTAAGTTAATTATATGATTAAAAAACTAAATTATTTTTCTATCAAGATCATAAAAAAAATTTAATCGCGTATTTCTTATAAGTTTTCCATCTGGTGCATCCTTAAGTTAAAGATGTTAAAAAAGAATTAAAGAACAAAGAAAAAATAGTATATTGTTAACGGATAAATTATTACGTTTAAAGTCATGAAAAAAGTTTTCTTTTCACCACATAAAAAAAAAAAAAAAAAAACTATCTCTTTTTCTGATAAAATAATTATATGCTTGTTAAATTAAAATATTTTCCTGCCAGAATTACAAATAATTGTTGTTTCGTTTTATATATATATATAAATTCCTCATGTTATTAATATAATATTTTCCTCTGATACATTAAAAATAAAATCCTTAACTTAAAGATGTTAAGAAGGAAAAGCAATGTTTTGAAAAACAAAATATTCTGTTTAAACCCTTTAAAAAAAAAAAAAAAAAAAATTACTCTTTTCGTCAAATTATTTTAAAAACATTTTGCTCCTCTCTTAAAAAAGTACTAAGCTGAAAATAATAAACATACTATCTGTCAGTAGTTAAAAAGCAAATATATTGAGAAATTAATCAACAAAATATAAATTGTATCAAAATGCGAAAAAAGAAATATCTCTAACAAATAAATAAATAAATAAATAAAAAACTTTTTATACTTTTATTTTATTAAATATATTTTTTATCAAAAATATCAACATTTATTATTTCATGCTAAAAAAAAAAAACTCCTTATGCAGTTTTTATTAACTACCCATTTGATACATTAAGGAAATCTTTCTCACTTAAATAAGTTTAAATAATCTGGTGTGTCACTCACATGACTTTCTCTTACCCTGAAATTTAATACTATAAATACAGGTTGCAGATTAAGAAGTAAGATAACGAGTAGTGTTATGTAAACCTGTGTTAAACAATTCAAATTAGGCTCCGGAAGAGTTTTATATGATAATTAGTTCTGTGTGAGGGGGGGCTACCGCCCCCCTCAACCCCCCGATTCATTAATGCACCTACATTTATATAGAATTTTATTCGACTATTAAAAAATAATTCTGTTTTTAAAAAATAATTTATTAAAATTATTATCTTTTATGATAATGCAGACGATTTCCATATTAGAGAAGTAGTATAACACTAAATATCCAAAAAAAGTCCATTTTATTCTCAATATTAAAAAAAAAAAAATCGATTTGTTTTTCTAAGTTTTTTTTTTTTTTTTTTTTTTTTTTTTTTTGTTAAAAGTAAAAAAAAATCGATAACTATGTTTTAGATTATCTCAGATCGATGGTTCAATCGTTCGTTTTAAAGCTATTGGCGAGCTCTTTTGAAAGATACCCATCATGAAAATTTACTCCCCTCGAGGGGGGAGGCGAGGCTCCTACATACACAATTTTTTTTCCCTGTTGACTATCTCTATTACAAAAAGTATATATTCGTTTCATTTGGTTTAGTGCAGTCTATAGACGTTAAACTCTACTTACCTGCAATTTCCCCCATAGACGTAATGTATTTGAATACTTTTGAGTGTCCCTGTACACGAACCATTTGCTTGATTTTAACGAGAAAAGTTTAGTGTAGCATTATTATATGATACACATTTAGAATTCCAAGTTTGAACTTTCTGCCATAATTTGTTTTTGAGATATGCTGATAACAGACAGACACACACACAGACATACACACAGACTATTTGCTAAAAACATGATTTTCGTATTCAGGGGACCTCAGAACATGTAAATATAACAAAAACTCGCGTTCGAAAATTTGACCCAAAAACAATACTTTCTCTACCTTATGGGTAAGAGAAAGTAAAAAAAAATAATAATAATAATAATGATAATAATGTCTTTTAGCAGACAAAATATTACGCATGAGAAATATGAAAAGGTGTTCACTTTTTAATAAACCCTTTAAAAACGTTGTATATATATAGAGAGAGTGTGTCCCAACAAACTTTAAGAGGAGATAGGGCATACCTCAAAGATTTAGAATTTTGCATAAGAACTCATGTTCGCAAATGTCATCTTGAAAGTTGTCAACAGTTGAAAAATTTCCCCTCATTCTTCTATCAATATATTTATATAAAAATTTTTTACTTAATTAATCGTGCAAACTTACTACTAAAAATTCGAATTGAAAATACTGATGGAAGAATCAGAGAAAAAATTTCGACTTTTGACATCCAATCTTGGTATTTTTGAACAGATGTGGGCGTGGCTTTAAATTTTTAATTTTTAGCAACCGTATTTTTCGCGCAAATGATCACATAAAAAAGACATACATAGTAATAATGGTGTATCTAATCGATGTCCTTAAAGCACTGACTGTATTAATACGTATATTGTGTATGATTTTTTGAAATGGTGGATTGTTCAAGATTTTAAAATTTACAAGGTAGGCGGAGATACAAATAGCCAAAAAACTTAGACTTTACAGCAGGGTGATAAATGTTAAAAAAAAAAAAAAAAAAAAAAACAGAATGCATCCACTCTTTAAAGGGTTAATATGATTTTTGCGGTCATAGGTATTCCTCATTCTTGAGCTGCTTTTTATATAAACTTAAAACTAGTAGCTCTACGTTTTTACCGACCACATCTGTCAAAAGATACCCCAAAACACCCTGTTCTTAAAGCGTTAAGGCATGCCTGCCAACATCCTAATTAATGTTCCGTAGTTTTGTTAGTCCCGCCCTTTTTCTCACACCAGTAAATTTGTTGAGTTATATTCTCCGAATGCAATTACGATTAAACAAGAAGAAAAATATTCTTTAAAAAATACTGGTATAAGAAAGAAGGCGGGGCTAACGATACTACGGAATATTAATTAGGATGTTGGCAAGTATGGTTAAGGTGACCTTTGCGGACATGAGTTCCTATGCAATTCTAAATGCTTATGATGTACCCTATCTCCTCTTAACCCCTTCCTTCTCGCTCCCATGATATTCACGGTTTGTGACCACGCCCCACGTATATTTTTCCTTTATCATTTTAGGGTACATGAAAGCACCAGCCAGTACCAAACTATATATAATGTATTTGAAAATATGTACAGAATAACTTTATGTATTATTCATATATTTATTTTCAATTTATTTTATTTTATTTATTTATTTATTTTTTTTTTTAATTAGACAAAAATATGGACTTTATGGGCGTGTCTTCGAAAAATAAGGGGTAAAGTTTGTCGCTGTAATTTTCGGACACCCTGTATAAAATTATGCACACTTTTGTTTATTAAATAAAATTATTTTTTATTCAAAATATCGACATTTATTATTTTATTCTCAGAAAAAAATTAATCATTCAATTCTCATAATAAGTTTTTCAGATACATTAAAAACAACATTCTTAAGTTAAATATACTGAGAAAAAGAAAAAAAAAAAGAACAATGTTTTGTTAACAGACAAAATATTACGTTCGAAATCATGAAAAATGTTCTCTTTTCGTGAAATTCTTTAAAAACGTTTTGCCCCATTCTTAGAAAACTGATAAGCTGGAAATAATGAACGCGAATAAACTTACTTTTTGGCAATAGTTGAAAAGCAAATACACTAAGAAGTCAAACATAAGAAAGGCAATATCACAAAGGGAAAAGACAAATTGAGACAGTTCAAATATAGAGGAAGGAGAAGGCAAATAGAAGAGGGAAAATACTTAAAAACAACTTGTACGATTTGTCACAGACTTTATACTGACAGGTGAATTTTTCGAATCGGGATATTTTTTTAATCTATTTCTTTGTTAAATGATTTTTAAACTTTTTAGTTGATAGGGTACTTACGATATATTTGGATTTTTTTTTTTTTTTTTTTTTTTTTTTTTTTAAGCCGGACAAACGAGGCTTTTAATATAATGCTACGTATGTAATGCTATGCACCAAAAATGATTTTAAAACTTATTTATTTATACAATGCTTAATAAATATTTAAGAAATTTTTTATTGGGGATAAAAAGAATTCAGTAGGGAAGCGCTACAGAGATCATTCAGAATTATTTTTTTTTTTTTTTTATCAGGAAGTAAAAAAGGCTTTTAATATGAAAAAAATTTTATACAGCAAAAATAATTTTTAACTTTTTATTTACACTATTCTTTTGAAAAAATTTCGTTTTAATACAATAGGTACAATGCTAAGAGATACAACAAATGCTTCTAATATCAAAATGTACGTCCAAGTCAAAATGTAGCAAAATTATTTTAAAAGTTTTTTAATTTGCAGCATTTTTTCAGAGAAATTTTTGTGGGGTATTCAAAAAGTCACTAAATCAGGGTTATGGGTGAAATGTCATGAAGGAAAAAAAATTCTTGTAAAGCTTTTAATTTTTTACGATTTATGGAATTTTTCTATGAAATTTTATCAGAGGAAAGAATGTTTTAATATGGAATGGAGCATGAAGTATCATATAGTGGACGAGCTTGTAAAGCTTCTTAATTAAGTGTTTTATAAATGTGAAATGTTTGGGCAAGTTTTCAAAAGGATACAAAGAAAATTTTTGTTATAGGAATATACGGTATGAGTACTTCTAACATTAATACAGCAGAAATGTTTCTTAAACTTTTTTAATTTATAGGATATTTATGAAATATTTATATGAGAAACAAAAAATGGTTCTTATATAAAAAATAAGAAATTATGTCATACAAAGAAAATTCAGTTAAATCTTTTTAACTTATAGGATAATTGTGAAATATTTCAGCAAATTTCCATATTAGATACTATGAATAGTTGTAATATATATATACATATATTTAAAAAAAAAAAATGTTACTCAGAAAAAAGGCTTTTAAATTTTTTTTACAACATCGGGATACTCATATTACATGTTTTATGCTATGCCTTTTATTTATTTCAAGTGTACACATTGAAAGAGTGCATGTTAAATGAAGTATAGCATGTAAAATGATATGTTTTGTTTGCTTTTTAAATGGTTTTAATTTTTCGTTTTCATGTTTTATCATTATTTTAATGCAATTAAAGTGTAATGGCTGCACCTACCCGATTATATCATGATAAATGGTATCCAAGAATTTTAAACGACTAAATTGCTTTGTCGATACTTAGCTGTTCTTTTGAACATCAATGCCACCCAAATTTATTGTTTTTCACAATATTTAACCTGTGCTCACCATGTAATTGGTGGTAGAACTATGTATGCACATAGTGTTTCTATACAAAATTTATTTATTTTATTTTAGCATCGGGAGTTTTATTTTATTTTATTTTATTTTATTGCATGCTTTAGTTATGCTTGCTTCTTTCTTTCTTTCTTTTTAATTAATTTTTTGTTTTTTTGTTCTTTTATTATTATAGGTGTTTATTCACAAGTAATTTTTTATGGTCCAAATGCATTGAAGAATTATTTCTGGAATAAACTAATAAAGGAGTGACAATTTGTAGAAGAATTCGTCTATGCCTGTACATTTCTAATTTTGACGAAGCCTCCGAAGATATTTATATGTGTTCATAGTGTATTTATTGATAACTTGTGAAAAAGAAATCATGTATATTATAGGATATTAAAATTATTCACATTCTAGTTTTACATTTATTTACTAACCACATAAAGAAAAAGAAAGAAAAATATTATTAATAAAAGGGACAAAACTTCTTAAAAACACAGTAAAAATTAAGATACAAAACGTTTTGAAACACTGCATTCTTCTTTATCATGTGCGTAAATAAAAACGACTTAACACTTCAAATGCAGAAGTCAGATAGAAAGGTGAAAGGGAAATAATAGACAGGGAAGAACAAACATAACCAATCGAGTATGTAAGTGAATATGGCTTACTGCTTCGAAAGCAAAAGTCAAATAGAAAGGAGAGAGGAAAATACACAGCAGAGAGCAGACATAACCAATGTAGTGCGTAAGTAAATACGACTTACCACTTCAAATGCATAGGTTAGATTGGAAATAGAGTGTGTAAGTAAATATGGCTTACCACTTGAAAAACAAAAGTCAGCTAGAAAGGAGAGGGGAAAATACACAGCGGAGAGCAAACATAACCAGTCTAGTGCGTAAGTAAATATGACTACTTCAAATGCAGAAGTCAGATAGGAAGGTAAAAGGGAAATAATAGTCAGGGAAGAATAGACATAACCAATCGAATGTGTTAGTAAATACAACTTACAACTCCAAAAGCAAAAGTCAGATAGAAAGGAGAGAGGAAAATACACAGCGGAGAGCAGACATAAATAATCTAGTGCGTAAATAAAAACGACTTACCTCTTCAAATGCAGAAGCCAGACAGAAAGGCGAAAGGGAAATAATAGATGGACAACCCCCCCACCTTTCTCGCTTTCCCTGTCGCGGTATGTAAATAAAAAATAATTGCATGCATTATGACACGTTGAAAGCAAAGTAAAGCAGACATAGCTGAAAAAAAAATTACAATCAATGGAGAGCAGTCTATAGGTTTTTCGTTAACAATCCGCGATTACGATTCAGAAAAATATGACTAAATTTTCAAAAAACTCTTAACTTTGAAGTGTAATTAGCACTGAAAATAATTATACTATTTTTAAAATTAAATTTGTGGTTGGAATTCCAGGAATGCTTAACTAAACAGGATTTGGAAACTTTTCTATTTCTTCTGTATCTGATGATGGAAGATGCTGTCTTTCGAAACGCCTTTTGTGTTAATTTTTGTGTTTTTATGGAGTTTTTGTTCCTTTTAGTATGTTCTCCACCAGTTTAGAAAACTTAACAAAATGACTACTGTTTAGAAAATGTTTATTTGAATAAGTTATATATATGTATATACAGTCGGTAACAAATGTGTCCGAACACTAATGAAAATTCTTATGTAAAAAATGTACGCATCATACAGTTTTGTTAAATAAATCCTTATCGAATCATGTTCTTGCACTGACTAAGAACAGTATTCAACAATGATTTATTTAACAAAACTGTATGAAGTGTACTTTTTTTACATAGGAATTTTTGCTAGTGTTCGGACACTTTTGTTACTGACTGTACGTCACAAATTCTATCAATTTTTTAATAGTTTCTTTTAATTTTTAAAATTAAATGACGAAATTTCTTTTTCTTAACTAGTTTTTAAAAACTAATATTAAAAAATACTTAGGTTATTACACCTTTTCAAGCAGTAATGTTAAAAGTACAATAAGGATTCTAAAATTTCGCAAAAAGAAATGTTATACAAATAATAAGGTTAATCAATATTGTTAATGGTATAAGGTTATAGCAGATTTGATAACAATAATGTTTAATATATATATATACACTTTTTAAGTGGATATGTTTATTTTCTTGCTTTACATATTTATTCAGCTAATCACTTATTAAAAATAAATACCCTCTTGTATAAAATTTGACAATTTAAGTATCATACATATAATTCTTTTGTATCATTTATATTAAGTTTTATGAATTCTGACCTTTATGTAAAATGTAAAATTTCATTGAAAAACGAAAATGAATATAAAGTATGAATTTTGAATTTCGAAATAAAAAGTTAAACCACATAGATGCATTAAAATATATAATTATTATTAAAATTATATTTAAAGGTAACCTATAAAATTATAAATTTATGTCGAATTGAAAACATTTAAAAGATTTATCGTTTAATCACGTGCATAACAGTGTCCAACGTTTAATAGTAAAAATACAGGTTAATTAGAGAGTTATTAGATTAGAGTATCTAAATTAATCAGGTTTGAATATTTGTGGCGTTTCATAATAAGGATAATTATTATCCCCTCCTCCCAAAATTATCAAAATCAATCGAATAAACTTTTAACCCTACAAGGCTCTTTTTTTTTTTTTAGTGCGCGACAAAAAATATATAGGTTGCAATTAGTGATCAGAAGATAGGGAAAACTTATAAAAATAAAACCATATTTTACGGAAAAATCAACTTTTTAGCTCAACGTACCGTATGTGGAACATACATAAAAATAGGATTTACTAATACGTTTACTATTGCAAAAAAAAAAAAACTTACCTCTGCAAAATATACACTTCGTTATAACACACAGTATTTTTTTTTTTTTTTTTTTTTTTCGGGTCAAAACTGTTCAATAACTATTCTTTTTTTATTTTTGAATTCAGACAAACAACTAACGTATCACTTTCATTCAAATTTCACACTGACTGCACTATAACAAAAAACACGAACGACATCTTTAGGTAAATATTCGTATTACTACATTGCTAAATGTCAGTAGCTTCTATCAAGATGTCAAGAGATGTTGCTACTAATAGTTTTATAGCTATAGGAACGATTAAAGTCTGTGTTCCACATATGCATCTGGGTGCCTTGTGGGGTTAAAATTCATTCGGTAACTTATTTATCTATTATTTTGAATGTTATTTAACAACTAAAGTCCAGTTAAAAAAATAATTATAGATATACCTAACTGAAAGAACATAACATATATAAAAAAAAGTCGTTTAATAAATAGTATTAAACTTACTTATTTATTCTAATAATACCGTGTAATTAGATAGCTATTAGATTAGAGTATCTAAAATGATAAGGCTTGAATATTTGCGACGTTTCGGAATAAGGATAATTATTATCCCTTTCCCAAAATTATCTAAATCAATAAAATAAACTTTTAAAGAGAGAGCGAGAGAGAACATGGTCTGCTGTTCTTTAAAATTCATTTAGTAACTTATTTATCTATTATTTTGAATGTTATATAACAACTAAAGTCCAGTTAAAAATATATAGAGAGAGATGCCTAACTGAAAGAACATAACATATAAAAAAAGTCGTTTAATAAATAGTATTAATCTTAGTTATTTATTCTAATAGTACAGTATAATTAGATAGCTATTATATTAGAGTATCTAAATTGATAAGGCTTGAATATTTGCGACGTTTCGGAATGAGGATAATTATTACCCCTCCTCCAAAAATTATGTAAGTCAATAGAATAAATTTGGGGAAAAGAAAAGAACTATGGTCTACTGTGTTTTAAAATTCATTTAGTAACTTATTTATGTATATATTTTGAATATTATTCAACAACTAAATTTTAGATTTAAAAAAAAAAAATTACCTGACTGAAAAAACAACATGTATAAAAGTCATTTACTGAATAGTATTAAGTTTTATTTTTGGTCTGTCAGTATATAGTGCAAAGAACAATTAGTTTTACAAAACTGCCTTTGTTTTAATTGTAAAGGACTGTTATTTCAAAGAATAAAAAATACATTTAAAATTTCTCTTTAAAAAAAAAAAAAAAAAAAAAAAAAAAAAAAGTGAATCCATATAAAATGTTAGAAAAATTAAATAAAACAAGTAATATAATCGGTGTGTCACTTACACGACTTTCTCTTACCTTGAAATTTAATACTATAAATACAGGTTGGAGATTAAGAGGTAAGATAACGAGTGCTGTCATGTAAACCTATGTTAAACAATTCAAATGAGGCTTCGGAAGAGTTTAATAGGATAATTAGTTCTGTGTGAGGGGTCTACCGCCCCCTTCAACCCCCCGTTTCATTAATGCACCGACATTTATATAGAATTTAATTCGGTTATTAAAAAGTAGTTTATTAAAATTATTATTTAAACAAATTAACTTTTATGATAATGCAGACGATTTCCACATTAGAGAAGTAGTATAACACCAAATATCCAAAAAAAAAGTTGAATTTATTTACAATATTACATTAAAAAAAAATATATATATATATATATATATATATTTGTTAAAAATGAAAAAAATCGATAACTTTATTTTAAATTATCGCAGATCGATGGTTCAACCATTCGTTTTAATGGTATTGGTGAGCTCTTTTGAAAGATACCCATCATGAAAATTTACTGAAGCTCCTACATACAATTTTTTTTCCAGTTGACTATCTCTATTACAAAAAAAATATATATTAGTTTCATTTGGTTTAGTGCAGTCTATAGATGCCAAACTCTACTTCCCTGCAATTTCCCCCATAGACGTAATGTATTTGAATACTTTTGAGTGTCCCTGTACACGAACCATTTGCTTCATCTGAACGAAAACTTACTGTAGCATCCCTATATGATACAGATTTAGTATACCGAGTTTGGAATTTCTGCTACTATTTGTTCTTGATATATGCTGGTAACAGACAGACAGACACACAGACCATTCGCTAAAAACACGATTTTCGTATTCAGGGGACCTCAGAACATGTAAATATAACAAAAACTCACGTTCGAAAATTTCACCCTAAAACAATACTTTCTCGACCCTATGGGTAAGAGAAAGTAATAATAATAAATAAGGTATAAAAAGGAGATTAAATGTTTTAGATATAGAGCGTCTTTAAATTATTTATATCATAGTACAAAACAAACTACTTTAAATTATTTTAAGAATGTAATCATAAATGAAGAATGTTTTTTCTTTATTCTAGTACAAAACCCTTCGATAATGGTAATTTTAAACCGTGTAATTATATTGGTAATTTAAACGATAGCTAAATTCAGTATTTATATGGATTTTAAAAGCGCGTGTGATAGTAAGATATTTAACTATTATTAAGGGTAAATTATAGTTAATATGGTATGCATTTTATTTTCTTTGCTTTTGAAAACATAGAAATTTCATTTATAATTCATACTTTCTCAATTCCAGGCCAACCGCATTTTCATGTTCCATTAATAATATATTTTAAATCACGTGTATTTTCTAATCGAATGAATTTATAAACATTCTCTTTATTTTCGTGGAAAGAAATTACTATTATTTTATTTATAGCTATTTGTACCTATAGGAACAGAAACATAAACTTTATTTATTTATTTTCGTCTGAAATTCCCAGAAATTTCTCCCAGTAAAAGGCTTGCTATAATTACATGAACTTAGAAGAAATTATACATTCCAAATGACAATCAGACGATTTTTGTCAATTTTAGTTTTATTTCTAAAAGCAACTTGTGCTTATATAACATGTTAACAAATATCGAAGTACATAAGGCTGTTGTGAAATTTGCATTCATGGATACAATTAAAGTCACATTTTCGAATTTAGGTGTTTTTGTCGATTAGCTAAATAAATTATTCTTAGATATTCTTTGATTGGTTAACGAAAAGAACGTGTTATACTTCATATTCTAGCGAAAGTTTTATCCCGAAGGCAAATGTTTAGATACAAATTCTTGTTTCTAATGCAGTATCAAGTTTTCTAAAAGTAACATTGCATTCATTTGAAAACCTTGAATGTTATGAACAAAAAGTTCATAAAAGCAATGACGATGCTGTAAAATAACCCTTTATATCTCTGTGAACAGTGGCGGATTTAAGGGGGGGTCTAGGGGGCTGAAGCCCCCCCCCCCCCCAAAAAAAAAAAAAAAAAAAAAAAAAAAAAAAACACTGACATTCACTATTGAATATTGCAATTGTAAATTTTTTATTGGTCTAGAATAACACTTTTAAAAATCTTAGCCCCTCCCAAAAGTCAAGTTCTGGATCCGCCACTGTCTGTGAATATACATTTTATTTTCATGTACATTGATATTTTTTTTTACAATCCGATCCAAAATATTTTGGTTAATTTGTAATTGAATCAGAATATAAAAATATTAAACATTTAGATCTTTATTAAATATTTTTTAACAGCGCATGCACAAATGTTAACAGAGTTTCTTTTGAATAATTATTTAGCTAAATGTATTGACTAACTGTAAAAATACGAGACAAATAAGGTAAAAACTAAAGAAGTTATCGTAAAAAAAAAAAAAAAAAAAAAAAAAAAAAAAAAAGTGTTAAATTTAAAATATTTTCATGGAGAAGCAAAACACTATAACCAAATGTGATTATCCCTTTAGTTGCTACTTCTTAAAAGTATTTAAAATTCAGTTTTTTTTTTTTTTTTTTTTTTTTGTAAGGCTATATTTTTCTGAATTTTCATGTTATTTCTATTTCCTTGGGGGTGGGCGGGGGGTGTCCAGAACAAGTATTTACATCTGGTTAGTAAATTATGCAAATGAAACTTTATTAACACTTATTTTTGATGCACAGTTAAATATCATTAAAGCATAAAGAAATATATTCCACTTATATATGCTGTTATAATTATAAAAATAGTAATAAAACATACTTTCAGCATATCACACTATTTAAAATATCTTTATATCCCAAAATATCTTTACATTCCGACGTTTCGGTTAATATTCAATTTTTAACCATCTTCAGGGAATTGATGTACATAAACTATAAACAAAAATCAAATTAAGCCATTCTTGGATACTACAAATACAATTCACAAAGAAATTAATACGTGATTACATAAATCATATAAAAAAACACTATATACATCTTAAAATGAGTTAAAAACATCTAAATAAATCACAATCATGTACATTACAAGAAAAATAAAGCTCTTTAATAAACAAAATAATAGCTCTTTTATATATTTTTTTATAGTTAAATATCTTTTAGTAAAAATGCCAATATTTCATCAAATATTTGATATTTTTACGTTCTGATATCAGTAGCTTAGTCTAATATGTAGTATATCTAGGTCTGACACAGGCGAGTTTTTTTTTTTTTTTTTTTTTTTTTTTGCACTACTATTTTCGAAAAAGGAAATTCATGATATATTTTTTCAGGTAAATCTGCACTTTACCTGCATAAATTTATTATAAAATTTATGTTATGAAAATAATGGTACGATAATAATTAAAAATAAATTTGCCTGTGGGAGCCCTGTATATAAAGTTTTGTAAAATTAACATTGCATTTGTTATAAAACTCTGCATGTTATGTACAAAAAATGCATAAAAAATTTACCGATGTCGTGAAATAAATCTTCATAGCTCCGTAAATATATGCACATTAATTTTCATCTACAGTTAAAAGAAGCCCCTTAATACATTACAGCAGCAACACATTTCAAGCAATTTTCTTTTTCACAGAGAATTGGGGTAGGTTGTGGAGATTAAGGCCGATTGGTTGCACTAGGGCCTGAGAGGGAGTGCCCTCCGTGGGTGTCTTATATTTTTTAGTTAATTTGTAACTAATCCTTTTTTCAACTTCGGTACAAAACGTTTTTCTGGAAGATATGAGGTATAACATATTTTTTTCTACCTCTGAATTACAATAAGAATCTATGCAGCATTTATTTAGATATTCGATAAAAACATCTCAATTCGATAGTGTGCCTTCACTTAAGTTTATGACAGTATGCAATATATATATATATATATATATATATATATATGTATGTATGTATATAAGAACAATATTTTATAAAAAGAAAGACATTACACTGTTTTAAAAGCAATTACTTAACAGAATTTTTTTTACAAAATTTATGTATTTGCAAGGACGTGTGGAGATTTTTCAAATTTGATGACAAAATAATAATAATAATAATGAATAAATAAATGAAAAAATAAGGGGTTAATTTTAAAATTTTATTTATTTATTCATTTATATTACTTAAATGATAAATATATAAAATTTATGTATTTGAAAGGACATTTGGAGATTTTTCCAATTTGATGACAAAATAATAATAATAATAATAATAAATAAATGAAATAATAAGGGATTAATTTTAAAATTTTATTTATTTATATTACTTAAATGATAAATATATAAAATCTAGAGTTTAGAGTTTTTTGAATCTATCATATAACTCTTAGATTTATCGTAAAACAGAACATGAGTATTATAATTTCAATTTAAGAAATTGTTCACATTTAAATATATATATATATTATCGGTGTCCTTGTTTTGCACAGCATTTTTTGAAAACTAAACATATGTATTCTGTTGATAAATTTTATATAAATTAACTATTTATTTATATATTTTGCTAAAATACATTTTATGAAATTTATAAGTTTAAGAATATAAAAATGTATTGAAAATTTTATAAATAAAAAATATTAAAGATATACTATTTAAAAATTAGTTTAAGTTTAATTACATTTAGGTAGTAATTTTAAGAAAAAATAAGTTTAATGTTGGGCTTATGGAGAATTAAAGAAATAAAATTAAGGTAAAGCTGGGAGAGTCTGTGTACAATTAACAAAAAATGATACAAAAAATTCCATATATTAATTTTTTGGTTAACTATTGTTGAATAATTTTAAATTTATTCGTATTCTATGCATTTACGTTTATTGTTGATAACATAAACATCAGATCTGCATGCTTGACTCTCGAAGCCCGCTTGTAAATCTTCGTCAGATAGACAGATATCACATGACAGAATTACAGGACGAAGAATTAGAGAAACACCCAGGGCCATCACTGGAATCGAACCCGCTCTCCTACGCTCGAAGGCGATGAGCAGTGTGGTGACATAACCACTCGGCCACGGAGAACCCATGCATTTCCATTATTATTTTGTTGTTGTTCACTTGTTGTTAATTAAAGCGACAGCTGCAAGAAAACCAAAAGAGCTATTTTGCGGACACTCTCGTTATATGGGTAGGAGAGATTGCGCTTGATTGTAACTACAATTAAATTGTTAACAATAATAATTGCATTAAAATGACATTGCTGTAAGGTTTTTGTAAACCAATATTTTTGTTATATATATTTTTCAACTCTTGATAATACCTAAATTCTAGCTCGTTCTTTTGCCGACAATTTGCTAATTCTTTCTCTATTCAAATGAACTTTTGATAAAAGTTGCGAAATACATCTGACTTTTTAACTTATGCAATAAAAAAATTTCTGCCTTTCACGCATGCGTATTAAAGAATATTTATTATAAATGCTCCTATCTCAGCGAATATTACACGTACAAATTTTATGTTTCAGAATAATGTTTTGTCTTTTTTTTTTTTTTTTTTTTTAAGTTTTGTAAAATTTTATAGAAATCCGTTTCAATTATAAGCAAAAAACTTGCCAAAAAATTAATATTAAAAAACAAAAAATGTCAGCCTAAATAATTGCGCAATTCTGGAAACAAAACAAAAAATATTGTACACAGTATGAGCAGCAACGTATTAAAGTTATTAGTCATTTATAGCTTTTTATGATACAGGGTGACCCAAGGTATTTACGCTTTTTTTCAATTTGTGGTTGGTCCCCTAATTACACTATAGGTTAATTGGTAGTGAAAAATATGAGCTTTTAAATGTTCTTTGCATATCTGAAGTTTAAAAATTGCTGTACCATTTCGTTCAGTACTTCTTTTTATATCGAAAAAATGTCCAAAAAAAAAAAAAAGAAAAAGAAAAATCTAATAATTTAATCACCCATTGTAAAAAAAACTTCTTTAGAGCTAATTAAAGGAATATAAATAAATAAATTAAGAAGCAGGAACAAAATTCAGCTCTGACAGTATTTTACTAAATTATAAATAATTGAAATTAATGCAACCAATGTTTGCCACCAACGTTTTTAGTTTAGATTATATAAAAAATAACAATTTTTTAAATATTCTAGAAAACAAATATTTCAAAAACCGCTTCTAATTTGAAGTGTAATTTTTAAACACTGAATAAGTATTCGTATAAATAAAGCCTTTAAAGCTCTCAATCATTAAAAGGATTAATAATTCTAATAAATTTTAAGACTTATAAGGCCTCAGATAAATTTTCCAATATAGTAGCTTAAGAAATTACTACTTGTTTCTTGGCTTTTCTTGTTCATCTTTTCATGAATTATGGGCCTATTCCTTATATAGAAATTTCCGGTTGCCTTTCTACCGATAGAAATATCGCCATCATCTACCGCGTTTCCGTCCGAAGAACTTCCATAATTTTTACGTGAAAGGATATTCCGGAGACAGCATGTACAAGCCTTACGAAAATATATCACAGACTTTCTTTTTCTGTCACATAAATATGTGAGGAAATAATATATATGTTATTAAGATTAATTTATTATTAATAAAGTGTTTCTGTTATTACATCTTTGGTTATATATATGTATATATATATAGTGTTTTATTATTATATAATAATAAAGGTATTCTTACAGTTAATTATTTTATACATAATACAATCATACTTACATTGATATACTATTATATCTTAAATTAAAACAAATGGGAAATTCATGTTTTTTTTTTAAATCTAAATTGCAACTAATACAATTTCAACTAATTCAAATATTTGAAGATCTTCCATAATTTTTATGTAAACAAAAATTCAAGAGCCAGCATGCACAGCCTTATGAAAATATATCAAAGATATTTTTTTTCTCTTTTCATAAATAAATAAATAAATATATCATTAATATTAAGTATATATCAATTTATTATTAATATAGTATTTATGTTATTACATATGTTATTCGTAATTATTAGCGACTCCCTATTGCAATGGCAACACTTCCATTTACTAGCCTGCAATAGTGCAATAAAGGCCTTTAATAAAATCTTCACTTATCTACAGGGTGATTATAATTAAAGTTACGATTTCAAAGCGCTATAATTTTAAAACTACTCATCAGAGCGATTTGATATTTTACCAGAGCAATCGTGAGGCAATGAAATTTTATTTGACAAAAGAAAATAAAAGTTCCAAAATGTGCCGTTAATTATCCGTAAAGTATTTGTTTCATGAAGCTCCTCTTTTTCTCTTTTCACTATGACTGTTTCCGCTGTAAGCACGTATTCTTGTCTTTTTGCTAAAAAAATTGTAGTAAACCTTTGAAGTCTATTGTTTCCTGTTGTTCCATTGTTTTGCTAACAACACTCTTGTGTTTAATCAATCCATTTAGCGTTTCCCCTGACACTACCCTGACAGCGTCATCTATAGGAACATGTTGGAACTTTTTTTTTTTTTTTTGCCAAACAAAATTTTATTGCCTCACGATTGCTCTGATACAATATCAAATCGCTCTGATGGGTAGTTTTAAAATTATAGCGTTTTGAAATCGTAACTTTAATTGTAATCACCCTGTATTTGCAATGCCAGATTAAGTTTTTAGCACACTGTCATCACTAATTGCTTTAATTTTTATGTATGTATATATATATATATATATAAATCCTGTACTTTCACAAGGAAATTGTTTTTATATAAAATTGGTACACTGTAAAACGTAGGTTCTTAAAAATAAATATACATTGTCTCGAAATAGCTCCGAAACAATATATACTTAAATTTGAAAACCCATGTACTCATTTTTGAGTATACTGACATGCTGAAAAATGTGGTTGACCAATAAGAATCCCAATATCCCCATGTTTGGCATGTCAATGTACTCAAAAATGAGTACATAGGTTTTCAAATTTAAGTATATATTGTTTCGGAGCTATTTTGAGACAATATATACTTATTTTTAAAAACCTATTTTTTACAGTCTAGTGTCAGAAAATCGAATTTATATATCTCTAATTGGATATCTTTTAATTTATAAAATAATTTCATCCTTATTTTAACGAGAAAATTTTTTCTATTATAGGCCAAAAGTAAAGGTTAAAAAAAAAAGATTCAGGAGGTCATTTTACATAAGAATGTGGAAAAATGGTGTTGGGAGGGGGGGGTCAATTTTCATGCAGAGCAGTGTTATTAGGTAACAATGTCCTTAAAAAATTAGTAGCAGTTATCTAATTAATTTAAGAATGCCCTAATTCAGTTAATAAGTAAACAAGATTGCGCTAATTCTGCCAAAAATAAATAACAATGTAGAAATCTACTCAAAAATATAGCATATACTTCAACTTTAAATTCTGTTCATACTTTTATTTATCTATTTTGCAGATATTGCAGTAAAATTTATCGGTTTCACTTTGTTTTTTGTGATACGTTATGACATTCCACATTCCGGATGTTTACAACAAATCGGTCATTGACATTTATGCACTCTTAGTAGATGTCTTTTCAAATTTTTTGTGCACAATGTAAGTAATATGAATATAAGAAAATGATTATCTTCATGAAAAACGGAACACAAATTCTTGAAGTAGTTTACTACATATATTTTATTATATAATATAAACTACATGCAATATTTTCCTTGTAGCTTATATAAATAGAAATATATTAGAAATATATGAAAAGTATTTAATTGTATTATACTTATTTTTGGAACAACTATAGTATTTCACCACAGCTGAATTTGGCGATTTATTTTTGGCGATTATGGCTAAATCATAAATCATATAGCATAAATGATAAAATCATAAGCTAAATTATAAATCATAAATCCAAAATAAATAGCATGCAAGCTGCCATATTATATTGCAAACAGTTCAGAACGACATCGTTATCGTTCAAATCGGCCCCAAAGAAAAATCGCCAAATTCAGCTGTGGGGAAATACTATAGTTGTACCTTATTTTATTTATTTTTATTTTTTTCTTAGTGTTAATTTTAATGAAACATTTTTATTACATGATGTATTTTAAACTTTACACACATATATATATATATATATATTACTTTTTGTGATGTTACTGTTTTCGTATGATAGTTAGTGATGAGAAATAATAATATGAATTTAAAGATATGAATATTGTATGCAACTCTAAATTAACTTTTTACTCATAAATCAATTTATGATTACAATTGAAATTACCCATTAAAAGTTTAGAAAATATCTTAAATGATAAAACAGGATTTTAAAAATTCGTTTTAAGATTTTTATTTTATTTTATTTATTTATTTATTTATTTATTTTCGAAATAAAATATTTATTTTTCTAAGTAAAATCTGCATTTATATATATATATATATATATATCCTTAACAAGTCTAAACTATGCTGCTATTTTGATTCAATGACTATGTAATATTATTTTATAGAAATTTAAATTACCTATTGCCTATTACCTATTATTAATACTGATTCATTTAATTAAGAAACACGATTAATTTTCAAACGGGGTATATAAATAAGTTTTGTCATTGTGAACGAAGTATCGAAGTACAGAAATATGTGATGAACACTTTAAATTTTTATACTTTATCTCGTTTAAATAAATAAACTTTCCTTTTATATACTTTTTTTTTAATTTTATTATTTCATAGATTCCTACATTTTCTTGACATAAAGAAGAATATCATCAAAAGAAATTAAACAGAGATAACATTTTCATAAGTCATACATTTTTCCAAAGGAAAGTCTGTTGTAATTTTTTTAAAACACTTTATTTTTTGAAACACTGTAAAATATTAAGTATTTCGAAAAATTGCTTATTTTTGAAAATAATAACAACAACATCAGAAATTTTTGTTTGATAATATATGAATGAACTCCAAATACACTAATAAACTTTTTTTTAGGGTATATTTTTGTTGAATAAAAATATTCAGTAGTTTAGTTTATTTTATTTTTATTTATGTATTTATTCTTAGAAAGACATTTTCAGTTAGATCTAGTAATTTATAAATTTTTAATTTATAGTATAATTATATTTACAGTGTAATTATAAATTTTTAATTTATTTTTATTTATGTATTTATTCTTAGAAAGACATTTTCAGTTAGATCTGGTAATTTATAAATTTTTAATTTATAGTATAATTATATTTACAGTGTAATTATAAATTTTTAATTTAGTTTATAGAATTATTATTCCTTTTTTTTTTTTTTTTTTTTTTTTTTAAGGACGGAGGACTATTAGTTTCAATCTGGAGTTTTTGTAGACCAGTTTTGTGTAACACCAAAATAAATTAATTTGAAATATCAATCTTATCGTTACAAATTCGATACCAAATGAAAGGAGCGATTTTTCTGAATTCCAGGGGTGCAAACAGTTTCCCGACTCGACAATTGAATTTTTTTTTTATTACCTAAAGTATGAAATTTAGGTGGCAACACTTGATTTTAATTCATTTCAGTCATTTTAAAAAGTGCGTGGCCCAGTTTTACGGTCAAAAGTTGAGATAAAAATAAATAAAAAATAAAAATTTTACCGATTGAAATTAATAGTCCACCATACTTTTTTTTTCTTTACTGTCTACCAATAATATTACGTTTTTTTTTTTTTTTTTTTTTTTTTTTTTGACACAGCTGATTTTTTTATTTCTTTACTAAGTGTCTTCCAGTAATAATACGAGTTTATATATATATATATATATATATAATAAATTAGTATTTATTTTGTTCAACCGAATACATATGTTCTGGAATTAGTGTATTCTCCCATATACAGTCTCGCTGTTAAATGCAATGTGCATTTACTTACAACAAATGTCTTGTAATCGGAGCGAGTCAAAATAAATACAACGAATAAAAATAAATAACAAAAATATAGTTTTTAATAATCTCCATTAGAACTTTTCAAGAAAGTTGTTAAATTATTATTTATTTACACGTATTAAAATGATATCTGTTGCTAAGTGCAATAAAAATATCTTGAATTAAATATTATAAGAATATTAATATGATGCTTTTAATAAGATTTTGTAAAAAACACATATAATTTCTTTTTTTCTTTCTTTCTTTCTTTCTTTTTTTTTTTTTTTTTTTTTTTTAATAAACAAACAAAAAAAAAATGAAAGCATAAATTGATAAAGACAAAAAATCGTGATATATCAGAGAGAAACAAAACAAAACAAATTATATTGAAATGCGTTTTTTTAAGACAAACATTTTGTAATCAAAGTAAAGTAAATTAAATTGAATAAATATGTAACACAAATATTGTTGTTCTTTATATTTTGCTTTAATCACCTATCCCAGAAAAAAGCATATTTTTACTTATTGTTTATTTACCAGTGTTAAAACGATGTTTATTTTTTCATACAATTAAAAATATAGTTTGAGAATATTAATACCATTATTTTCAAGTATGAAGATTCTGTGCAAAACATATAAAATTCCATATCAATATATATATATTAAGCTGCACAAAAATAACATGTTTCATGAAAAACATAAGTTGATAGAAACAAAAATTGTGATATATTAGAGAAAAAACAAATTATATTGAAATGCATTTTTTTTTTTTTTTTTTTTTTTTTTTTTTTTTTTGTAAGAAAAACACATTTTGAATAAACTAATAAATTTGTAACACAAATATTGTTGTTGTTTATATATTTCACCTTAATCCCTTATCCCTAAAAAAAGCATATTGTTTATTTATTAGTTATTTAACAGTGTTAAAACGATGTTTATTGCTTCACACAATAAAAAACATTTTGAATTAAATATTTTGAGAATATTAATATCATTGTTTTTGAGTAAGATTCTGTGCAAAACATATATCATTTCATATCAACGTTTATGGGAAAAAAAAAAAAAAAAAAAAAACAGTTAACAGAATATTTTACGAAAAAATAGATTGATAAAAAACAAACAATATGTTACAGCAGAGCAATATATATATATATATATATATATATTGAAATACATTATATTTTTTCACGAAAAGGAACTGATAAAAAAAAAAGAATTCAATTTTTGTTTAACGACATATATTTGATTCTAAATGTAATAAGAGAAAAATGTGTTTTTCAAATAACATTTATTTTTCGATTCAATTTCATGCTCTGAAGAAAACATATTAAATCCCAGATTGTGAAACATATAAATTTATAAAAATACAAACGATTTTTTCTATGAACGCAAACAATCTAAGCAATTCATGTTTTGGTAACGTATAGAAATATGTTTATAATATTCTTTTACATGTTTGTTAAATATTTATTTATCGTAATTATTATTATTTATAGAATAAGTTATTTTTCATTTTCTCACATTTTTTCCCCTCTGATTTCAAAAATCTGTAATCTCATATTATCAAACAGTTTAAATTACATATTTATAAAATAAGTTTTTTTTTTTTTTTTTTTTTTTTAATTTTCTCTCGGATTTCAATAATTGTAATGTCATATTATTAAGCTTTTTAAGTTACATATTTATAGAGTAAATTAATTTCCTTTCGCTTACGTTTTTTCCCCTCGGATTTCAAATCTCATGTTATTAAGCATTTTAAATTAGAAGCAAATTCAATTTTTATATGAAAACAGTATGTTTTTAACCACGACAGCAAAATGTCTTTAAAAAAAAAAAAAAATGGAATAATGTAACAGCAATCAAATATCAAAAAAGGGGTTTCTCTCTCTCTCTCTCTCTTTTTTTTTTTTTTTTTAGAATGTAATCACTTTTTTTTATTATTAATCTTAATTAAATTGCATAAACAATTGTGTGATGCTTAAGATTTGTTTCAGCTTTCAGAAAATTACAAAATTTATATTCTTGATTGATTACAATACAATAAAAAATGTAGGAAATTGTTTGAGTACTACTAGTCTTTCCTGTGCAGAACGTCTGTGTGATAATACCTGTATACGTAATATGATTTTTAGAAAAATCTCATAAATAAAATACCTGAAAATTTTCAGTTTTATTTTTTTTTTTTCTCTCTTTTATTATTGTTATTAAAAGAGGTATAAACTTTTCACATTTGCATTATAATTTCAATTTTTGAAAATATATTTTTTTTCCGCTGCTAATTTAAACATTCTTAGAATTAAATTAAATTAATATTGTATTACAAATCAATTATTTTCTAAAACTTGACAAAATTAAATTACCACATCACCATACATAGCAGAAATTCCATAGTTAATATATGTATCTACAAAATAAATAAAAAACATTCATTCTATTTATAATAAATAAAAAATCTAAAAAGTATAATAGATGGCGCCACCACAGTCCTGCCGAATAGCCACCATTAAACCGGAGAAATACTGGCTTTAAATTCTTCCAAAATAACTGTAAATGTAAGATTTTAAGCGTATGCTTCAGTACAAAAAGTTATTATTTTTTTATTTTTTTCAATTTCTTTAAGAAAATGTACGTTTCAAGTGTATTAGACTAAATTTTTGTAGCCGAATTCTTTTGCCAAAGCACTTACAATTACTTTATTGCTAACAGACGAATTTATGCTTTGGGTTTGAGTTAACCAATCGGATAACATTCTACGTCACTATCGTACCGTTTCGACAAAATTTAATCGTAACTGTTCCACATTAGAGAAATTCTATATAGATTTCACAATTCATAAAATAACTTAATTTAGAATTAAAATATTAATATATAATTTGCATTAAAATGTTTTCAAAATCTTTAACGATTAATTTATTTTAAAATTTCATACACTTTTTATTTTTCAAAATTACACGATATTTTAATTTTTTTTTTTTTTTTAATATTCTAAACGGCTTCTGTAACGTGTCCTGCAAAAGTCACACCCTACCCCCAGTATCTTGGGAACGTATAGGAATTTCTGAAAACTGTAAAATCCGTGTTCAATCAATTGGACAAAGATTTTGTTTAATTAAAAAATGGAAGCTGTGATGATCAGAGGAATGACTAGAACGGGGAAAAACTTTGACATTTCATATAGAAGGGAGGGGGGGGGGGTCGTTGCATTTTAAAACTATTAACTGTGGAACATGGGCATTCACAGAGTTAACTTTAAAATTTCAAATGGAAAAGAGTTCTTTGTTATATCGTTTAAAAGCTTTCTCAAAATAAACATTTTTATAATTGTGTTTTGTCTTAAGATTCATTTTAAAGAGATTATATCTTTATAAATGTTTCAAAAAAGTCCCACTCTCTTCCCTGTATCTGAAAACTCAAGAAAAAAAAAATATTCTATCAATTTAAGGGTGATCTTAAAAAAAAAAAAAAAAAAAAAAAAAAAAAAAAAACTGCGGATGGAAGTGCATAGGTGATTCTTAGAAGAGATCGTCTCAAAGATTTTCAAGATATTAAATTTGCACGATTTTCAGAGTTTTTAGGCTTTCCTTTACTTTCTCTACATATAGAAAAAGGGTGGGTATTTTAGAGAAAAACTTATTATTCATGAACTCCTTAAAAAGTATCGTACACTGTAAAAAGAATTTCCCGTTTCCTGCAAGAAATTTTCTGTAATGACAGAAACATACGTTCTATCAACATAATTTTTCCGTAATATCTGATTGCACAGGTCGACATGTAAAATTTTTATTTTATAATTTTGACTGATCTTTGTGTTTTTTTGCTGTGCTAAAACCGAAAATGAAGTCAGTTCTTCTCTATCACGTATAGATTTTTGTCAATACAGGGTGCCTACCAATGTAATTTCTTCCATTACTCTTCCACCAATATAATTATATGGTAAGTTTTATAGTACGTTTTCATGATTAATTAATCGTGGATACCTATTGTTGTAATAGCGCAGCACTAGTGCGACGTAAAACCATATTAATCAACCAACCTATTGTTATGATGGTACATGTAAGACATTGTGTCGGTAAGCACCCTGTATTGGCAAAAATCTGTACGTGATAGAGAAAAATGGGCTGCATTTTTGGTTTCAGCACATCAAAAAACAGAAAGTTCAGCTAAAATCATCAAATCAAAATTTGTTAACTTCAATTTTGTAGGCCTGTGTTATTTTCTGTGTTTTTATACAGAAAATTTCTAGCAGCAGAAAGGACTTTTTTTTTTTTTTTTTTTTTTTACTGTGTCTTCAGAAAACATTTCAAAAAGCTAAGGAATTCTTAACATTTGAAATTTTAAAGTAACTCTTAAAACCATTGAATAAGTTTTTTATAGTCTTCACAAATTCAGGTATGTTCCGAAATGCAGGGAAGAGTGTGAGACTCTTTACAATATATTCAATCAGAGATAAAGTGAATGGGTAAGAGACTTTTCTTTTTAAATAAATGCTTATTTTGGAAAGGCTCTTCCATCTAACTAACAAAGCCTACTTCTCGTTTGAAAATTCAAAGTAGGCTCCTGAATGCTCCAATTTCCCATAACGTCTAAATTTTCAAATCATGCGAAGTCCTTCTCTAACATATTAAGCACTTCTTTAAACAGTTTGAACTGTAAAAAATAGGTTCTTAAAAATAAGTATATATTGTCTCAAAATAGCTCCGAAACAGTATTATATACTTAAATTAAAAAACCCATGTACGCATTTTTGAGTATATTGACATGCTCAAAAATGGGGTTGACCAATAAGAATCCCAATATCCCCATGTTTGACATGTCAATGTACTCAAAAATGAGTACATAGGTTTTCAAATTTAAGTATATATTGCTTCCGAGCTATTTTGAGACACTATGTACTTATTTTTAAGAACCTATTTTTTACAGTGTGGGAACAGGGAAGAGGAGACCTTTAGCGAAAATTTCTTTCTTTCTTTTTCTTTTTAATATAACATTAAAAGAAAGCATAGTAAAATTAAACTTTTTTGATAAAATGTTTGTCTTGGAAAGATCTTTCTATCTAAGTAACAAAAGCTCTAGCTCCCCACTTTCTTACTTAAAATTTCAAAATTTATTCTTCTAACAGCTTCCTGTGCTCATTTCTAAAACTTTTATTTAATTTAAAGGAATCCCCTCCTCCCTCTTTCTCAAATTAATTCACATGTTTTACAGTTTTCAGTAATTAATCACTGTTAAAAATTTTGTTCTAGGTTGAACCAAAACACGAGGCACAGTACACTGTAAAAAACATGTCCTATTTGCTGCCAGAAATTCTCTGTAATTTGAAAAAATACGCGTAAATTACGCGTATTTTCTCAAATAACAGAGAATCTCTAGCAGCAAATAGGACATATTTTTTGCATTGTAGCATACTGCAACTACTAGCAAATTTTATTTCAACCTTGAACTGAAATTTTTAACAGTGTGACGTGTTTCTAAAATACCGGTGTGACTTTTTTTTTTAACCCCGTATATTTAGTTCATTCTACACTGTTAAAAATTTCAACACACTGTAAAAAATATGTCCTATTTGCTGCCAGAAATTCTCTATAATTTGAGAAAATATGTTCTGACAACGTAATTTTTTCGTAAATTACGCGTATTTTCTCAAATTGCAGAGAATTTCTGGCAGCAAATAGGATATATTTTTTATAGTGCAGAAAATTACTGGTAATCATTTATCTTAAGTATAAAATTACAGAGAAAAATAAATGGAGATGTTGAAAAATGTTTGTTATACATACATTCTAAAGGCTTATGTTAATTTAATTAATTTTTGAAGAGAATATATTTGTGATTTAGAATGCTTTTTTCTAAAGTAGAAACAGTCATTTCATTTTTGTTTTTATTGATAAGTTTAATAATAAAAATGAATAAAAATTGAGAATCTCGATTATTTACTCTTAACTAAGAACTATTGTTTTACAGAGACTCTGGATAAACATTTCAGTAAATTTACAGAATTTTTTTTACAGTGCATATGTAGAATGCAGTTTTGGGGAAAATGTAATGGAAGTTATGCTTAATATATAAATTTTAAATTAAGGTTTCTTGTGGATCGGGAAATAAGGCTTAAATATATTGTTACATTAAGGGGTTATACACTGTCAAAAAAAGGCCTGTTTGCTGCCAGAAATTTTCTGTAATTCAGAAAAATACGTTCTACCAACGGAAAAATTACGTTGATAAAACGTATTTTTCTGAATTACGGAAAATTTCTGGCAACAAACAGAACTTTTTTTTGACAGTGTATGGCATTCAAAGGGAAAAAAAAATATTTTCTTTATTTCGTTTTTAATGTAATAAATAAAATTATTTATCCAAAAAAATTGATCATATACATAACATTTAAACAATATCTTATAAAACTTTTCTTTAAAAATTGTAAAAAGTTAAGCCGGTGGTACCTGGTTTTAGGAGGCTTTTCAAAAAATTGGTGGACAGGATAAGTTACGGTAGCTTTATCCGATATTAACAAGGAAAAAAAAATACTATTAGTAAATAAGTATAGCTTATACTTGAACGAAAGTTTTTTTTAAATTAGAATTAATTTTAAAAGGTTATATGTGGGGTAAAATGTACAGAAAATTATATATATATATGTAAATATAGATATATATATATATATATTTGCATGCAACTCTGCCAAAAATTGAAATTTCTATTTATTACTATCATTATTATTTCTAATCTTTCGTTCGAGCATTAGCCATATTTATCTACTAACAGATTTTTTTTTTTTTTTTTTTTTTTGAGACAAAGCTACTATGAGTTATCCTGTATACTACTTTTCTGAAAGGTGTCCGCAAACTAGGTGCCACCAACTGAATCTTGCAAATTTTTTAGTGAAAACTTAATAAAATACCGTTGAAATGTTGTTCTTTTATATGATAAAAAATTTTATTTATTCTGTCATATAAAAAGTGAAAGTATGCTTTTTTAGCTTTAAGAACTTTTTTAGCTAAAGAAAATTTGCTTTTTTGACTTTAAAAACACATGTACATACCTGCCAACATCCTAATTAATATTCCGTATTGTTGTTAGTCCCTCCCTTTTTTTTACACCAGTAAATTTTGAGAGTAAAATTCTCAAGATTCTATTACGATTAAATAAGGAGAAAAATAATCTCAAAAAATGCTTGTGTATTAAAAAAAAAAAAAGACTGCGCTCACTGTAAAAAAATATGTCCTATTTTCTGCCAGAAATTCTCTGTAATTTGAAAAAATACGCGTAATTGTGAAAAAATTACATTGTCAGAACGTATTCTCTCAAATTACAGAGAATTTCTGGCAGCAAATAGTACATAATTTTTACAGTGTACGGAATATCACTTAGGACGTTGGCAGGTATGCATGTAATTTCTTACTAATTTGCATAATAATACATTTTTCTTTCTAATTTAATTAGAAGTTTTAATTTTATAAGTTTACAAAAGTCGAAATAACTGCACAACAAGCACAATGTTGTGTTATCTTAACATAATAATAATAAAATTTCAGTTTTCACTTGTACTAGAATGTTTGAAACTAAATACTGTACTTAAAACCTTAAATATTTCTGAATTCTTGTTATTTCTCACAGCAGCATTTAATTAAGGTTTACTTAAAACTTACATTTCGAATTCACTAATGAAATTTCATCTCATTAAACCTGAAATAAACAAAGAACGAAAATATCTATGTGTAAGTTTCCAGATTAGAAACACATAAAAACTTTAATAAACCAGTTTTTACCAGTTCATAATAATAATAATAATAAAATATTGTAATATTAATATTTTTTTCTATTTAATACAATTTTTTATTTGATAAATATATTTTTCAATCTTGATATTTATTAAATATGTAACACTACCACAGATAGTACAACGGTCTTATTTTTAATAAATATTCTATGATGTAAAAATAAAAACCATATTCTAATAACTACGGTTTTAAGTGTTAATTTAACTCTGCCCTATTTTAATATGTCTTTTTGGAGTGGATGATAACAGAAGATGAACTGGATTATGAAGCCTGCACTCTCTTAAGAGGATACTTAAAGCAGTAATTTTAAAGTTTTGACAGTCCAAACAGAACGAAAGTGGAGATTACAAGATTTTAATAAAAAAAATGTTTTGTATTCAGAATTGTTTGTAAATGGAATATTGGAAGAAATGATGATAACAAAATAAAATAATCATTTGTAAAAGGGTGGATTTAATAAACTCTTTTTTTAATAAATTCTGTCGATCTTGTTTTTATAACATTTTATATCTAATGTCGTTGTTATCATAAAACATCATTTTAAATAATGATTCTTTTTACATTCCCCTCCCCCCCTCACAAAACATATTACTCAAAACAATATAAATGTCTTTATAAAGCCTGCATTAAGAATTTTTTTTTAAGCTGAAATGATAAAATAAAATGCTGTTGACATATTGAATATATTGTTTCTTAAAATAATTTAAATAGGGGCAATAACATCACATTTGCCAACTACAGGGTGTTACCATTATGAAATTCAATTAAGGAAACTTATAAAACTCAGTTAATAAAATTAAATAATCAAGCAAAATATGTAATAGTGTACATATTTTTTTATTTACTGGGTAGAAGAAGCTTCTCGGGAGCATTAGAGTGTACAAAGAAACACACTAAGTATTTCCAGATCAAATAAAAATGTACAGTTTTAAAGATTATGATTGCTATAATAATATTTCAATAAAATAATATTTGACCATTTAAAGGAGACATCTAAAAATTCTACACAATTTACCAAGTATACAAAAGTATCCCTTTTCTATTATAAAAAATCTGGGGTGAAACAACCACACAACTTCCATTTCCCACTATTATACGTATTATATGCATTTTTTTTTTAATGTGATCAGAAGACATAAAATTAACCTAAAGAAGCAGAAACCTAAAATATTTCCGATAAGATAAACTAAATAATGAACGTGTAAAGACATATAAAATAAAGTTTACATAGCGAGTTAAAAAACAAGAAAAAAAATCGAGGGAGTATTTTTTGAATCATAAATTTCCAAGATCTAAAACTGACCTACCTTAGCAGGATGACTGTTAATTTTCCTTTAATAACCACGTAATACATGGGAAAGGATATCTAAAATGGTTTTATATAAAAAAATTTCAATAAAATCGTTACAGCCGCTTTTGAGGTACCAACTTATATCAAAACATTGTACATGCAATTATTGACCGGAAAACAATAATTACATACAAAAGGATATTTAAAAGGCAGTTAATATGGAGAGTTAAAAAAAAAAATCCTTACAGCCGTTTTTAAAGAAGCGCACTTGCGAGACCTGAAATTGAGCTGTTTATATAGGACGCTTATCAAATTTTCTGAACTAACCAACTATATCATTCGAAAAGATATCTAATAGAGTATTTATGTAGCAACTTTGAAGAAAATCGTTCTAACCGTTTTCGAAATATGAACTTGCGGGTCCTACTTTCGGTTTCTGATGACCCACTTCCGGTTTTTCAATTTTCACCAAAATTTGGAAAATTCATCTGTACACCAGACCTGTCTCGATTCTGAAGTTTCGTGGTGCTATCTTTATTAGTTTCGGAGATATGATAGCCAGAATATTCCCCACATACATACACACACACTGACCAATTGCCAAAAACTACTTTTTTGGACTTGGGGAAACCTTAAAACCTATAAATCAGGTGAAAACACGATATCGAATTTTTGGACCGAATACAGTACCTCCATTAGCTACGGCAGTCGGGTGATAGAAGTAAAAAAAGGATTATTTAACATAACACGTATAATTCCGATTTTTGTTATGAATATCAAATTATTTAACACTAACATTTTCTATTATTATTAAATTCAGAAATATATTGAAAATCATTAATTAAAGAAATATCATAAAAAAAAGAAAGGAAAAGAAAAAAAAATGATGTCTCATAAAAAATAATTATTTTAATAAAATGTGTACAGTCAAATATATAATAATACATCAATTAATGAAGTTTAAATAAATATTTAAACATTTATTTAAAAATTTTTAATTAAAATAACAGATGATTTATACATTAAATATACCTTTAAAAACTAATTTCGTTTTATAATTTAATATTTATACACAAGTAAACTACAAACAACGTTTCAGTATATTGCAAATAGTACATCAACAAACTCCATGTAAAATATATTTTTTAAATAAAAATACAAAACTTATTGAGTTTATACCTTACGTAAATTTAAACCTAACATAAAGCTAATTAACAAAATAATTTTAACATAAAACTAATAATAATAAATATTAGAAGAATTAAAAGTAAAAAATAAATACAAACAAAATACGTGATAATATGTAAAATGTTCTAAGAATTTTCAACTGAATAAAAAAGATTTCTAAACAATTTAATTTTTATATACCTGTTAACTGCAAAAAACATTGCAGCAGTTTGCGCATTGTACATTAAAAAAATTAAATGTAAATTACATACTTTTAAACAAATATATATATAAGTTTATTTTTACATGGATTCATACTTCAATGCTGTATCATTTAACTACACTGTTTTATAATTAAAATTACTCTAGAAATTTTTATTAAGAAAATATTTGACTATTTTCAATGTATATCTATATAATCTACATAATCTGAAAAATATACCAAAATACATACACACACATATATATATATATATAATATTTTTTTAAAAACGTGGTAAAAGCTGAGCAATAGATTTAAGAACACTGAAACCACATAGACCAGTAAGAATAAAATTTCATCAAATTATTAGGTCTTTGCATAAACTCGTGCGGTTTTTTATTGCTTCATTTCATAAAAATACATCAAATCAAATGACAATTTTTAATCAAAATACTCTCCATTACTTTCCACAACCTTTGCCCATTTTTCGGGTAACAAATGTATACCACGGCGATAGAAGATCTTTGGAGGCAATAAAATGATCCGCGTCCGCACGAACTTTTGCAACGACCTAATAAAATTGTCACTATTTGTTAATTATTCAAACAATTAATTTTGATATTTGAAACAATTAATTTTACTTATTGATTTTTTTTATAGAATGTAATTTAACTTCAAACTTACCTTAATGTTATTCTCAGATAGTTGCTATTCAAATAATGTTGCCTGTGCGTTAAAAGGACATGAAATCCAAAAATAAAAGATTCAAACAAGCAATGAGAGGATAAACAATTGAAACACATTTTTTTGACAAATTATTTTTCAATTCAGAATGGAGATGATCCATTGAGTGTATTTCCCCAAATCAAAGTTTTTTTTTTTTTTTTTTTTTTTTTTTTTTAATCCCCAACTTGATTTCTACTAAAAAGGGAAAATAAATTTTTTTTCAAAAAATATATATATATCAAGCAGATTTAAGTGGATTTAAGATCAGATTTTTCCCCAAATGAAGGCAGTTTCGAAAAAAATCTGTAAATAACAATAAAGCTGGTGAAATTCCCTGGTCGTAGGGATAAATCATTACGTTGCCAACATTGACGGAAAGTTGAACTCCCCAGATTTGTCCCCTAAAAAGTCCTCATAAACATTTGGTCCCCAAAATTCTCCCCAGAAGCCTCAAAAATCCCCAAAATGGGGACAAAATCCCCAATCTGGCGTCACTGAGTGGGCCCCTATCGTATATGAAAATAACTGAAGTTAAATAGGAGAAAGAATGTGGAAAAAATTAATTGGTTCGAGAAATCAGATAATAATAATAATAATAATAATAATAATAAAAAACATTTCTCACAGGGTTAAGAACTTGCATTCACATGGATTACAACAAGTAAAATAAATTAAAGGTTTAGTTCTTCATATAGCATATATTCCTCACATCAAATAGTTTTTTTTTTTTTTTTTACAATATGTATCAAATTATTTATCATTAACATTTACATTTTAATTGCGATAAAAATATATTTAAAATTATTAATATAACATTTTTTTTTGTTTGTTTGTTTTGGTTTTTTTTAAGTTGAATAGTAAGTAAATTTAAAATAATAATAATAATAATACTTGTTGTCAAATACATAATAGCAATATATTTAACACAGCTCAAAAAGACACATTCATTATAAAATCATTGATTCAAATATATATTTTCATATTAAATATATATTTAAAAACTAATATTTTGTTCTTAGAATTTATTATTTATACACCAATAAACTGAGAACAGCTATTGCGAACTGTGCATTTACAAATTAAATATAAAATATATAAATTTAAACAGAAATACAAAATTTGATAAGTTTATATCCCTACATAAATTCAAACTTAATATAAAATCAATTTGCAAGAGATACGGATTGTTCTATAATTCTCATAAATATTTTAGAAAAGTTAAAATTGTGTAATTACGGTAGCTTCTAATTATTGATGATTCGGCGTTTAAAACCGTTTATGGCATTTATAGGGAATTTATTATTAATGTAGACAGCTTATTCTAAAATATTCGAATATCTTTAAATTTAAAACTTCTATAATTTAATAGCTTTCTGATTCTAAAATACAAAGGTTTTAAATTAGAATAAAATTCTCATCCGTATACAAATTTTAAGGAATTGCAATTTAATCAAAAGTGCAATTTTATGAAAGTAATTGCGATTATTGATTCATAATGCATTTATGAGCAAAGGTTTAAAATTTAAATAATTTCCATCAAATATTGTAAGATTGTTTAACACAATTTGACTGTGTATATTTGTTTATAATTGTTTATATTGTTAAGTAATTAGAATTAATCTTTGGAAGTTACTCTCTCTAGGAAATAACTCTTGGAAGTTATTTCCTAGCTGTCTCCCCTCCTGATTGTTTGATAAAATACACTCTATAACAAAAAAAAAAAAAAAAAAAAAAAAAAAAAAACGGCGCACCAAGAAGAAGTGGGGACAAAAATTGGTAGATGGGGTAGAATGTGCTCCTGTGAAGTATCGTGCCACATTCTGTCCAATTGTTGCGTTAGATTGGTAAAATCCCGATCTGGTTGTAAGACTCTTTTTATGATGCTCCAAACGTTCTCAGTGGAAGAGGGATCCGGGGACTGAGCTCAACCCCACTGAGCCGCCTATTAAGGGTATTTAAAGTCACTGAAGTACCAGTTGCACGTAGGATCGACGATAATGATGAATCGGTGCTTGATTCCATCAAAACTTGTATGTATGTCAATTTGTGTCCATTTTGCATTACTCCTTCTTGGTGCGTCACTTTTTTTGTTATAGAGTATATTTTCCTGGAAATTTTCTATAAAAATTTTTCACATTGTTTAATCGTAGAAAATAAATATGACATAATTCTATTCAAAAATATTAGTGATAATTCTGATTTTAAAGTTTGAGATGTTGATAGCTACGCATGCGTACTACAAACAGGCGTATGGGCATGCGCACAGCTTATTCTAAAATATTCAAATATACTTAAATATAAATGTAGTTTCTATAATTTCATCACTTTCTAATTATAAAATATGAAAGATTTAATTTCGAATAAAATTCCCAGCTATTTAGAAATTGTAAGGAATTGCAATTTAATTAAATTTGCAAATCTATAAAAGTAACTAAGATTATTAATTCCCAATATAGTTATTTTTAAAATTTTAAAATTTAAATAAATTCCATAAAATATTTTAAGATTGTTTAATACAATTTAACAGCGTGTATTTATTTATTGATCCTCACTTTAAAAAATATGTCCTATTTGCTGCCGGAAACTTTCTGCAAATACAAAAAATACGTTTTGACAACGTAATATTTTCGTAAATTACGCGTATTTTCTCAAATTACAGAGAATTTCTGGCAGCAAATAGGACATACTTTTTACAGTGTTTATATTTCTAAATAAATATAATTAATCATGATAAATTCTAGGAAGCTAGTTTATGCATATAACACATAAAAATATGCATGCGCCCATCTGCGCACATGAAATCTATAAATAAATAATTTAAAATTTTAGGAGGAATTAATTTTAAATAGTCAAATACCTAATAGTCATAACTGGTCAAAAGTTAAAAAATAATAATAATAAAACTTCATAGAAATTTTCTGACTATTGCAGTTTATAAAAATGTATAAAAATGCATAACTGTGAGAGTTCATTTGAGATCTGACACCGGAAAAACGAAAAATAAAATCAGACTTAGTAAAATATATCAAGTCATATTATAGATAATAGAGCTACCATTTTTTTTAAAAAAGCTTTCTGCTTTTTAATAAACAAAGCACATAATTTTTATAAATTTTTAGGTGTTATTTTTAATTGTTGCATTTTACCATTTAAACTAAGTTTTTTAAAACTCAGATTAATAGTGTGTCTCCCAAAATATTTCACTTTACATATATATATATATATTCGTTCTCATTATTTTCTTAGGATTATATATATATATATAAATATATTTATCTTAATACTATGCAAAATTAGAACATTAAAATGAATACTCACATTATAAACAATAAAACAACGTAACAAGGGGAAATTACATTTAAAAATAATCAACTGAAATTAAAAAGTTTAGAAAAATAACAAAGTGATTTATCCAAAAACAGCAACATATTTACACTGAGAAAAAATTCTGTAACTGATATCTAGAATCTAAATTGCGGCTCTAGAAAAAAAATAGTTCCACGTCATCCTTATAAATTCTAGTCCCCTTGGAAAGCGAGTTCTAGAAGCCCCTATTAGAATTCTAGAGCGTTTGCCCATATTCTCGAGGGCAAAGCTATTTAAAAATCTTTGCAAATAAATGAGACTACAAGAAGCGGGTTTTAGCAACTATAAACTTGGTTTATAACCCAATTCTACAAAATCAAGTGAGAATTTCTCGCAATACAAAAAACTTGGAATATTCAGAATATTCTTTCACCATCTAGAAATGTGTAAACTAGAAATTCTCGATCATTTCGTCTATTCAGTTTATTGGTGTGCCTTATGCGCATAGTTTGGAAATTTCCAGTTAAGGGATTTAGAAAATGGCCACTTATTCATTCTAGAGGAAGACGGTACATTTTTTTTTTCTCAGTGTATCAAACGTAAGTATTAATGTAGGAAATAACAACTATGATATATTCCAAAAATAGTAAAAGATAGATATCCCAAATATAGTTTTCTTACTGCCCGACATCTTATAAGATAAAAACAAATAGGAATATAAACTAAATAAATATTAATCCGAGGAATATAATTACATAAAATCAATATATGTAAACACATTCGTTTTGGGAATATTCAATAAAAAATTACATACAGCTTATTCTTTTCCTTTCCAATTAGAAATATTTAAATGCAATACACTATTATGCACATACAAATGCATTTAAAAAATATTCAATTAAACATCAATAACTTTTATCAAATTTGAAAAAATGAAAATATAAAAGCAAATATAATTTGTAAACATTTTATGTAACTATTTCTTTATCCAACAAGAGATTTTTTAAATCAACACATATGAGAGACATGCATAGATACCAACATTTTAATTTATTCTGGGGTACCTTTAGTCCCGCCTTTATTTCGCAACACTTTATTTATAGAAAATTTTTCTCCAATATATAACTTCGATAAAATATGAAAAAAATTACTCTTAAAAAATAAGTGGTATGAAAAAAACTGCGCTGGAAAAAAAAAAAAAAAAAAAAAAAAAAAATCCGAGCTCTGATACTATTTTTGTTGATTTTTATGTAAAATGACCTCCTGAATCCGAATATGATTTCCATTTTGCTCAGTCACACAACGTTTTATAGGAACACCCCCCCCCCCCTCAATTTTTATTACTATTCGGTAATTTCAATACCATGACGTTGATTTGGAGAATGAAAAAGAATTAATTGAACACCTAAAAACAAAAATACATAATGTTTATTTAATAACATTAATAATAGATTTAAAAAATATAAGAAATGTAATACATAATTTCAGCGGCAAATCACCCGACAAATTTTCCCCTTGCCGCAAACGTTGATGTTTTAGAATTTTCCAACTCTGTAGCCCCTCAGAAGATATGTAACACTTAAAATAATCCTCTCCACCCATAAAAATCAAATTTATAGCCACAAAATCACTGAAAAGTGATAAAAGTAGGGGTCCGTCTCTAAAAAATGGTGGGTGATAGGGCAAAATGGGCGTCATATTCGAAATCAGGAGGTCGTTTTACATAAGAATTTGCCAAAATGGTTGTTGGGGGCAATTTTCAAGCCGAGGTAAAAATACTCTGGAATAAATTAAAATGTTGGCATGTATGAACATATAAGAGGTAATAAAATTTCAGAAAAACCTGACAAGTCCCTTTTTTTTAGATCGAACCTGCGAAAATTACTTATATATGATTATGAATTTTCTCCCTCCCCACCCCCGAAAAAAATTCAATTTAAAACTAATACCCATTTTAATTTATCCATAAATGCAACTGAAAAAAAAAAAAAAAAAAAAAAAAAAAAAAAGGAAAGAGTAAAAAAGAAAAAGAAAAACATGGAAAAGGATCTAGACACTTAAAATAAAACAAATAATAATAATTAAAAAAAGAAAAAAAAAACTGAATGGAAAAAATCTTTCTACTTAAAAGGAATCTGAATGTTTTTAAAATATTTGAACTTAAAGATGTTTGTAAAATACTTTTATGTTTCATTTATCTTTATTTTTTAAATGAACTTCAATTTTAATACTCTAAAAAATCTCTGAAAAAAGTTCTTTTTAGTTCAATGTTAAATAATAATTTTTAAAAAATGACACTACTAAATAGAATTATTATTTCCACGCAAATAAAAAACTCACTCAGAAAAAATTAGAAGTATTTTAAAAAGTATTTAGAAGAAAGAAAGGTCATTATTTTACTATATAATGTATTAACTCCTTACTTGCAGACAAAAAATTACGAGATTAATTTTCCAGTGCCACCATTTTTCACACAGGCGTGTATAGTTATGCGTTCACTGTTCCAGAAACACCCCCTTTCCGATTCCTCCCACTCCCCATCTTCTTTGAAATAAGTAATTCCTTCGAAAACACTGCCATTTCCATTTAATTGCATTTCAAAGCCTTGGTAGTTTCAATAGTAGCAGAGTAACACGAAGGATCGTACTTCGGCAAAACGTATGTATACGCCCGAGGCAGTTAACGCATTGGCATAGCGAGACGAATATATACACCCGAGGCAGCTAACACATCGGCATAGCGAGACGAATATATACGCACGCGTCAATTAAGGGGTTGGTGATTTTTTTTTTTTTTTTTTTTTTTTTTTTTTTACACATTTGAGTTACAGACGACAACCATATACATAACACAGAACCGTAAACAAAAGTCTCAACAATACACAAAACATAAACATGTAAATGAAAGCATGTAAAATTTTAAAATGTAAATACATTAATGTTAAATAATGTTACATAAATGTAAATACATTAATGTTAAAACAAATAATGTAGTTTAAAATATTTTTAATAATATTACTATCTTAAAAAACTTCATGAAAACATTCAATAACATAACAAATGTACTCCACAAAACAATTATATTAATTGGTTATATAATTTCTTACAGTAAACTGGGAAAACCGTTGCAATTTTCGGAGGAAAGCATGTTATATATATATATATATATCTATATATGTATTTATTCATGCATGCACATACACAAATTATCTAAAAGTAAAAAAAAAAAAAAAAAAAAAAAAAAAGTGTATATAATAGATGATGATAACAGCCTAAGTTATAAAAGTGTACCGTTCAAATAATTATAAACTAAATTATTAATTACCTTATTGCATAACAAGAAAAACTTACATTTAAAGAACAACAACAACAACAACAAAAAAAAAAAAGCATATGTTATTGATCGATATACATGTGCGTATTTATTCATGCATGCACACACACTGACAGGGGAAAAAATAAGTATCCAACAAGAAACAGAGAAAAAATGTAACTATTCTAAAAAATTCGAATAAGCGAATTTTTATTTTTATGGATATATTTTTAAAAAAAAGTAGAGGGGACCATCTCCATATTGAAATGGGCATAATTTTAATGTTTTTCAGTATAAACCTTGAATTTTGACTACATAACAATCTATTAGTCCAAAAAGAAAGTTTATAATGAATGTATTTAATATTAATTTTAATATTTAAAAAAATAATAATAAGTGTCTATTTTATTTTATTTATTTATTTATTTATTTATTTTTACAATCTAATATCTACATAGATTAATTTGATGAGGAAATTCCATATTATCACATATTAGCCATATAGCTTTATGGCTTTAATATGATATTTTTCAACATTTACTTTTATTAAAAAACTGCTGAAAAAAAAAAAAAAGTAATATTTTATGAAAAATATAGTTTAATCGAAAAATCAATTATTAGTAAAAATTTCTATGGGTTTATTTCCTACTTAATATAAAGTTATGCGTTTTACAGAATTTCGATTTTTATGTTTGGTTCGTTAAGTAATCTATTTATTCGAATATTTAATAGTTTAATAAGATTAATATAGTAGAAAATATAAGCAAGAGTTTAGAAAAATTAAAGGATTAAAATTTTTAATTATTTTATTATCAAAGTTATGATGATAATAACTTAAAATTTAATATCTTAAAACAAACCTGAATGTAGAATTACAATGTTCTGATAAAATTTGGCGTGCTATTAAGACGGCAGGTTAATATTTAATCCGAAAATTTCCTTTAAAGATAGATGTATGGATAAGTAAATAAATATTTTCCAAATCGATTGGTAGTGTTTGTGCTATAATTTTTCTGCAATGATGTAACGTAGAATTAGGAAGAAGATCTCTTTTTATTGCATATAAGCATATATACTAAGCACATGTGATAATATATATACATTACATATATACGTTATATTTAATATACATAAAACATGAACTTGAAAATATCTTACATGCATTCACATATAGAATGCTTATATACTTGAATGAACACTTCTATTATTAATTACATATAAACGCTTACGAACTTATTCGCTAAAATGTTAATGAACTGCAACCGTATATTTTAAAAATAGGCAACAACATTAACAAAAAATTAGACAATTTATATAATAAGAAACATGTGCGTAGATGAATACTCATAAAGTCGATTGTAAAATGGCACATATTTTAAAATCAATCTATATTTGTGAAGCACGCATAATTAGCAGTTTATATTATTTAATAAATGTGTGTAAAAAAGAAAAAGAAAAAGAAAATAGAATGACCACTTCAAGTCAATGCTGAAGTTATACATAATAAGACTTAATAAAAAAAGAACGAAGAACCATTATTATACAAAATAGAAATTAAAAGGCAAATGAGTTAAAAGATAATTTATTGAAAATGTGTATTAATTTTTTTCTTTTGGCATCTAAAAAGTAATGACGCATTATAGAAATTAAAAATGTATTTAAAGAAGAAAAGATATACAGATAGACTTAATATATATATATATATATATATATATATATATATTATCACGAAATAATGAAAATTTTTGAAGGAATAAATTATATTAATACTTATGATATTTATATAAATTACTTTGACATACCTTACTTAATGCAATAATGTATACATTTACTTTATACGTATAATTTCTATTTAATTTTAATAAAAAAAATATCTTATATACAATAACATATAGCACGTTTATTTACATGCATGAGCACCTGCGTTATTGATGATGCATAATTTATGAATTTAACCCACAAAAATGTTAATTGATTACAATCGTCTACTTTAAAAATGTTATAGTAAATTAATATAACAAGAAATGTCTGTATTAATACATACTCATTAAATCAATTTTGTTCGACTTGGTAATGAGCAAATCTTGCACAAATACATGTTTAAATCTCAGACTTATTTAGATAGACAAAATAGGTATATTATTTAAAAAAAAAAAAAAACTTATTTTGCTTATCTAAATAAGTCTGGCAGTTAAGTTTGGCATATAGTTTTAAATTAGAGATTTATATGCTAGTTCATAAGCAAAATAATATTAATGAAATATTTAAATACTTAAAAACAGTATGAAATATGCTTCATTACTCTATTTAAATCGAAAGTTAATAGTATACATATATTATACAAAAATAATAATAAAATTAATTTGGAAAAAAATACATTTTTAACAAGTCTGTATTGGTAAAAAGAAAAAAAAAATCACTTAAATAGTGAAATAGAAAGTAACGAAACAAAATCAGACGGACAGGCATACACAAAGGAAAAAAAATAAAGATGTCAATTTCTAAGAAAAATAAATAAGTAAAAAATAAACACAGATTATCAAATTGTAAAGAAACAGCTGCCTTTAATCAAGCAAATCAGTCAAATTAAAAAATATACACATGAATAGAAAAATGTATGTGCTGCCATCTTGTGTCTCATCAATGACATACACAATTGAATATATATATATAGTGAAAAGAATCAATCGTGAAATTATCTAAATCTTAATTAAAATTTTTTTACAATAACATTAAAATGCCAATTATAAATATAAAATCATGTATTCGAATTCAACATCTGTAATCTTTAAACGTGTTTAACACTTTCAGGAACGCCAATTGCATAGTGAAAACGGAGATTTTAATTCCCAATTGCAAAAACTGGCACCGGAAATTTTTTTTATAAAATTTTGTTTTTATAACTTAGAGGAATAACATCCTTTATTTCCTGTTTTTTAATATTGTTGGTGAATTCTGGTGGCTCTTGATTTTAAATAAAAAAATTTTCTTCTCCCTCAAAGAGTTATACATAAGCTATGTATTAAAACAAAATAAATAAATAATAATAATAACGAAAAATATGAAAAATAATAAAAAAGGAAATGTAAAGAAAAATGATACTCTTAAAAATACCCAATCAATTTTAAAAATGCATTTAGCGAAAATATTAAGAAAATTAATGAAAAAAAAAAAAAATCGATGACATCAAATGAAATTATCCGAATTTTAATACTAAACTTACAGTGTTTCCACAATTTCTGCATCTATTAATGGAAAAATATTCGAGAATTAAAAAAAAATGAAGTGTAACATTTTAATTAGTTTTAAACTTTTAAAAAAATCACCTTAGTTTTTTACTTAACTTTTCCTTTCTACCTATATGGTTATATATACATCTTACATATTTACACATATCTTATACACCTACGCGTCATTTTATCATGAATAAAATCCGAACTTCTATTCTTCCCTGCTAGAAATATATATAACAACATATAAAAATTATATTTTTTTATTAAATTAAAATAACATTACTAGAACATAAAGTCAAATAAAAAATAATAATAATAATAATGTATTACGTAATTTACAGACTTACAAGAAAAAGTATTAGCTACATATAAATTACTATACATATGATCAATTACTTGATAAAATATTCTTATATACATTGAATGAAAATATAATTAACTAAACCACATAAAACCATTGCTACTTATACACTAAGATAAAGTATAAATTTTAAAATACAGAAAAGGAAATGTAATTACGCTTAAAATCATTACACTACTTATATGTGACTAAATAATAATTATTATTATCTTTTATTCGAGCCCTATAAGGAGGTGGGATTTGTCTATTCCTAAGAATATAATTTATTACTATATGAAATGAAAATATATGGCTACTAGTAAATACTGAGTGTTGCGTTAAATAAATAACTCACGATGCTCGAAAGTTGGAATAAAACTCTCACTAAAATATCTCCGTTAGCATCTCTCAAAAAGCTCACCAAAACATTAAAATAGGTCTATAAGGAAAGGGCACGTGACGTAACTGGCAGTCAAATTATTAATAGAGTGGCAAAACATTGGTATTTCAACCAATACAGGTTGATGTTTTGCCACTCGAGAGAGGCAAAGATTGATTGACGGAGCGTTTGTTTGTAAACATGCCCTTTCCTTATAAGGAAAGCGCAGTTGACGTCACGCACAAACAAACCTGTTTATTTTTTATTCTACTCAGGGCAAAACATTGGTACAGTCGGCTGCAAAATTATTCGAGCACTAGCCAATAATTCCTATATTTAAAAAGTACACTTAAGACTGTTTTGCCAAGTAAATCCTTGTCGAATCATGGTCTTAGACTGATTAAGAACATGACTCGACAAGGATTTATTTAACAAAACTGCATTAAGTGTACTTTTTTTTGGCAAGGATTATTGCTAGTGCTCGAATAATTTTGCAGCCGACTGTATTTCCACCAATACAGGTTGTTGTTTTGCCACTCGTGAGTGGCAGAGATTGATTAACGGAACGTTTATTTGTAAATATGCCCTTTCCTTACTTAAATAGATTTTACTAAAGAACCACTTCGTTACTTTTACCTTAAAACCTCTTTACCATTTTTACTATCTGAATTATACCTCTAGGAATCACAGAATTGTGGGAGCCATCCCCCTCCTGGCTGATGAAAATTGTGATGGCATGTTTCTGGACCACTCTCAGGGGTGATTCCCAGACCGTCATTAATTGTCCATAGTGTAGAATTAGTGCGACGTAAAACCAACTCAGCCTCGACCTCTTTACATAAAATACTGACAAACAACTGAAACTCCTAACCTTCGCGACTTACACAACTTTCCTCCAAATCCTTTAAACACTTCACTGAAAGCACTGGCAACAGAACTAACCATCCATGGCTAATTAAAACTTGACTGACCGAACTTTCTATGGACTACTAACGCTTGACATCTGAGCTCAAATTCGAGCTTTACTCGTCTGAGGCTTCACATCCTTACAACATTAAAAAAGCCTACATTATAATAAATAGCACATAACAGGATTTTACCAGGTCCTTTGTTGAGTAGTGCTTTTATTTTTTTAGGACGAAGGGCTGTTAGTTTCAATCTACGGATAAAACGTTGTCGCCAGTTTCACGATAGTTGGACATTTATCGAAATCGAAAATATAATTGAATAATTTGAAAGCGGTGTTATATAATATTTTGAAAAAAAAAAAAAAATTATAGACCTCCGTACTAAACTAAATTCTGCTTTTGCCAGAAATTCATCAAAATCTTTTTTTTTTTTTTTTTTTTTTTTTTTAAGAAAAAGAAAAAGAAAGAAAAAAAAAATAATAATCAGCATCGAAAAAGTTGAAGAAGCTCTTTTTTTAGACAAAAATACATAGTTTGAATATTTTGAAAGCGATGTCATAATTTGAAAAAAAAAAAAAAAAAAAAACTAATAGTTTTCCGTACTAAACTAAATTCTGCTTTTCCCAGATTTTCATCAAAATCTTTTTTTTTTTTTTTTTTTTTTTTTTGAAAGAAAAGTAAAGAAATTAATAATAATCAGTATCGAAACGGGCAGTATAGAAAAGGTTGAAGCCCTATTTTAGACAAAAATATATAATTTATATTAATTTTTTATTGTTGCCAAAAACGTTTACGAGTTGATTGTGAATTCTTTTTAAATGAAAAAAACTTTACGCGTAAGTATTAAAATTGATATAAAATTAACGTCATTATAGCTCTAAAGGTTTCTTTTTAGTATTTATTTATTAATATTTTTTTTTAACAATCTCCGTATTACTTAAATAAAGGAAAGCACTGCAAACCATTTCTGAAATTTACTATATAAAAAAGTGGTACTGAATTAAGGGACCGCTAAAAGCCCTGATATTGCATATTTCTTATATTAATGCATGCACACATATAATCTACTGATACACAATGAGACAATAAGTAGTACATACTATAAATTTATAATCATAACATAATTCATAGAATTTGTACTACAATTAAAATAAACATTTTGAAAAATACTATAAAATAATTCTAAAATGTAATACATTATCTATTCCTTGTATAATTGCATGAACATATATATTCCATTAATAAACAGTCAGACAATAGTCAACACAAACGGCAAATGTATAACCAAAGTATAACCAATAGGATAAATACTGAAATTAAAAAACAATTCCAATAATAATAATAATAATAATAATAATAACTTTAATAAATAACACATTATACGTTCCTTATATTAATGTATAAATGTATAAAAGCTATTAATATCGCATTAGATAGAAAGCAACCAAAAAAAAAAAAAAAAAATCGTAATAATAAACGTAGTATTATCCATAGGATAAATAATATAATTTAAATAAACATTTAAATAAACTAATAAATTACTTTAATAAATAACAATAATAACTAAAATAAAACATTTTGAAAAAGACTATATAATAACTCTAAAATGTAATGCATTATCTATTCCTTATATTATTGCATGAACATATATATTCTATTAATAAACAGTCAGACAATAATCAACACAAAAGGCACATATATAACTAAAGTATAACCCATAGGATAAATACTAAAATTAAATAACAATTACAAAAAAAAAAAAAAAAAAAAAAAAAAAAAAAGAGCTTTAATAAATAACACATTGTACTTTCCTTATATTAATGTATACATGTATAAAAGCTATTAATGTCGCATTAAGATAGAAAGCAACGAAAAAAGATAATCTGGTGTGTCACTCACACGACTTTCTCTTACCCTGAAAATTAATATTATAAATGCAGGTTGGAGTTTAAGAGGTAAGATAACGAGTACTGCAATGCAAACCTATATTAAACATTTCAAATGAGGCTTCGGAAGAGTTTTATATGATAATTCGTTCTGTGTGAGGGGGGCTACCGCCCCCCTCTACCCCCAGTTTCATTAATGCACCTACATTTATATAGAATTTAATTCGGTTATTAAAAAATCATTCTGTTTTTAAAAAATAATTTATTTAAATTATTATTTTAAAAAATTATCTTTTATGATAATGCAGACGATTTCCATATTAGAGAAGTAGTATAACAGCAAATATCAAAAAAAAAGTCCATTTTATTCTCAATATTTAAAAAAAAAAAAAAAAAAAAAAAAAAAAAAAGATTTTTTTTCTAAGTTTTTTTTTTTTTTTTCGTTAAAAGTAAAAAAAAAAATCCATAACTTTGTTTTAAATTATCGCAGATCGATGGTTCAACCATTCGTTTTAAAGGTATTGGCGAGCTCTTTTGAAAGATACCCATCTTGAAAATTTACTCCCCTCGAAGGGGGACTTCCCCCCCAGGGCGGGGAAGGGGAGGCTCCTGCATGCATAATTTATTTTCCCAGTTAACTATCTCTATTGCAAAAAATATATATTCGTTTCATTTGGTTTAGTGCAGTCTATAGACGTTAAACTTTACTTACCTGCAATTTCCCCCATAGACGTAATGTATTAGAATTCTCTTGATTGACCCTGTAAACGAACCATTTGCTTGATCTTAACGAAAAGCGTAGCATCCGTATATGATACACATTTAGAATACCAAGTTTGAACTTTCTGCCATAATTTGTTTTTGAGATATGCTGATAACAGACACACACACACACACACACACAGACACACACACAGACCATTTGCTAAAAACATGATTTTCGTATTCAGGGGACCTCAAAACATGTAAATATAACAAAATCTCGCATTCGAAAATTTAACCCACAAACAATACTTTCTCTACCTTATGGGTAAGAGAAAGTAAAAAAGTCGTAATAATAAACGTAGTATTATTCATAGGATAAATAATATAATTAAAATAAACATTTAAATAAAATAATAAATTACTTTAATAAATAACATTAATAACTAAAATAAACATTTTGAAAAAGACTATAAAATAACTCTAAAATGTAATGCATTATCTATTCCTTATATTATTGCATGAACATATATATTCTATTAATAAACTGTCAGACAATAGGCAACATAAACGGCAAATGTATAATCAAAGTATAAAACATAGGATAAATACTGAAATTAAATAACCATGATTAAAAAAAAAAAAAAAAAAACTGAAAAAAACTTTAATAAATAACATATTATACGTTCCTTATATCAATGTATACATGTATAAAAGCTTCTAATATAGCATTGAGATAGAAATCAACAAACAAAATCGTAAGTATAAACATAGTATTACCTAAGGGATAAATAATATAATTAAAATAACCATTAAAATAAACTAATAAATTACTTTAATAAATAACATTAATAACTGAAATAAACATTTTGAAAAAGACTATAAAATAACTCTAAAATGTAATTATCTATTCCTTATATTATTGCATGAACATATATATTCTGATAATAAACAGCGAGACAATAAGCAACACAAACGGCAAATGTATAACCAAAGTATAACCCGTAGCACAAATATTGAAATTAAATAACCATTAAAAAAAAAAAAAAAAAAAAAAAAAAAAGACTCAAAATAACTTTAATAAATAACACATTATACGTTCCTTATATCAATGTATACATGTATAAAAGCTTCTGATATCGCATTGAGATGGAAAGCAACAAAAAAAATCGTAAGTATAAACGTAGTATTATCCATAGGATAAATAATATAATTAAAATAAACATTTAAACAAGCTAATAAATTACTTTAATAAATAACATTAACACGTTATTTGAACAGGGGAGCAGCCCCGGCTCACCGCTCGAAGAGCTGTGTTGAGCTATGCTAGGACCGAAGTCCACGTGGGCTGTCCCGAGACGTTTATTGAAAAACGAAAGGAAAAAAAAAAAAAAAAAAAATTACAGAATTCATCGCCAGGCTTAGATCCTACCCGCGACAATGGGCGATTGATATTTTGACTTTTCTTCCGAAGGCATCATAGTTGCTTGTTTGCAGGGGTGAATTTATTTTTGCTGCATTATTTGGCTTCAGGTTGACCTTTGCTGCACTTCTGACGCTACAAGAGGGTAATGGGGTAGTGGGGAAAGTTAGCGTTTTGCTGGGTACTGAGAAGCACATTAGACAACTTGGAGAGTGGGGAAAAAAAAAAAAAAGGAAATAAAATAAAAATTTAATTAAATAGATAGATAGAGAGAATTATTTAATTTATTTAAGTTAATTATTTAATTTATTTAAGTTAATTTTGGGACCATGATCAGTTGGTCGTTATTATACATTAACACGTTAATCGCCATGTCAGTCATATGTGCCTGACGCATTTTTAACACGCATTTTTAACTAGGAAATAACCCTAAAAGGAATATGATATACGCCGAGTAATTATTAACACGTTAATCGCCATGTCAGTCATATGTGCCTGACACATTTTTAACACGCATTTTTAACTAAATTGTCTAATAAAGTTACTATGGCCCATGTGAAAATTTTTCTGATATTATCGTTGCGATTAACGTGTTAATAACTAAAATAAACATTTTGAAAAAAGACTACAAAATAACTCTAAAATATAATACATTATCTGTTCCTTATATTATTGCATGAACATATACACACAGAAATAAAAGTTGTCAGTTGACAATACAAAATTGACTAACCCAAACAGCTGACTAGAAAACTTGAGTTAAAAAGTGCACTAGCTGAACTAGTCTCCAAAACAAAACCCCAGACTAAGAAGTTTAATATTATCAGTTAAGACTGCTATATCTGATAATATTAACCTTCCTAGTCTGGGGTATTGTTTTGGAGAGTAGTTCAGCTAGTACACTTTTTAACTGAAGTTTCTTAGTTAGCTGTTTGGGTTAGTCAATTCTGTATTGTCAACTGACAACTTTTTTTTTCTGTGTGTATATTCTGTTAATAAACAGTGAGACAATATTCAACACAAACGGCAAATGTATAACCAAAGTATAACCCATAGGATAAATACTGAAATTAAATAACCATGACAAAAAAAGAAAAAATAACTGAAAATAACTTTAATAAATAACACATTATACGTTCCTTATATCAATGTATACATGTATAAAAGCTTCTAATGTCGCATTGAGATTGAAAGCAACAAACAAAATCGTAAGTATAAACATAGTATTATCTATGGGATAAATAATATAATTAAAATAACCATTTAAATAAACTAATAAATTATTTTAATAAATAACATATTACATTCTTCATATATTAATTAACGTATACATATACACGCTATTATAATAAAATTAATTGAAACAAAAACAAAAAATAACAAAAAATAACATGAAGTATAACATTTAAATTTACAAAATTGATATAACCCATAGGATAAATAATATATTTAAAATAACAAACAACTGAATATGTATTCCTTATATTAATACATTCACAAATATGAGCTGTTACTATATAACTGAAATAATAAGCTCCATTAACCATAAACATATATGCATAGTATAACCCCCCCCCCAAAAAAAAAAAATAAATAAATAAATAAATAAATAAATAAAAAAAATATAAAAAAATACTGCAATTAAAATAACCATAAAAAATAAAGTTAAAAATAAAGACCTCTAAAAAATAATGCACTATACATTTCTTATACTATTGGACGCATATATAAAAATTATATTAATATGCAACTGAAACAAAAGATAAATTCATAAATCCAAAATCCCATTGAATAAATAATACAATTAAATAATTATATTAAAATAATTAATAAATTATTCTGATAAATAACGTTCGATATGTTCCTCATATTAATTTATTCACATATAAAAGTCATTATATCTTGGTATACAAGTAAAACAAAAGGTAACATAAATCGGAAATTTATAAACTTGGTATAAATCATACATATTAAAATGACTAAAGAACTATATAGGATAACCCATGGGATAAATAATACAATTAAATAGCCGTATAAAAATAACTAATGAAGTATTCAAATAAATAACACATGATGTTTTACTTATATTAATACATGCACATATATAAGCCATTATCATAGTATACAAATGAAAGAAAAAATAACATAAATCGTGAATTTATAAACTAGATATAATCCATATATATTAAAATAACTAATAAACTATGTTTGATAACCCATGGGATAAATAATACAATTAAATAATCACATTAAAAAAGACTAATAAATTATTCTGATAAATACACATTATATGTTACTTATATTAATGCATGCACGTATATAAGCTATTATAAAAATATGCAAATGAAACAAAAGATAACATAAACCGTAAATTTTTTTAATTTAGTATAGCACATAGCTATTAAAATAACTAATAAAATATTCTAAAAAAAAAAAAAACCCTCACATATGTTCTTTATATTAATACATGCACTTCTATAAACTACTAACATGCAATTAAAAAAATAGATAATATAAACCGTAAATCGATAAACATGGGATTATTAGAAAAAAAAAATAATAATAATAAAAACACTTAAAATAACTTTTTAAAAAAAGATTAAAAAATTACTCTTCGAGGGTGGTGACAGGCCACATTTTTAGCCTGGTTCTTCCACTAATATTTTTCTTTTCAAATTTTTAATAGTACCTTTGCACGACTAATTAATTAATTAAAAATTTTTCAAATACTAATGGAAAAATCAGGGGGAAAAGGCGGGACTGTAGACATCCTGTCTAAAAAAAACCTCGTATAATATGTTTCACTTTATACGCCCATTTTCAGAATTCAATGAAAAAAAAAAAAAAAAAAAACCCTAACCCTTTACATGCCGAAGAAAATTTACGAAATTCGCATCCCAGTGCCAATAAAGTATCGTACTTCGGAAAAACGTATATATACGCCCGGGGCAGTTAAGGTGTTAAATTTACTTTTAACAATGTTATTTTAGATACAAGAACATTAAGAAACTCATTCATAAATTTTGAATAAAACAAGTGAGTATAAGAATTATAAATTCCTCGAAAAAAATCATTAGTATAAATTAAAATTAATCATTTAAAAGCTTAATTAAGTTTGATTTTTCTTTTATTTATCACACCTGATGTCGGAACTGTATCGGTCAAGTTTATATTGGATTCTATTTATAAAAATACACACACACACATATATATATAATAATGCAATGAAAAAAATAACACTGTACTTAAAATAATTTTTTAACTATCAGTACAAAATAAGTATTTTTTTTACACCATAAACATTTGTAGTGAATTAACAATATGAAATATATGATCATTACACTGGGAAGTTTCACATATTATTATTAATAACATGCATAAATTGTCAGTTTTTAGTTGATATTTACAGTAAAATTCTAATTGAGCAGAAATATTTCCACTTTCTTACAGATATTTCATTAGCAATCAGAATTTGAGGAAACACCTTTAATTTATAATATTATATCACAATTTTTACAATAATAGATTAATACTAATACACAAAACTTGATACAAATTCCTTAGTTAATAATACAACAAACTATTGCCTTAAAATTCTAACAATAATTAGTCAAAGTTTAATATGATTCGCCATGATTGTTATACAACTGAGTTAATATATATATATATATATATACATATATATATATATATATATATCACATAATAAATTCCTCACACAATCTAACATGTTTAAAATTGAATCTGTAAAAATTAAGTCTTACGAATTAAAGTTTAATCGCGTAATACCAGTATTTTTTAAAAAGAAATATTTAAGCAGACCAGATACAGAATGTGTGAAGGAAAATAAGTTATTTAACCTTCTCATATTCCCTTTATAATCTCTATATGATACCATTTACTTAGTTATTTCAAATAATTACATTCTTAATGTCTGCAATTCTAATTAGCCTTATTAAACAAGCAAAAATAATTAAGCATTGCTTGTAATAGACCTTTGCTCAAAGCCATTTAACAATTCAACAAAGCAGTTATTTATATGAACAGACTAATTATTATGGATATGAATATATGGATATAATATACATAATTATACAAGTACATAGTTATGAATCTATATATGCAATATAAATTAAACTAGTATGATGTGGCCACCACATGACTTTCTTCGATATAATTTTACACAAAATTCAATCAATACAAATTATTTTTAAATATAAATGCAGACGATTTTTATCTGACAGAATTATATCACTAAATGCCGAAAGAAAGTCAATATTTTGCAATTATCAGATGAAATACACTTTTTTTTTTTAAGTTTTTTTCCGTTAAAAAATAAAAAAATCGATAACTTTTTTTTAAATTATCACAGATCTATAGCTCAACCATTCGTTTTAATGGTATTGATGAGATCTTTCGAAAGAAATCCATATTGAAAATTTACTCCTCTCGGTGATGTACTTCCCCCCCGAGGGGGGAAAGGGATGCTCCCACATGCATAAATAATTTTTCCTAGTTTACTAATGCTATTATCAATAATTCATATTAATTTTACAGTCACACGTTAAAAATAACTCTCATTATGACATTTATACGAAATTTTGTCCTATACTGCCATGTTAAAAACTTAGAAAAAAATGAAATGACAGCGCCACATGTTGAGCGATTGATCCCCAAATCCTATCAGCACCAGTTTATGTCACGGTCCAACTAAATATCAAGTTTGGTTAAAGTTTGTTCATTGGTTCGTGCGATACAGCATCCTTAAAATTTGTGGTACACGCACACCGACAGACTGACAGACACTTTCTAAAAACAGTCAAATCGTGTTCAGGAAATCCCAAAACGTATAAATCCATCGAAAACTGGAGTTCGAAAATTTTCACGAATCCAGTACTTTCTCTGTATATACATATAGAAGAAAGTAAAAATAGGAAATTGTTCTGTAATTAATACATATACATAGAAAGCACCATTTATAAAAACAATAATAATATTATATATATACATATATATAATTTGAAGATGATTTTATTTTATAAGAAAAATTGTATTATGCTTGCACAGACATATTGACTTAATCTGTCGACCGGTTTAGATAAATACATAATAAGTATATGGGCAATGGGCAATGGGCTTATTGGAATTTGGACAGAATCTTGATAGATATAGATAGAAATATTTGTTAAAACACAAATAATAAGTTTAATAATAACTTCATTAAACGTTTTTATACACAAATTTTATTTTAAGTAATATTAACATTTAGAATAAACACCATATTATTATTTTAAGATAACAAAGCGTTTATTATGAAATTTAAAATAATGATATAAATTTTCAAATGGTTTTACCCAACCTAACTATTAAAGGTTCTGTACTTTTACAATATCTCCATTACTGGCACCTAAACCCCATATTATCCTGTTGGGAATTCGTTATCGTAATTATTCATTACTTAATTAATTTTGGAAATTTTCGTTTTCAAATTCGAAAAGTTAACAAACATTAAAACAGTTCTTGTTTTCCAAAATTTCATTTGCTTAATTTTTAATTTACTTTTTAAATTTTAAATTTATAAATTGCGAAAAATGCACATTTTTTTTTTAAAAACATTTTATATAGTTTCGAAATAAAATATAAAAAATATTTAAATATATATATATATATATATATATATATATATATATATATATATATATATATATATAAAAGAACTACTTTAATGGTTTTTAACTTTTGAATATTAAAACAGAATTAAAAAATAATGAGAAAATGAATAGTTATAAAGCAAATTTTCCTATAGGATTTGTCTTTCGGTGGTGATAGGTAATGCGCCCCCAAAACTTATACACACAGGGAAATATCGAACACACAGGAAATATAGAACATATATAGTTAATCATACAAATTGACAAATATAGATTCGATAAATTGAGTGCTAAAGCTCTACAGATGTTCCTGAGTAGCTCTTTCTTCCGGTAAATAAATAAAAAAATACAGATTCAGTAAAATTTGAATTCATGTATTTAATAAAGTTAAAATTAAAATATATTTGATATAAAAGTAACTTTTTATGCACGCGTCTTACAGGTTTTGAGTAATTAAAAATAATAAATAAAAAGAAATCTGGCGTGTAACAACTCCATGATCTCCATTACCCACTACTACACTTATTTTTGGAGATCGTGAGATCATAAAACATAAAATTTACTTAACAAGTCAGTTACCTAACAATTTACCTGTAAGATCAAACAAATGCATACGCCGTTAAAGATGTCTAAAACAGAGTTTACATAAAGAGTTTAAAAAAAAATCGGTAGAGTCATTTATTGAAACACTCATTTCCGAGATCTACAAGTGATGTACCGAATCAGGACTTTTGTCAATTTTCCTGTACACTGTCCAAAAAAAAAAAAAGTCCTGTTTGCTGCCAGAAATTTTCTGTAATTCAGAAAAATACGTTCTATCAACGGAAAAATTACGTTGAGTAACAAAGTATTTTTCAGAATTACAGAAAATTTCTGTCAGCAAACTGTAGCAAACAGGACTTTTTTTTTGACAGTGTAGTAACCAAGCAATACAAATAAAAGGACATATAAAAAAAAGTGTTTATGTAGAAAATTTGAAGAAAAGAGTAAGAGTCGTCGATCAGATATCGATTTCCTATCTCTTCTCATTTTCACTGAAACTTGACAAATTCATCTGTTCACCGTAAAACAACAATTACACGTAAAAGGACATCTAAAATAAGTTAATAGGACGAATATAAAAAATATCCGGATCAAAAATTTATTTCCCTATACAGGACGCATACCAACTTTTATAAACTATCCAACTATCGATACGAACGGACATCTAAACGGATGTTGTTAATGGCAACTTTTAGGAAAAACGTTAAATCCCTTTTCGAGACACAAACTTAGGTTTCCTGTTCCGGTTTTCAATGCCCCACTTCCGGCTGTCCAACTTTCTCCGGAAAGTTAACAAAATCATTTGTACACTAAACCTGTCTCAGTTGTGAAATTTCATCGTTCTATCTTTATTAGTTTTGGAGATATGATAGTGAGAAGGTTTTTCATACACATATACGCTGGCCAATCACCATAAACCACTTTTTGGACTCAGGAGACCTTAAAACATATAAATCAGGCGAAAGTTTGATAGCGAAATTTTTGACCGAATACAATACTTTAATTGCCTTAAAAAAAAAAAAAAAAAAAGTATATATATATATAACCTCGTTTTTAAAATAGACTAACCACAATATTAATATTATTTTGCTCAATCACAGACACTTACGCGCATTTATGTTTATACACTAAGCGACACACACACACACACACAAAAAAAAAAAAAAAAAAAAAAAAAAAAACGCACTGCAGAAAATTTGACTTATATCTTTAGAGTTTGTAATAATTTAAAAACTGATGATTGCAGCAAATAAAATTGTTATGTTTGTATAATATGGAAGTCATAACATGATACCTATGTACATTTTCGATTTAATAATTCGTTTTATTACACTCTATGAAGTATTTAATAAAAATCTACAGAAAATTTCCTTTTTACACGTAATATAATAAACATATACTTTGTATTCCATTAGGATTTATTATATGAAATAAACAAGTGCGTTTTTAATGTATGAAATAAAACTATTTATTTGTTAGATATAAACAATTATTTAATAAAAAATATGTATTCTGGATTGGATAATTCAGCTTTTATATGGAACTACTGCTTTAATGCGCAATGGCATAGTACTTTACAGTTTTTTAACATGAAACTCAGAAATTTCACTGGGCCAAATATCATAAATATTTTTTTCTAGTTCTTGCAAAGTTGTAGGCTACAAATTTCCAATCCACACCCTCTTTTATAGACTAAACATTTTCGAGTGGATTGAGATTAGGACAATTTTCAGGTCTAACAAAGAAGAAAGCCTGCGATATTCTTTGTGGGATTTAATTTTAACTAAAAAAAGTTATAATAACTTACAAAGTTATAGATGATTATGAGAATGTATAGGTAATTTAAAAAATTTGAATCAAATAAACGAACCACAGGCGCCATGTAAGAAGTTTCATTATCATCTTAAAATGCTGATAATGGAAGATTCTGTTGAAATACCTCCAAAGTAGTCGATCAGGTATCAATTTTTTAATGGCCAAGTTTTATTTCGGTTTAATTGATCCCTTGAACATGAAAATTTGCCAGACTCACCGAAAAAATAAGTAAAATTGCTATTGAAACCAAACCAAGCTTAAATTAAAGAGTGTGGTCGAAAACATGGGGGTAAAGTGCGAATTTTGTGTAATAATTTATCCATGAGTCAAGATAAGACCCCAGAAAATTTAGACGCTTTTTATCAAAATCAATGAAACGGAGTTAGCGGGAAAGAAAGTGTGATACATTGCCAGAGTGTTTGACTTCAGACAAGGTCTTCTTCAGTTCAATCCCCGTCTCTTTTGAATTTTTATTTTTATTTTTATTTTTTATTTAAAACATAATACCAATATTTAGTTCAACATAAAATTACCAAATCATAGTAAAAGATTAAACTATCGGGTAGTTGCAGCTACTTCAATACCAAGTTATTACACGTGACATTATAAATACCCCCCACTTTTAAAACCCGGGAACAGGAGATTTAGTGGAAGGGAATTGAAATTTATTGACAGGTTTAAAAATAAACAAGAGACATTATAAATACCCCACTTCCCGAGCTTCAAAAGTGGGGTATTTATAATGTCCCGTGTAATAATTGCGATTTATCTTACATTCGTCAAACAAAAAGAAACATTGAATGCCGTTTACAAGAACATTCTCGGTATTTTGTTTAACAAGAAATGTCTAAATCTTTTATCACGGAGCGTAGTTGGGAATTTGACAATAGTTTTAATTTTTAGGGTGCCAAAATTATCTTTTATGCCAAACGCGTTGCCGAACGGGAATTTTTGGAAAATTTAGCTATTTATCTTAATCGTGATAAAATTGTCAATGAAAAATTTTATTTCACTTTGCTGTCTACAGCATGGAAAAAATTTGTTTAGTTCAATTAAATAATTTCCTTAATAAATTAATAATAACAATATTAAAATTAAACATATAAGTAAAAATGAAACAAAATAGATAAATAATTAATTAAAAATTAATAAATAAATAATTACAAAAAAATAAATAAAAAATAAAATAAAATAAAAATTATTCCTTCTCTCCTTTTTCTTTTTCTTTCTTTCTTTTTTTTTTTTTTTTTTTTTTTTTTTTTTTGTTTGTGTGTGTGTTCGTTTCTTTTGTTTTTCTGTTTTTTGGTTGTATTCCTCTCTGATTGGTCTTGCTGGATGCTCCCTTTTGGTTAGTTGTGTTTCTCCCCTTCCCCCCCCCCCTCTGGATTTCGCCCTGCTTTCAGTCTTGCTTTTGCTCTAAGGCAGTAGGACATGTTTTTTGCACATGAA